>VZRR01000971.1:877186-1134024 GCA_013398015.1 Oreocharis arfaki
GGAGAAAGGGCCTGCTTTTTGTTGCTCACATTGCCTCCCACAGCATGATCTTAAGTCCCAGACTGCAGTTTGTGGGGGTTACCCAAGCATTCATCAAATTATTTTGAAATCCATATAATTATATATTTTCTAGAAACTGGACTTCTGGTCCTTTGAATGTGCAGACTTTTATTAACAGTAACATAATAGTCTCTAGAATATCCAAAACCCTGTTCAGGAATGAGTTTCAAGGGATAACCTGACATACTTTCATGTGTACCTTCTGCACAACATTAATATTGCAATTGCACACTGCTGAGCTTCCTGACGCAGGTCTAGATAACAAAGACGTTTCTCTAACAGCCAAACTGATAACTCGTTATTGTTAATTATAGATTAGAAGGTGTATGTAGCAGGTTCTCTCACTCATGTCTCTTTTCACTATCAAGCCAGACTAAAGGCTGTCGACTTTGATTGTCCCACTGTTATCATCCAATTACATCAATTCTGTTCAGTTTCACCTCAGTGATGATTTGTCAGTCAGCTGTCACACTCCAGCCAGACAACACGGGTGGGATTATGGAACAGACCCTTCCACTCCCTGTCTTGGTCAGTACAAAGCATTGCTGGTGTGCGGCTGCACATGCATCTTTAGACTCATTTCTCCTTCATGACAGCTGAAGCTCATTTCTGCCAGACTATTTTTCAGTGTGCTTTCGCGAAAAATTGAGATCTCCAGTGACCTGGTGTTCAGTAATGCCAAGGCAGAAAGGGCAAGAAGCAGCTTCTCTCCAGTATCCTCTTCACTCTGAGATTTCAGACTTCCTGTGCAGAGCCAGGAGTTGGAATCAATGATCTCCGTGAGCCCCTTCCAACATAGGATATTCTACAATTACCTACATACATATATTTGGCATATGAACAGCACTGAAGGGATCAACCCATGTACTGAGAGAAAGAGTTTCAACTGCTGAAAGAAAAACTTTGTTCACACTAACAGCAGTTTATGGCACACATTTTGTTACTGTAAGATATAATGTGAGATTTCTGTAAAAACACCAGAAATAAACAACAACTTTTATAATTGCTCTTTTCTGCTGCAACCTGCTAAGGCAGAAAAAAAATCTGCTGGTCTGACTATAGTACTTATTTCATACAAAATAACTGTCTTTAAAGAACATTATTAAGGTTGGCAAATCAAACACTCCAAATTTAGGATTTAACTAGTTTACATGTTTCTGTCTTTATTACCTGAACCAAGTTTATCCTAAACTCCTACAATCCAAATTCTATTTTCCACAGATCTCACTGAACTGTTCCTCTTGCCCAACTATTTCTGGTTCCTTCGGACTCTCAGCTCTTTATTCTTCTCTACTGTTTGTTGCATCAATTAATACCTGAGGGCTTTTCAAATATCAGACTTTGACCCAAGTCCAGCCAACAGGCAAAATTTGCCAGACCTTGCTGTGGTCTCATTTTCTGATTTCTGCCAGCCAACCCATATTTTACTCATTCTTCTGCTTTCTTGGGGAGCTACAGAAACACATCATCAATACATCTGCTGATGAAAGCAGCGTGTGATACTTGACAGGCCTTGGAGAAGGTGCAGTTAGATGAGTTACCTGTCAAGTAGTAAAAGTATCTAACTGACTTCAGTTAAAATTAACTGACTTCACTACAGTTACTTAATGAACCTCAGCAGACTTCTGTGCAGACTCCAGCAGACTTTGGCAAAAATTTACAAGTCTTGGTGAAATTACCTGACGGACTCCATAAAAATTAATTGGGCAGCACAACTGAAGCTGGTGGTGCTGATATGCCTTTGGCTCCATTGTAGGTGCCTCCCTTTGTTTCTACTCCAGTATCAGGCAGGGAAATACCACACCCAGGTACAAACTGGTACAGAGGCACTGTGGTTTAGGAATGTGGTACTGCTGATAGAGAAGCCCTAAGCCCTCTCACAGAACATCCTCGTTGATAATTGATTTCTGTTGGATAACGACTATGCTGGGTGGTTTTACCACTGGGAGAACACTCTCCAGACCAGTTACAAACCACTGATGCCTCAGAGAAAGCCAGCTCAAAGCCTCAGACTGAAAACAGTGAAAGTTTTGTACAGTTTCAGCACAACAGCAATAAGACAGTAATAGTTACCTTGTACCACACGACATCTGGCTCTTGACTGGCTGTTTTGTAATCCTCAATATCAGGACAGGAGATTGTCTTTCTCTTAGTGACTTCTGATTTTTCCAGATATCTGATCTTGCTGTTGTAGCAAAGCCCAGATTCATTCTCAGCTACCGTCAAGGACATGGACACCTTCATGCAATACGTTGAGTTTCTGCAGGGACAGAAAGATGGTTTCATTTATCCTGCCTTCTTTTCACCATGTTTCTTTCGGCACAGTAAGTTTTTTTGTTAAACTCCCATTTTCACAAACACTTGAGTGACACATTCAAATAGTGACAGCCATGCTGTGCATTTCCAGCACAGAGGAATTACTAGGAAACATAAAGGCTCACTTCTGATTGACTGTGAAGACTATGAAGAACCTTGTAGAAATATTGTTGACAAGTGATCTAACCCAGCACAGCAGCTCTTTCAAGCTTGCAAGTCTATGAACACAGGAATCTGTTACCACCTCAAATGTTGGTCAGGATATATCATCCCATTTCCTCTGTATCCCTCCCACACTTATCCTCATCCTTGTTCTCTCCCACCTTCAGGAGATTTCACTCCAGTGCGCAGAGCTGTACATTTGAGAAGAAGGGTTATGAGCTGGATGTTAAAGCACATCATGCAGGAAGGATTTCTCCCTGAGAAGGAACCACTGTACAAAATTCTACAGCACATGATACTATGGTGGGTTGACCTGGACCAGCTGCTAGCCTCCCAACAGCTACTCCCTTCACTCCCCTCAATGGGATGGGGAGGAGAAAATAAAATGAAAAAGCTCATGGGTCAAGAAAAAGACAAGGACACCACTTACCCATTACTCTCACAGGCAAAACAGACTTCACTTGGAAAAGAAATATTTTAATTAATTGCAAATTATAATAGGTTTGATGGTGAGAAAGATAAAAACGCTAAAACACATTCCACTCACATCCTCTTTTTCCTCCTCTACCTCTCCCTCCCCAAGTGGTGCAGGGATGGGGCTGGGGGGTTGTGGTCTGCCCATAATATCTCCCAGCCACCTCTTTCTCCTCATGTGTTCCCCTGCTCCAGCATGGACTGTCCATGGCCACAACTCCTGTCCCGAAAACCAGCTCTCCAGGATCCCTCTCTGGCCACAGGGCAGTGACTGCTGGGGCCTGGGGTATCAAAGAACCCAAAGAATACTGAGAGCTATTCTTAATATTAGGGCAGAATAAACACAGCCAGCTCTGTTCCCATTCCACATGATCATGAAAACAGGATTAAATTAGAGTCCTTCAGCCTTGCAGCTTTAACAGGGCTATCAGATACATACCCTGATGTGGGGCATTGGCACTCTGGACAGGGCAGCTGCAACCAAGGCTGCCAGCTCTGCCCCTCACCTTGTGCCATGGAGAAAAACTCACAATATACAGGGCTCTTCCTTCTGTACTGTACATCATTCTGTCATTTTAATTGATTGTGCCACAAACAAAAAAGCCAGGAGCAAACCAGTCATGCTAGGTGGTTATTCCCATTGAAGGGAATTGTGGAGAGCTCTTGTGGGATGTCTCCTGGCTTTGCCACTGCCTCCTCTATCACAGCTGTGCTGCAAACTAGTTTAGCTAAGACGGGAGGGTGCCCAGTGCACCTGGAAAGTGATCCATCACTCACACCCTGACACTAAAGATGCTGGCTGCTCACTTCCACCAACTAGACCCAGGACAGTGCTTTTTATTAAAATAAAGTCCAACATGCTCCATGACAAATCTTCTCTTACATTTCCTTCTGTCAAGTGAGCCTGTAGTTGGGAAGAAAATAAAAAGGTCTACAGGGACACGTCACCACAGCTCGAAGCTTCATGCTAAACGAGTGCTGGCAAAACACTGCAAATGCATTATTGTCAAAGGTGTGGCATGAGCAGGTATTGGCAGACAGAGCCATTCACAAGGCAAATCAGGAGGCAATCTTCAGAAACATCTCATTTTCAGCATCATTAGTGTTACGCATTCAGCAAAACCACAGACTTAGTCCTTCCTACTCACTTCTCCTCAAAATGCCACCTGTACATCTGTGTAATAAAATTGGTGGATATTTTGTCCATCCCCTCACCTCTGAGTGAAAAGGCTCACTTTGCACACTGACATGATGTGTTTCGGTTGAGAGTGTATAATGAAGTCTCATTCTCACAAACTGCACAAAACATATTATTTTACCTGAAATAAAATTTCCCTGGACTGAAAACAATCCATCATTTGGGGCAGGCTTACATAATTCAGGGAAAATAAGTCAACTTTCTCCTAAATTAGCTTTTGAAAAGAGTTACCATTCTTGTAGGAAGAAAACAAAACATATTTGAGAGTTTCAATGCTTCCTAATACAGCACTGAAAATCCAAAATATGGATACAACCACTCAGTATAATCAATAGTAATGAATCAGTAATGATCATTTAGCTTTCCTGCATGACTCCAAGTATTACTGAGTGCAAGTAAGGTCACATGTGCTCAGGAATATGATCCAGGCTAATAAAAAATAATTACTTTGAATAGTTGTCCATTACTTGGTGTTATTTAATAGTGCTGCATTTTCTCCTAACAATCTTGCATTATTTAGATTGTATTTTGAACAGCGCTGGAGGCTACTTCTATTTAAAATGCTTTCTGGAACCATGACCTAAAAATGTAGTATTCTTTTCATTAGTTACAACTAGAATTCAGTAGAATTGAGGAAACTAAGTGCCTGGTGAGTACTATCACTTTTGTTCACACTCCCTGACCGAGACAATAAATCTATTCAGGCTCATGATGAAGAAAGCCCTCCCTAAGCCAAAACCAATAGACTTGAAATCTTCATGGATGCTTCTTCACCAGCCAGTCACGTTACTGCTACTGCTGGTAATCCAGAAAAGGGCAATTTCGGCAGGAATGTCAGTGACTGAAACAAGAGTCTTCCTTTAATCTAGTCAGCTCTGGAAAACAGTGATATTTCAGTCACATGCAAAAGAAATCAGTAGTTTGATCAGCCTCGCTGTTTTTCTCAGTTTTGAGGTAGACGTCTGGGAGCTGAAGTCTGCTGAAGTCATGAGCCATTCCTCCCTATGCTGGGCAAGCTGTTCCCCAGGGCTGGGGGGTTAGATTTCATCTCTCAGTTCTCTGAGCAGCTGATGCATCTGTGCTGATTTTTTCTTGCTGTCTTCCCTGCCTTGTGGGATGTGGAGGCATAAAGGGGCCCTCTAAAAGGTGACAGCTTGATGGAGAACTCAGGAGGGGAATCACAAAGAGGATTGGTGCAGCACTGTTTTTACCACCTGGCAAACAGACAGGAACAGGGTGGTCCTGGCCACATAGGGCACTGATGGGCACTCACCTACAGAGTTCTCTCAGGAAGCCCATAGAGCTGCTGTGCTGGGAAGGCATCCAGTTCTTTCTTTCCAATTGTTTTCAGGACCCCTGTGTCCACAAGAGCCATCCTTCATGAGCTGCATTTAAGTTGTTTATGGTAAGGGTCTTTTAATTTTTTTTTTTTTAATTGGTAGAGGTATGTAGATAAACTAGCACAAACCCCACGTTTTTGCTTTTTTTCTTTCAGAAGCTAAACAGATGGCCTATGAATTATAAAAAGGAGGATCCACTTTTGTTTTCAGTGCATGGTCATGGAGCTTGGTGGGCGGAGGTCAGTGCTACCAGCAGTCTCTGGCTGGCAGGAAAGGTTATACGGCCATTTTTAATGAGGAAAGGCAGACACAAGAAGAACAATAGATAGTAACAGCAAGGCTACAGGTAGCCTGGGCTTTGCTGCCAGAAACAGTGGCCAAGAGGAATGAAAAGCAAGCAGCTTCCAGGTGGATGAGGAAGATGCTAGAGGGCTTCCAGTGGTGATCTTGGTATTGTGAGGCCAGGTAAGAAGAGTTGTATCTAAGTAGAGAATGTTGCAACCCACATGACCTGTCAGTCAATGGGTTCCACATACATGTAAAGGAAATAAACCCATGGGTCTCAAAGTGGGTCTTTCGATAGTTTGTCTTTTCTAAAATGTTTCCAAACCACTCATTTTCCATAGGAGTTGATTTCTAATGGATTCCAATTCTCTAAGAAGTAGCAGTAGTCATATGGGGAACAGGGAAGAAAAAAAAGAACCACTCCACAGTGCAAAGAAGAAAAATTGTCTTATATTTTCACACTGAAACCAAGATCCATAATTCTCTATTTCAAGGGAATAGTTACACACTGGGCCTACTCTCTCAGCTGGAAACTGAGAGAAGGGAAGGAAGAAGGGCAAGACAGGTGTAGAGTTCACAAAGCAGTTTCCTTTGTTCTGGTGGCAAGGCATCTGTAATCCCCAGGCCACCTGGAACTGGCTCTGAACCACAAACTGAAGCCAGCTTCGAGCCCAATAGAAAACCAGAGGGAGAACCAAGGGAGTTTAACAGGTCTTAAAACAAAAGCAAACAAAACTGTGTTTGGCTGGACTTTGAAGCAAGGACAAGAGGGAAAAAGGGAGGATATAAAGAAATGGACAAGGACATTTGAAATTGGAGTCTCAGTCCCTAAATTATTTTTCATCTTGTTTTGGATTCAAGACAATTAATCAGCCCTAAGGCTGTATTCAAATTAAGAGTAAATATTCACAACAAAGGAAATAAACCTTTTTTTTTTTGCATTTGTGTTTCTGCTAAGTGAGAGTGGTTTGCTAAAAGAGTCAAGTAAAACAATTTTGTGTCTAATATGCTCAGAATCTCCCCCAGTCACCCCCATTTACTGATTTTCTTATAAAGAGGAAGGAGGCAGAAATGCGGCTGAATATTTTGTATCTACTAGATTGAAAAACCCCATCTAATTTTGAATTGCATATTTATACAAGAGGATTCACACTAAGTTTTTTCCCCTTACAGATTCATTTTTCATGGTATCGGTTTTTTTATTACATTCTAAGACTTCGGCAGTAGATCCAAAAGCTGGGAGTGTATTTATCAAAGCAGTACTCAGGGAACGGCACACCTCAGGCTTAGATCTCTCTCCATGTCCCTGAACACTCTGGCTGTTTTAAGGACATTTTTATTGGCTCACTGACTGCAGGACTGGATAGATCAACCTGTACATTCATCTTTGCTCATTCTGAGTTAGAGCAACAATAGCAATGTCTTGGTTTGAAAGACAGGTGTCTGCCAAGGAAGGTGGGAACCTCCCCCGGAATGGAAAAATACGACCTCCTTCCCTCCGAATTATTATAACCCAAAATTATGTCACTTCCAGGCAAAGATATGGGAAGAGGAATAACAGTTCTTTGCTAATGTACATATATATATATATGTATAAAACAAGGCAAACAAACAGCACCACCGGCAGCAGCAGCAAACAGCAGCGGGAACCCAGTGCGAGCCTTCTCTCGGCTGTCGGGCCGGCGGGAGGGATGGGAAAGGCGCTTCCTTTACAAACTCACAGCGGGCAGCCGGGCCCGGTGCCCCTCCGGGTGGCGAAATGGGCTGCAGCAGGAACCTCGGAGCGGTGGCTGGGACAGCGGGGGTGGGCACACCCGGGGGTGGCAAACAGAATGTATCAGAAACTCCACAGCTGCCGAGGGGCATCCTGGTGGGCAAGGGATCCTGAGTTAAAGTGTAGCAAGAAAGCCCGAGCCAGCAGCAGAAAACACAGGAGCTGGTCAGTGGCAGACGGGTTTCTGCAAGCAGCTGCCACACACAGCCGGGGAGTTGCACCCTCCAGGAATGGGGAGGGGTTCGGGGTCCAGGGTTTTTCCCCTGAGTCCCCCGAGTAGATGGTGAGGGTCCTTTCCAGTGCAATCAGGTGTTAATAAGGTCCCAGTTCAAGGGCCGCTCTTACAAGCAAAGGCTCGCCCACAGTAAGGAAGAAGCAGTGCAGGGTTTGGACTCCGCAGAGGCAGAGACCTCTCCCTGCAGTAGCAGCAACTTGCCCGTTCCCCCCTGATCCGAGAGAGAGAGACCGAGAGGAGCTGAGCCCATCCTCTCACCCCCCAGCCAAAACCTCGTGGTATCTCTGCCCTTCCCAAGAGAAAACCCCCCCCAGCTAAGAGAGTAGCCAGCTGCACCCTTCCCCCCACCTTGGCAACTTCTTTCGTCTCTTAAGTACCAGTCTTTATCATCTCTTAGACTACAAATGGGACAAAATTCCCTGAGAGAACGAAGGAAAAAAAGAGAAAAATCCTGAACTCCAACGAACGGTAACTACACCACCAAACATCTTTGTCCATCTGAAGTATTAATGCACAACCAGATCCACTACTGGCTGCTCTATAAATGAGCTGTTTTATCAGCTCTTAGACTTAATTGAGCACTTGATTGTTTTCCTCTCACTTCATGAGAGTTTTATAAATTTATTCCTGTCCAACAGTTCACACAGTTGTTACCAAGGTCACAATTTGATGCTCTGCTTAAAGAAAAATGAGTTGTTTATCATTGAAAGGAAGGAGATAGATTTGTCTTTACAAACAAACTGTGGGTCTGCTGATAGGTAAAAGCTAGATAATGAGAGGTCAAAGAAACAACGGGAGGAATTGCACTGATTGATGAAAGGAATGGGAGGGATTTGTCTTTACAAACTGTGGGTTTGCTGGTAGGTAAAGATGGATACTGAGAGACAAAAGAAGCAATGGGAAGAACCATAATTCCGTAGGAAAAGGGGGGGGGGGGGTTTACATTTGGAGGGAGTCTGTATTAAGCGATTTGGGAAGTCTGTATCTCTCAAGTACCCCAGCCAATGGGAAAACAGAGAGGGAAATGCGGCCGGGAAATTAGGATAAAAAGGAGGCTGCGTCCTCTAACAATTTGAGAGACCCCAGGGGAATGCCCCACGTCCTCTCCCTTTATTCAAATAAAGTTACAGGACTCCTCTGTCTCCTTTTTGGACATAAACCTCTGGTGTTTGTGGATTAATTTTCCTGACATCATCATTGTTTTTTTCACATCACACTAATGTAACATCTTAAAAACAAACAGGTTGTTACTTACTCTTCCAAGGTTTCACTCAAGTGTTAACTTATTTCTCAGTGATTCCTACTCACTCCTACATGTTTGGGGTCATTGTCTGGAAAAGATCAATTTCCCGCCTATGGTGCAAATTACAGCCAGAGGTTATAAATCAGAGACCTTTGAAATTTTTTTGATTTGTAATTCTTATAAATTCGTCAAGTGAGAGAGCAATACCCAAAGAGGAACAGGCTGACAGTGCTGTAGTTGCCCCCTGAACTGAAAGCCAAGAGGTGCAGTGATTCTGTGGGTTGTGTGTGGTACCTGGCCTTGGTTCTGCCCCAAACACTACTGTCCTGTGTTTTGCTTTCTTAGTGCTGTTACAACTGTTATTCTAATACTGATGCCACGATGATTTCTTGCCTTTTCTTTTATACCCCTTTTATATACTCTTCTATATAGTTTTTATGTATTCTTAATGCTTTTAGCCCACATAATTATAATTCCTTAAGTTAGATAGCCTAGCTGAGACCCACTATTTTGTTAAGTTAGAAGACCAAACATCTTAGAAGCCNACCGAGGTAAAACCCTTTTTTTCACTTAACTGTGTTTGGTTCTTAATTTTAAGACCAGGAAAAGGCAAGAATTGCTGACACCCCAGATGGGACCCTAGAGACCCCGAAGGCTGCAGTCTTGGGTTGGAAAACATCTTCACTTCGCCCATACGCCGGCACATTACGGGGACGGGAACAATGACCCAGGACTGTGACCAGGCACTAGGACCCCACACGGAAAACACGGAAAACAGCAGGGAGGTGAGTTAAAAAGGGACTGGTATTGTGCTAGCATCAGGAAAAGGGAGATCTCCAAGGAAGGTGGGTTGGGAGGGTGGCCAGGGAGCCCGAAAAGGGGGGAAGCTTAATTCCCCCCCCTTGCAAAACTGTGGAGAGGAGGAGACACCCTCCATTGAATAAACAGAGCCTGGAGGCTGCAATTTGCACAGCTGTGGAAGTGGCTCAGAGGGATGAAAGGCTGGTTGGGAAGTTGGGAGGCTGTGGGCTTGAAACCTGCTGAGAGCAAAGTTTTCATGTGTGTGCATTTTGGGGGGCATTTCGGTGCATTCCACCGGGACGAAGGGCTGCATCTAAGGGTCCTTAAATACTTAGGTAAACCCTTTTTTTTCATTTAACCGTGTTTGGTTCCTAATTTTAAGACCAGGAAAAGGCAACAATAGCAACTCCTATGCCTGAAAAGGAGAAATCCTAATTCCATGTTACCTTGCCTTTAGCATCTGACACATTTTCAAGATCCCCCTAGTAAAAGAAAATAACACCATGGAAGTATGGTCTCAGAAATTAAGTACTAAACCAATGCAATGTTACAAATCCAGTGCTCTTATATTATCTTCCAACAGAGGAAGAGGTGGTGAATCCAGACAGAGGTACTGGTTAAGGCCCCATTCCCTTCAAGCAGAGAAAGTATCGGTGTGGAACTAACCCACCACTCGTCAAGAATTTTTATTCTTTATGCATTCTTTTCTCCTAAGATCCAATCTCTACATAAGGCTCACTAGAAACAAGACAATTTGAACCTGACTAAAACATACTGGACGTCCCAGAGGGCAATGTTTTGCAGTGAAGAAAAGCTATACCCTCTCTATTCAAAAGAAAAAAACTTCTGGGCAAAGTCACTGAAAGGTAATTTTCAAAGGCTCACATTAATGACAATCTGAAAAATAGATATCCAGGAATGTCTCCTAAAGTCACCTGTCAACAATCTAGTTCTCCCCAGAGGCACTTAAAAGCAAGACCTGTATTCTTCACTGTGAGTTTAGCCGTTTAGAGAATTTTTGTACTTCTTCATCCTGGGACAAAGAAGAAAAGATGTTTGGACATGGCAGTTGGGTAGAGCATCTCACAGTTGAGTCTGTCTCACCAAAGCTTAGATCCTAGTTTAAATTTAATTTGGACATCATCTTAAGAGGGAAATCTGACATAAAAATGTCAGGATGTGCCTACTACAGTAACAGCAGGGCCATGATTTGAAAATTTGTGGCTATGATTTGAAATGTCATGGTTAATCTCTAGTATTATGTTTCTTAAGTGTGTCTTAAGAAAGATGAATAATAAATGACAGCCAGCTGTTGCAGCTGTGCTATGGCCAGGTTATTGGTTTCTCCCATAACTGGGCACTGCCATCTCCCCATCTCCTCCCCTCCTCCCGCGGTATTCGGTTTCTTCTGGAAGGTTCTGTATTCCCCTATCCTCTGTCAGCCCGCGTATTTCTCCCCTCCCACGATGCCCTCCATTGGCTCCGTACCCCCAGCCCGCCAACTTCAAACCCCACGTCCCTGCACCATAGGGCGTTTTGTATTTTCCCCGCCCACTCGCAAGGGTGTAACTGTAACTGCGAAACGCATTATTGTGCTTCTCAGCACGACCCCAGTGCCACAATAAAACACCACAAGAAGCCCCTCTGCCTCGTCTCTCCTTTCTCAGCGTGCCCGCACCATCGGTGGGTTAGGCGAACACTTGCTGGAACTTCGCCAGCCCTCCCGCGCTTCGAGCAGCCGGGCCAGCCCTTGAAATCGGGGGTGCCCGGTACTGTAGCCGGCAGTGCCACAGCAGCCAGCTGATTCATACATGGTTAGGGTCAGGAGGAGCTGTTTCTTTTCTGGTTGCCTTCATACACACGTGCACTGGTCCCAGTGACCTCTGCATTGTGACAGATGCAACTGAAAAGCAAATCACCAGTCAGTTGTTCCGAGAGGGACTACCCAGACACAAGAGAAGATCTCCCAACATTTAAGTTGAATCACACAGGCCAACAGTGTTCCTTGGGTTTGGGGTTTTTTTTAAACTTTTCACGGATGTTAGTCATTAAATGTTAGAAGTGAATATATAAAAATACAATACAGAACACAGAAGAAAGGCAGAAGCCAAAAAGAACACTAAGTTATTGCAGCATATCACTCCTAAGTTCATGAACTATGTGGTCTCTGTCTGCTTCAGACACCCCGTTCCAGTAGAAGAAATCCTGTAATTGGCTGGGTTTGCTCTGAGGGAAAATTCCCTCCTTGTCCTTAAAAATTACAAGGCAGCAAGTTGCTTTAAAGTTTGCTACTGCAAGTGACTAAGCCCTCATCATTTATTTCCTAATACTTTTCTATTAGAACTTGGATATTAATGTTAAATCACATTGTCTTACTGAAAAGCCCCATTACAAATGATATAAAACTGAAGCACAGGAACAACTGCTTCCAGGACAGAATGAAGAAATCCCCTTCCAATAATTTTGCAATTGCAATACCCCGTTTCTGAGAGCATGGAACACTTTCTACTTTTTTTTTTCCAAAACACACACCATGTGGATTAGTGTATCTACTCTTCTATGCTTTTTTTTTTTTTAAATTAGACACCTAGCACACAAAACAAAAGCTGCATTCAAGACACCCATCCGACTTGTCTGCATTGCTAAACCTCAATGATTTTGTTGCCCAGGGGAATAAAACCTGTGGAGCACATACTTTGTTCAGCACATAAGTCCTGTTTTGCAGATGCAGTGTTGAAAGGCAGGTCCTGCTCTGTTTGTACATGGGCAATTGAGCAGGAAAACTAGTGCATCAGTTATTGTCTCACAGAGTATACAAGGAATGAAAGAATCATGAAGTGAATGTCCTTGCAATGTGAACTGTTTGAGTCTTGCAGCTGAGTTCTCCTGGCTGTGCCTTCCCTTAAGTGGTTGCCAGAAAAGAAGAAATTTTCCTTCAGTATCACTTACCAAATATCAGTTTAACTTCCTGTGGTTCTGTCACCTTGTACTTTGGGCATGATGGATTTCCTCAGGAAACCTTCCATTTGTCTGTCCACTCACAGGACACAGACAACATTTTCTACTGACGTGTTGTAGTTACAGCTGGCTCAATGGGGGTTCCAACAGGAATGATACCTGGGTCAGCACATTGTCTCTGTTATTTGGAGAACAGAAGGGAAATGAAAACTCCCTGACGTGTTGGAGAGGAGATGGCTGAGGAAGACTGAAACATCTCAGCAGGCAAAGGCAAAGTCTGACTGCACGAGAAAGTAATCCCTCCACTCTGCATCCTTTCTCTCCTCTAGGCAAGGTTTGAAGCCCACCAGGGAAGACACTTCAGGAGCAATCGGTCACAGAGAGCTGAAACATTACTGAAGCACTGCAGCACAGGGAGCTTTGTTATGACAACCTGTAGAGGCTACGAAGTAAGGTCAGTTGTTTTAAAAGTATCTAAATCTGGGATTTCACTCTTAGGAAAACGGAAGGATACACAATATTCTTATTCTTGTTGATGCCACTGCAATAGGGAAGCCACTGGATGCTCTCCAACCACAAAGCAACATGGATATTTCTGCTTGAAGCCCTGACTGTTCTTGCAGCTTCTCATCAACAGTAAACATTGTTTTTCAGAGTGACAGAGGATGAATAATTTCTCTTTTAAAGCTTTAGAGGAGCGTGAGTGAGCAGAAATATACATATCACCAGGGAAGAGAAACAAATCTTTGTTTTTCTGCAAAGAATAGATAAAACTGATTTCTCTCAATAAAGACAATGTCATCAAAATGATTTGCAGGAGCACCATCAGTTTCTAAACAATTTTAGATACAAATCTGAAAGTGATTCCACTTTCCTCTGCATTTTGATAATGCCAAAACATTATATCTCAGTGCTAAAACCTCAAAAAATTTATTTTATCATGAATCATACTGACTTTATAATGTATCTGTTGTAGCACTGAATTCAAGTATTGAATACTGGATCTCACAGGGATTTTGTTTATACAGAATCACTCAATTTTATTGTGGGAAATGACACACACTTTTACTGTGTGGCATTTATTGTTAGTATCATAAACAGCCTGGAAAGCCTGTGCCACGCTGAATCCACTTGCTCCAAATGTGAGATGTTGCTGCCTCTACAGACATGCCTTCTACAGACTGTACAGGAAAGCTGATCACATACCAGTGTGCAAGTCTGAGAAGTAACCATGAGATATGTAATCCATCAGCTGCTTAGATGTGCTCCTCTTGGATATCCAATAACTAAAGACACTAGCCCACAAGAAAGTATTATCTTTAGATCTTTCCAGAGTAAGTCTACAGGGAAATAAAGCACTTTCCAGTAATGGATATGGAAGATGGTATTCTATGGCTAAACTGGAATTACAACACTGCAAACGCTGGGGTTTGAGATACAAAATCACCTTTGTCATGAGCATTTGAATGCTGAGCAAAGCCAAAGCACCTGAAACATTCTGTATTGCCATCAACAAAATGAAGAACTGGATTAAAACACACATTGTAAGAACCACAAGAGATGGCTGCAGAGAAAGTGACTGTACCCCTACGTATTTTCACATTATGACTTATTCCAACATTTCTGTTTGGATCTGAAAACACCTCTTTTTTCGTGCTGCTCAGAAGCCAGACTTTCAGCACTCAGAAAAGGGGTGCAGCTTTTCCTGGGCTGATAGGTGCATTCTGCAGTCCAGGCAGGCACTTGAAACAAGCCCCTGAGCCCTGCCAAATACCCTCTGAAGTGAGAGCACAGAGGCCGTACCACAGAATTTTACTGCCAGCCCCTCCAGGCTGTCTAAATCTGATTTTGATGTGCTGGTCATGCACTCCGCAGACATTCATAAGCCAGAAGCCTTAAAATCTACTATTGCTCTATTTTATTACTGCTCAGAAAGTGGCATCTCAATAGTTCACCAATGGCTCAGCAAAGGCTCAGTTCCTCTGTGCATGTTCATAGCAACGCTGCTCTCCATTAAGAATTACGCACACAGGGATACAGCAAGGGAAGAAGGATACACAGATTTCCCAACTTGATTTGTCAGCAGTTCTCTGGCATCAAATGCTGGTATTAAAGATCTGCAAGCTTATTCCCCCACAGGCATTCAAGGCCCTCACTCACTTGTTATTCTGCATCCTGTACAAAAACCAAGACTTAGCTTCATTAGCCAGTTTGGTGACCACAAATTTTCTCCTGCTTCCCTGCACCTTCTTGAGGCCCAGATTTTCTACCCTCCCAAATCATATTATAGGAATTATGAATTATTTTATTTCGCTAACAATTAATTAACAGCAAACAGGTAATTATGTTTTTACTCTTACTGGTTTTATTCTTTAAATGCTCACTACAGTTTGTTTTGGAGCTGAGCCTAGTTAGAAGAAGGTTTCCTTGAAGGAAACCTTAGGAAGATTTCCTAAGTCCCTAGGTAAGAGCAAATTTAGGCTAAATTTTGCTGAGATTTCTCCTCCAGCTCATCTTTTCTTTCACCAGGTGAAGATGATCTAAGCTGGCCCAGTTCTTGTTCTGACTTTAAAAACAGGCTTTTAACACAGAAAAACAGATGTATTTGTTCAGAGAGCAAAAGCAGATCCTGATCAGGCAAAAGACTGTCCTACATACTCAGAACTTTAGGGCCACCCTATGCATTTAGGTTGAGTGTAATTCCCATGTTTGGTTTTGATGTGCTCATCTCTGAATCCTTCAGTGAAGAAGCTGCAATCCAGCATGCTGATGTGAAAATCTCAGAACATCAGACTTCTGTAACAGAAATGCCAACAGCTTTATCTGAAAGTAGTATTGCTGGGTGCTAGAAGATTAATGGCATATCCAGGGTAGGTACTGGAAGGAGGCCTCCAGAAGACAGCATTTCCACACTGGCCAGTAAAGGCATGATACAAACGTCACAGCATTTACCTGGGAACTGACTGAAATAGACAGCTATCCATCCACTTAGGATTCCTTTTGGATGAAGCAGCAATATCCTGATTTGACACAGAAGAGGCATCCAAGAACAAAGATCCATGGAATTCACATGGATTACCTAACACAGCTCAACTCTGCGCTCGTCCTTGCAGGATCAGGACCTTTTCATATGCTTAGCACTGAAGAAAAATATCACACTTCATTTTGCATCTGAGTGTGAGCTAAATGCCAAAATGTACTGTGAGAAGGGAGAAATAGGTTTTAATGCAACAGTAATAATCTCCTATTATACAGACACCCCCACACCTGTCTATGGAATAATGTTTAATTGGTTAATAAAGAAGAGGCAACATTTAAATTATTATATCAAATCTCTTCAGCCTGAAAAAGGAGCCTCATTTATAAGGGCTGATCTAATACTCCTTCATTTTATTCAGTATTACAGGTTCTTTTACAAAACAGACATTATGATCATTGAAACAACAATTGTGTATAAGAAAGAATTCACTGACACATTTCATTTTTACTGATCTCCAAATCACTGTCAGCAATCTATCCTTCACCTGGCTCATACCCACCCTTTTCAAGCAGCTTCTGAACAATTCCTTCACACTACTTCACCGATAGTCACGCCTTGATCCTACGAGCACACGTGAGCAACCAGAAAATGCAGCTTCTTGAAAAACAGGTTTGGGGTTTTTTTAGAATTGAGAAGAAACACTTCAACAAATAAGAAATTCAGTGAAAGGTACAGTTGACATTTTCCCCTTACAGTTTTCATATCTGTCATCTTGTGTTGACTGGGAAAAAAGTAACGAATTGGGGGAGAGCAAATTAACAAAGCTCTCACTATTGCCTTCCCAGATCAAGACTGTATCCCTCCTTTCAACCCATGAACTTCTGGGACCAGGACCCCTTACCCCATTTGGGCTTAGCACCATATCTAAGCATCTCACCCCCTTGCGCCTTTTTGCAAAGACAAGCATAAATAACAGACAGTTCTAAGGCAAGAGGCTTGAAGTGGTGGAACACAGCACAGCCTGGCCAGTGGGACATGCAAATGTGGGATTTCACGCTTTGGACAGCACAGGGAGTTGCACCAGGGCTTCACACATCCCTGGTGAGTGGCTAGAAAGACATCAATTTAGAATTTAATTGCTTCTGATTTTCTCTTAAAGAACCTGAATGAAAACTTCTTTGTTGAGAAAAAGTTTTAAATTTACCTTGAATCAAAAGCATTTTCCTCCCCAATTTTTTTCTTTCAGCTACCAAACCAAAAGACTCAGCTATGCATACAACCCTAAACCCAGTGTTGCACACTGGTGAAGACAGTCACCTCTTCATTTCCATTGCATCAAGTTCTATCTACCAGTCTCTGCTAATTAAGTCTACAAAAGATGGCACTTGTAATAGAGATTATTAATGCTTCTAGAAAATAGAATCATATTCTAAAATTACTGCTCTCATTTGTGACCTCTTAATTCTCATAAAGCAGGCGATCCTGGTTAATGACTAAAACACAAACATCTGCTTATTCCTCTCAGAAAAAAAAAAGGATTAATAAAGATGAAATTACACAGTTAATGGTGTGGATAGTCTCCCACAGAAGTGTGATCACATTTCAGAACATTACATTTTACATAGCTCAATTTTAATGAAATTAAAATCAATTGCTACTGCTACATCCTCAGGTATTTTAAGCCTCCTATGGTTTCATAAACAATAACAGCAAGGGTACATTACCATGATTTTGGAAGAAAAAATTAATTCAGCAAAGGAAGAATTTTATACAGTCTTTTATCTGTAACCACTACACATATTATTCTGCACTCTGACATAAATCTGAAAAAGGCAAAAATATCTGTAATTATACAAGAAAGTTCTAGTCAGAGCAAGGAAACTACATAACTGACAAGGAAGATCTTGTTGCTGTGTAATGCCTTTCAAGAAGCATGTCATATAGTTTTTAGCTAAAAATGAGAAAAAGCCATGAATTATTCAAGAACTTGCCCATTTGTTACCAAAACTACTTTGTCATGTAAATGAGCAGAGTACTGAAATTTCCCGGAAAAAAGTATGTCCCAGAATCTGATCTAAGATCAATTCTTTATTTTTCACAAAGGATTTGCATTAAAATGTTTCAGAATATTAAACTAGTAACTTGATTATCACAACAGTGACTTCTTAGGAAAAAAGCACTGCTCCCTTGAAACATATAAATCACCATCTTCCCGTAACATTTAGAAATCAGGGAGTTCACATCACACCCAACCTCTGACAGAGCAGCTGATAAAAGAATAACTCCAAAGGCTGCAATGCAATCCAACTGCTGAGTTTGGCAGATATATCCAATATTTAAACAGAACATTGGCCCAGTACAAACCAGCCAAGTCCAGGGCACAATCCTTGATTTCAGTAGCGTTCTTCAGGATCAAAATGGTTTGAGGCAGCTGAGGCACTACGACTCAGCAGAGATGGACAGAGAAAAAATTCTGGGTTCTGAACAGTGCTGTTATTTGCTGCAATACTTGTTATTTAATTCATCAAACGTCTAATTTCAGGATGGAACAGCAGACAAGGATGAAATAAACTTATTATCTGAAACTAAATAGTCTAAAAGAAAATTGTACAAAGTATCTGTAAACTCCTTTTAAATAAAAACTGATCATTTAAGGAATATTTATCCATTCATTCTTTGAAAGTCCTCCTTTTTTTATCTTCTCATTTTAGGCATAGAGATGACATCAGCATCTACATGATGGAAATCACGAGCTCCAGCACATGTTTAATTTAAGGCTCATCCAACAGTTCCAAGATACTTCTGAGAAATGCATTTTGGTGCCTTACCAAATGAGGTCTGCTTAAATTCATGCTAAATCATAATTGCATATTAAAATAAACATTTCTTCAAAACCAGACAGAACTGTAACTCCCCATGGCCTGATCCCATCAGAATAATTCAAACTGTAACTCTCTAATAACTCTGAAAATTTGTAACAGAACAGTACTTAAACAAAATATTTAATGATTTAAGAAGTATCAAGTTCTGAAGGTTTATGGCAAACTGAGAATTTGCAAATGTTGTACTTTAAAAAGAAGCAATTGAGTGAAAGCACATTAATTATAGCTACTGGATGAGGTAACTGTAATTACTAGGGAAACTAATTTTGAGACAAAACATTATGTGACATATATAATTATGAGAATTAAAAAAAAAAAAGAATATGTATTTTCTGGATGAATATCTCAATTCTAATAGCTAAAATGATTTTTTAAACCAATATCTAATACTCCATACATTATTAACCAATAATCCCCACATTCTTATTTAGACTTTAACACAATACTCACCTTAGAACACATGTGTAGAAACCACTGTCTTGCAACTCAACCGAGTGAAACCATATGGAATCTTCATCCTTGCTCATCCTAACTTCAGAAAATATAATGGGTTCTTCTAAATCTCCTTTGTTTTTGTACCACATAAGCCTAAGACCTGTGCTTTGGGCCATGCTATAATTAGTTCTGATATAGCTGTAGAAAAGGGCACATTTCACTCGGACTGGTTCACCTGCCAAAGCCATGTATGTCTTGAGATCCACTGACCAGTCAATGCAACCATCAACTGAAAGCAAAACAATAATAAAGAAATATTAGACACAGAAGCATTTTTCAGTATAGTGAAAGGCAGCTTGGGAAATGCAATACAATACATTTAAAGGAATGGCTTTTGGCATGTGCTGAATCGTTTTAGGGTAATATGAAAAACCTAAAGCGGTTATTGGCAACTAAGTGGTTTCATACACCTTTTATAATTACATGTAACTGTGATTGTGCAGGCAATAAATAGAGCACACTGAGCTTGCTCAATTCCACTTCTTTAGAGTATCATTACTTTCATCCCCAAAACACTAATTCATTATTAAATAAACCAAATGTTTTGCACCTTAACTACTTGCCTCTGTAAACCAGTTTTGAATTCTCCAGTTCCTTGTTGGAGGAAAATGTGTATTGGCATCTGATGCCAATCTTATCCCTTAAAACTTTTCCATCCACCTCTGTTTATTATGTTATGCAAAAAAATTCCCCAAATAACAGATGTGACATTTATAATGTTCTTTTCAAGGCAGTTCCACATAGTTGGGTTTTTTCCCTACAGGCTACTCAAACTGTAGGGATCTTTATATACAACAGGATACAATTACAACATGCTGCCTATACAATCAAACTTAATACAGGAGTTGTACAAATAAGAAAGGACATCTTTTGATGTTCTGTTCAGCAAAAACTTTTGAAACAGTTTTCTTGATACTTCCCTTTAAAATTAACATACATCAGACAGTTTAATAAAAGATTACTTCTCCTTACATTTTTTTTCCCATTGCTATTACCTTAGTTACAGTCCTAGCACATGCACACATATCAATATATCACATATCAGAGACCTTTTAATTCAATCTTTTTCTTTATTTTCTTTCTTTAATTTCAATCTTTTTTTTTATAGTTGCTGGAGAAACTATAAGCTTGAAAATCAGCCAAGAATAAAACCAAAGAAAAAGATTTCAAAGGCAGATCATCAAAAGGCAAACACAGAACCTAAAGCTAATAGACTTGATTAAATATGTAGCTTTTAGAATTCAGTGATCATATTAAGCTACAAGTAAATGAAACATCTTTACCCTCAATGCAGCACCTCAGATTCAACCAGGTAACTCTCAAGTTGCCTCTTCTGCATTTACAGTATCAATTCTCAAACTATAAATGCTGGATATCCTCAGACAGCCTTCATTTCATACACATCATCAATTGTATTGTCGTCAAGTGATTTTTTAATTTACTTCCTAAACAAAGGTAGTGAGCACAAATTTCTGTACATGGAATATCAGGTCTGGTCCTATTTTTAGTGACTTTTACAGCCTTTAAATTATGTCTGCCAAGTTTTCAGGTTTCTGATTAATCATTCAAAAGTAACCGTGATAAATGGAAGGTTTTAATTTTCCCATCACAGTAAATCAGCTGTAAGTGTACTGTGATCACATGAGCCAAGCACCTGAACCACATGTTAAACTTGTTGACACTGTCCACTTTCATACTTTTCTGATACATAAACTTCCATGTAACATCTTGCTGCAAAACAGACTTGTGAAAAGAAAAACTAACATAAGCTCAGGAGGGAAGGGAAGCAGATTACTCAAAACATTACTCATGACAGTTTTGACAGGTGAAGGGAGATCATGGAACACTTTTACCCCCAGGGTGTTTCCTGTTCCTGCCCCCCACCCCACAGGCAGGTGCAAAAGCAGCAGCTGGTTGTGCCAGCTGACTTCTTTCTTCATCAAAAAAGCCCCTAGACCAAACCCTTCACCTGAAGTTACTTACACACTGTTCCTGTTAACTTCAATTTTCATTTTCATTCTCATTTTGCTGAAAACGTCCTGCTGATTTAAATTGAAATTCATTGCTTTTAATAGTTAGCTGCTGTTAATGACATCAACTGAAAGGCTAGCAGCAATTTACTGATGTTCCTTTTCCTTGCTGCTTCCTCTGTGTCCTTCCTCTAACATTTAGTGCCACACACCATAGGACAAGTTTGGATAATCATTATTTGAAAATCCTGTACTGAAGTATTTGTTCTCAATGAATCTCCTCCAGGTTTATAACATCCTTCACCATGACCAAAGCTGCACATTGTAACTTGAACATGCCCGTGCTGGGACCCCAAGAAACATCTTGATGACCTCTCTCTGTGTTGTTGCTACACAGACATGGGCAACCAGCAGCAGAGCTGGTAAAAGAACCTGTTTCTTCCAGTCCTACAACCCCACCCAATCCACTTTCACATTAAATTCCTGGTTCTGACACAATGAATTATTTTATATAGGTGACAAGGCTTTTACCTTGAGCAGGTATCATTGTACTCCATACAGAGCTCCCTCAGAAAAGCTCTGTGCTTTTTTAAAGTCCTGCTCTTTAGGCTGGTGTGATTTACTGTTAAATAACAGTGCAGAGCTCACAGCTGCCTTCTCTCACCAAGGGATGTGCAAGGCAATGCTGAGCTCTCCAGATGGCTCATCCCTTGTTCTCCAGGACACATAGGTATTCTCAAATGCACCCTCTCTCCTGTGCTTCAGCAAAGTCACAGAAATCTAAGTAGGGCAATAAGTTGAACTGAATATGGGTGTCCAGAACTGGAATTTAGATCAAAACTAATTCAGCCAATCTAATTAATTCAGCCAATCTAATTAATTCTGTCACGTTTGTGTCAATTGAATCCTGTCACATCATCTAAAACTTTCAAAGCTGTGCTGGTTCAGCAAAGTTAAACCACACCAAAGAATAACTAACAATGAGACACACATGGAAAGCTTGTGGATCATGGAGAGCAGTGCCAGGTTTTCATTTATTTCACAGAGCAGAGTCACAATTCATAGGAGTTCTGTAGTTATGTACTGACCCAATATGGAAATCCGAATTTGGAAGCTGAAAATACCCTGCTTCCAATGAAATTTCTCCCATATCCACACCAAACAACTTGTCAAAGCACAGCTCAAACAAACACTAAGCAACCCTGAGTGTCATTCAATCTGCCTTGTCTTCTACTTTCATTTGAAAAGTTCTTTTCCCTTCTCGTGTGCACTTCTCTACTATTCTAATTTCAGAATTTGAGCTGTTGAAGTATAGGAAGCACAGTGGAAGAGATGAAAGGCATTTGAAAGGTAATTTACAACCAGGTCGCCAGAGTGGCTAAAAACCCTCCCCAACTGCCCCCAGAGGACAACATGACGTGGGGTCAGTGCTCTGTTGGCCATTGCCAGCACTCCAGTGGAGGCACTGGACACGGTGACCTGAGCCCAGCATAGCGCCTGCATCCCAAAGAAAAAAAGGAAATTTACGCTAGAGACTCTTTTTCCCCTATGAACAGTATCTGAATGAAAGAATTTGAGCAGCCCACAGGAGGCTGACCCCAAGAGGGAGCAGGGCAGAGGGGGAAGGTGCAGGCAGGCTGCTGCCCATGGCCCTGTCTACCCCAACTGCTCCCCTGTGACAAGTCTCCCTGCAGCAGGCCAGGAGGGTGTAATTACAGGGAGAAGAGCACACAGGGAATGGAGCAACCAGTCATTAAAGGGTTGATGACATCTGCAGAGGGGAGAAGTCTCACAGAGCGCCTTGACTAAATCTTAATTATTGAAGAAAGACTAATCAAACATGAGATGACTTTTTCCCCTTGTTCTTTTTTTCTTGTTAAATACACAGCCAAGAATGTTTCCTCTTCTGAAGCTGTAGAGGCTAAAATCTAGGTCAGGCTCCCTGTGCTCACATGGAAGATGGAAGTTTTCCTCTTGCCGTGCTGTCAGTCACTGGAGCGTGAGCATTGTTCGATTTGTTTGGAGTATTCTCCAAGCTGTCATTACAAGTGACTGGAGCTGCTTAGGTGGAGTTCAGCACTCCATTATCCAGAACAAAGTTTGCTGTCATTTTTGTTGGGCTGGCTCTCAATATGTAATATAATCAGGTTGGTGAGAAAAATAATAGCATTAGAGAGGCACTTATTATATAATAAATGTATATACACCATTTCTCTGCTACCATATAATCACCTGGTAAGTGCCTGACTGAAAGCTCATTCAAATTAAATCCTGTCTATTGTGGATGTACTTTACACACTTCCAATACAGATTTTTTTTTTTTTTTAAATAGCTTGGAACATTAGGAGAATATGGAAAACACTGTCCCATTTTAATCCCAGGTTCCTAAGGAAAAGGGGTTTGCCCATCTATCTGTCAATCTTCCCCATCCCCTTAGCACAACTTCTACCCCAGCTGACGAAATTCAACCCTATTGCACAGAACATGAAAGTGCTCAGGAGAGCTCTCTCCCACGTGGGTGCAGGAGAGCGTCCTATTGTGTCCCCCATGGGCTGGGAAACATAGCAGCAGTGAACCACAGTGCAGCCCCACTCAGCCCATCCCAGTTACTTATCCAGGCTACTGCAATGTGAGCACAGAGTGAACTGAAAATAAAAGTCACAAAACTATTAAGGAAATTATGGATTAAGCTGGCTGACAAAAAGTTACTGTACTTTTATGTTAGCAATCACCCAAAGCATGTACTGCATCTTCTTCCTCAACATTTCCTGGCAATTTCCCATTACTCTTATTTTAAATAAATCTAGTTGTCTAGGGAGTCTAGATGCATTTTAACATGAACTATAATAATTTATGAGCAATTATAGAGGAGCATGTACATCGTCTCTGAGTAATTTGTCTTTCTGATTGCTGTCACATGAATAATTTTTTGCATTGCGCATCTGCCTGTTATAATTTTTATAGGGATCTGTCACCTACAGCAATTTATATCATGGCATTGTTAAACATGTTTGCCTGCCTTGTTACCTGAAAATCTCATTTCAAATTGAAATAATCCACAAATAAATAATTAAAAAAAAAACCCCACTAGCTAATGTATTACATTTATTGCTCCGCAAAGCAGGCAATGCTTGTGACTGTAGGTACATAGTCAGAAATAAAACCACCATTCCTCTAATACAAGAGTTATACTTTTATGTGTATATTAGCTATAGAACAGCAGAGTCCAGGAACTTATATCCATCATGCTCAGGGTTTGCAGACATGTAGCAATGATAGATGCATTGCCAAAGAGAGATGCAAATTTTTTAGAGTCTTAAAGGGGAGAAATCAGTTACAGCCTATGAATTTTTGACAACTTGGTATTTTCAGATCTTGATTCTGGAAAAAAGGGAACACACCCTGCATTTGAGCACACACAGTAAAGCCTTTCGCAGCTTTGGCTGAACATGATCATCTCAAGGGTCAGGGTGTCGGATCAGCCTTGCCATATGTAATTGGTTTCACATCCCTGGATTTTTGGCTGCACTGTGCTAATGCTGCTGCAGTGCTTGCAGACCTCTGCCAGCTTCTCATCACAGTCTGGCACTGCCATGTGAGACCTGAATATCAGCAGAACCCAATGTGTGTCCTGTCTTCTCCCAGAGCCCTTCCCTGCTTCTCATACCATGAGCCATTGGGGACCTGAGCTGCGTAAAAACTGACAGCAACCACCACACCCTTCTGAGTATTCTTTAAATACTCCAATGCTCAGAGACACATATGCTGGTCAGGGAACACATTGCAAATAACACACTCTCTTGAACACTTTGTGCACTGTTCAAAATAACGGATGTTGCCTCCAAAGCAGGGAGAGATCTCTGCATGTGGAGCTCCCTCATTTTAGCTGACTGGCCAAACTAGATGGTGAAAGGACACTCTCATAACTGATAATAAAAATTCACTCTACTGAGAGGCATCTGAGCTGATATCCCTGACGTGAAGATCAAGTTACCTGGCTTTACAGGGGAGAAGGAGAAGCCCATGCTGGAGATACTTCGGGAGGAAGTGGAAGGTGACATTGTCCAGCACCAGAGGAGCAACTGCTAAGAGCAGGCAGGGAGGGGAGGAGGGGGAAGTTCAGGTAAAGTGTCTGCCATGTCTCCTTTCTGTGAGTCTTATCCTTCTTTGAATCAAGTAGACTCTAGGTTTTAACTCTATGTCCATATTTTAAAGTATATTTTAGAAAAAAACGAAATCATTTTCGCCTGAGGGACACAAAATCAAAAAATGTATCTGTTGGAGATAAGATCACTTAGAAAACAACGAAGCTTGAGCAAAAACAAGTTTATCATGGTTCAAGATGCGTGAATTTTGCCATGCTTCTCCTACAACTCTGTTAACAACTCTTACTAATTCATTTCTATGACAGTATCACCTTGTTTCAGCAATAAACCAAGATTATTTTGCTGTAGAAACACAACATCTAAGAATGGGATCACTCACAGACTTTGTATGAGATCACTCTGATCTGATTTTCTGATTATTACCCAGCAAGAATTAGACTATTCAAACTCACTGGTGAAAATGTTTGGGACTTTCAAGGCATGTAAAAGTACAAATACTTCAAAATTCCTAAGTCAAGTAATGATGAGTGCAAAAAATCTTCATTAAATTTAGTAACGTGCAAATGTTTCTCCAAATCTGGGCCAAAAATAAGGAAAAGTGCATTTAAATGTCCTTATACACTACCTGGTTTTTTTCCAAATTTTGATCAAAGCTTCAAATTTCTGTAGGATGGACTAAAAGGCTTTTAAGACTTGTGTATGCTTCATTATTTTGACCAGCTTTTCTTACAATCCACAGCTAAACAACCCAACTCAAATGTCAAATATTCCAGCAGAACACTCATCATTTCCTTTGAGGTCAAACTCACTGTAAATATATACTGCTAGAGGTTCAAATAACCACAGATTGCTCTGCCCTGAATTACGTATGCATATGGAGCCAGGAGCATTTTAGCCTTGTATTGAAAATGCAAAAGAAAGAACCTACTGGTAGATCACATAAATTCTCTAGAGTGAGAAAAAGCCCTGAACAAAGTCTCAGCTTCCAGGAGCAATGGCATATTAATGAGGTCAAGGCTTGGAAATTATAGCTGAAGAATGAAAATGCTGCGGCAGTGTCAGTAGAAGTGACGACAGGGGCATTTCATCCTGTAGCACTTGTCAGAGCCAGCTTTTCAGGTGGCACCTTATCACAGGGGTTTTCTGGAATGCTTGCTGATGGAGAGAAGAGCAAATCACAGCTGGCAAGTTAAGATTTTGCTGGAGACAGAGAGGTCTGAGAGGGAAAGGAAATCTCTGTTCTCGTCATATTCTTTGCGACCTCTTCCAATTCAGATGCTCCCAGAGACAGATGGAACCTGAAGTGCCCTTCCAAAGCTGTGCTCTTTGCGTTGAGCTGATCACTCTGCTGAGCACAGAGAAAGAGAAGGGGAGGGCACTAAAGCAACTCTTTAAAATGCAGCATATTTACCCTAAAAATGACTATTTGGTGACTTTGATCTCGTAATCACTTCAATATCTGGCAGGCTTTTAAAGAGCCTGTGTTGAAGTAAACAGTACAGAAATTGGAACTTATAAAAGTGGTTTGCTTTAAAATATTCAGTGCAATGCCTTGATTCTCTGCAGCTGTCACCACATTAGAAAACAATGTAAAAGCCACCTTGAAAATCAACAGCAGTAGAGCCAGGACATGAACAATAAAGAAATCATACTTCATGGCTTCATGCTTTCAAGTATTTTGTGAAGTCCCAGACATGGGTTCAAGGCACGTGCCCCAGCCTGTCCTGCCTTCTCAGCACCCCCACCACAGCCTGGCCCCCACCCTTCCCACCACAGTTCCCCTCCTGCAATGGGGCAGCAAATTTGGAAGAGCTGTAGGAAAGGGCATTGACAAATCTCCTGCCTCTGCCCTGCCTCCCTCTTTGCTCCAAGGCAGTAGAGCCAAGCGGGTGACCTGAAGTGAACAAGGTATCCAAACCACTAAACTTCTTTTCTTCTTTGAGGATCTATAAACTAATACATGTTTCTTCAAAGTCAGACATGAAATAATATGATTAAATTAGCACCAACTCGCAAGGGAACATTATTTTAAGCAAGGAAAGTATGTCGCTCTAGATTGAAGTGGCCAGATCAGATACAGGACATTACAGCTGCTTCTTGGACTGAACAAGTAACAAAACTTTCCTGTTTAAATCCTAAAATTTAAATTCCATAAATGAACAACTCAGACAACCAAAAACTCAATGCAAACATAGGTATGAACTCAAAGACTTTAAATTAGTGTTCATCCAGCTCTGAAACCCAACTGAAGATGGGTTTTTCTTTTCTCAGTGTCCACAAAATCTAGTAAACAAAAATACTGCCCTTTTCCAAGCATCAAAAAGGGGAAAAAAGTCTTTTTTTTCCAGCATGTTGCACAGTGAATGTTGCCATTTTTGTTAGCTCTTTGGATTCCCGAGGGAATTAATGAATGATGGAAAAGCTCAAAGAGAGATTTCCCAGCATCTGTGATACTTTTTTGGTGCACAGAACTATATTCAGACAAAAGAGATGGAAAGAAAGAAGAATCAGTATCTAAGGGAGTACAGTAACGATACCAATAACAAGTAAAACAGACTGAAAATATTTCTTTGCATTTTTAAATAAAAGCTTTATCCTAACAAGATTTCAGGTAAGGAGCAACACACTGAAGACACACTTTATACCTGAAGGTATATGCATTTAATATTTTAACTGCTGTTGACTACACATGAACTCTTTAAGCACGCTCTCCAAGACAGTTTCAATATTCTCCAGTCAACCACATTAACCACGTAAACTTTCACACAGTTCAGTTTTCATGTCTTTAGCACCATGCAAACTTTGGGAACAAAGTTGAATTTATCTCAATAATTGATGAGTCTCTTTTCATTAGTTCCTTTGAATAAAGTTACTGAAGGTAAAGTAAATGAAAACTAGCTCCCAGATCAAGCAGTTGCAGTCTCAAGTAATCACACAATTTGAAAACTCTATATCCACTGCTTGTTACTCCCAGAAGGGACTTGCAGGAAAGAATTATGAATAACAAGAATTTAAAATTAAAGAGAAGGAACCTCTATGAACTAGGTAGCCCCTGTGGGGCAGAAGAACTGGTGTACATGCACAAGATTATTTTATCTCGCATCTGTTTTTCAAGTATGTGGACAGTTGGAATTGGATTACCTGCTCTGAGGGCACAGTCCTTTTGAGTTTGGATTAGGTTAGGAAGATGGACTCCCTGTTGAATACACAGGGCTAAATTCATTTCTTCTGTTGTCTGTAGAGGGGAATCCTTAAGAGACACAGCTCTGCTTTAAGAGCTCCTACCACATCTCACCTGTGGCAGAGGAAGAGTGCTCGACAGGAAGAGAGAGCAAGGAGACTATCAAAAGAGCCCACCACCAGAGGAAAGCAGGACTGAGTTATTCCTGAGGATGATCTCCATGGTGTTTGTGCAAGGTTTAAGCGGTCGTTTATTGGGACACCTCAGCAGGGAGATTTCTGGTAACCCAAATTCCCCTTTTACCACAGGCAATTGGTGCCTGACCAATGCTCCTGCCTGTCCCATACAGCCAACTGTGCCATCATCCCAGGCCTTGGAGTGGAGCCAGATTCCAGACCTCCAGGTGTCTCTTCCAACCCCCCTGACCCTATGGTTTGTCCTACCACCAACACAGCCCTTCACAATTCACAGACACATAAAGGGAGCCTTTCTCACAAATATCCAGATCTTGGTGCACACCTGCACTACCCTACTCATTAATCATTTATTTTCTAGCTTACAAAGAGGCAGTCTATCCATCAGAAGATCACCAAATGCTTTACAAAACTGGTTCCCCATCATAAACACACTGAGTAGAATTAATGTTTTGGGGCTTGGATATCTATAAAGACCTGCATGAACACATAACAATGCTAAAAAAAAAAAAAAAAAGAGAGAATGCCCAATTTTCAGTCAGGACATGCACATGAATAGAAGGGAACAAGTTCATCTTAATTTATTTGCAACAAATAACTAGCTTTGGTCATATGCTTTGACTCTACACATTTACCTTTGGATATCTAGACACACTTGCTATTTTACAATTGATGTGCCATTCTTCCTGTTATCTGACACAGATAATTTCAGCTGCAGTGAGCCAATTACCATTTCTACTTGCATGACAGGAGGACCTCTGTTTGAAAAGGTTGTGACCCACACTCTAACCTAGGTTGTAATTCCTGCTCTTATTTTAATTCATTATCTGCATGTATGCAGCAGAATTTAAATAGGAAACCCTCCTGACTGCAGAACACACTAGATTCCATTTCAGTAAAATGAACATTCACAAATCAAGAGTATTTGCTTTTATAGGATAGTCATGAATAGCAGTGTTAGTGGGTTATTTGATTAAAATATGTCTGTAAGTGAAGCATCATGAAACACTTTCAAAATGAGATACTTTTAAGCATTAAACATTGTTCTTAAGACTTGTTTCTATTTAAAATAAACAAACAGGGTTATCCTAATTGCAAGCCATTATAATTACATGTAAGAAAGAAAAATGAAGGATGATTGAAAAATGAGCCATTACAAGAGCTACCTGTGCTACAGACGTGTCTCTCTAGGTAAAGCGGCAATGCAGTGCTGTGCTCTGGAACACAGTGTTGCACATTTGCTTAGGAACACCTTTACATTTACATAGCTCTTGTCTAAAATCTGCCAATTGCAACATCATGCAGCACTGCATTCCCCGGCAGCCCCTCACCTTCAGTGAAAACAAGGGTCACATTGATGGACTACATCCACCTCCTTTTCTGAAAAAGAGGCCATGGGGGGGACTGCCATCACAGCCGCCTCATGGCCTGCCAGTTCCCCAAATCTCTACCCATGTCCAGATGAGTTGTGAGTGGTGACTCTGAGCACGACTGGTCACCAGTACCATGACTAATCTCAGTCCCCTCTCAAGCTCCCATTCCTAAGAACTTGCTCCTCCCTTGGCCCAGGTCCAGTGATCATCCCTTGTTGGGGTAGAGGGGCCATTTTGTCCTCACCGGGTCTGCAGCTCCCCATATGGTCCCATTCCCAAGGACTTCATCCTATTTCCAAGCATTTTCCAAAGTCTTTACTCAGGAGATTCAGAGCAGAGGCAACACTGACTGAAACCCCACAAAAACTGGCCCTGCTCCAAACTGACACAAAGCAGTGAGTATGAGAACCACCATAAAGCAGATAGACCCCAAACCAGCCCAGACTACAGCCTTCTCCTCATACTTCCCTGCAACTTCATGAGCCAGAAGCAAAACTGGCAACAGAAACATTTCATTTATTAGTAAGCAAAAGTAACAAACTGCAAATACTTCATTACTAATACATCATTTGCTCAGAACAGCACAAAACAAACAGGTCTGTGTTTTATTCATGGGCCTCCTGTCATCCTCAATGGCCCCGACACACTGCAACACATGCAGCTCCTGCTTGTTCCATGGGAAAGGGATGGTAAGATGGAGATGTTTGAGCTCCAGGGCTGAGACTGAGCAAAGGTGGGAGCTGGGGATATGGGAGGGAGGCTGGAGAGTTCTTGGCACCTCAGGCCTTTCTTTGAATGTCAGCATGTCCTCCAGGTGGGACACTGCCCTGCAGCCCCCTCATCCATCAGCATGTTATTAAATCATCACAGAGCAACAGTAAAAGGAACTTCTGAAACTTGTCATAAAACCCTCCACCTGAGCTACTGATAAACCAGAAAAATTGCATAACTGGAGCAACATGTTTAATTAATGTCTCACCACTGGTTACCCAATATTCAGTAAGCAATGTGGAGACTTGTGGACGCTGAGAGCTGATTGCAGAGACATTTCCCAGAAATTTCTGGTGTCTGTGTGAAGGTCTTTGCTTTCACACAGGTGCTCTCTTCAACAGTTAGAGAGTTTTGTAAACTATCTGCAGGTGCAAGATTGTTATGCACCGTTGTTATGATACTGACTGAAGAATGTTTTGAAATCGGTGTTGTATGGTTTCACCAATCATTCTAGAGAGGTGGATGGTCGATTACCAATGACCGTACGCCATTCAAGCCAACTAAGGGATATAAACCAGTCTGTAAATTGATAAATAATTCCATTCTCATCCTGAATCGAGTCTATGTCTTTTCCTGCCCTCCTGGGGACAACAGCAACAGAGACTGCTCATTTGCTCACTCCCAGTTTCTTGTCCTAACCCGCATTCCATCATTTCCTGTCCCAGCCTTGGGAACTGGCTGCCATGACAGCTTGAAGACAACTGTTTCAGCAATATTCAAAAATTATTAATACAACAAAGCACGGAGGTGACTACACCTGGATTGGCCACTGGAAGGATCACCCCAAAGAAAACCACTTTATTTTGCACTTAAGAAACCCTGCTTTGAAACATGGAAAATCAGTACTTCGATTCTTAAACAGAAAAAAATTCTCAATGATTAGGGAAGACAGGACAGAAATGCAAAGCTGGATCCCTTATTTTTCCATCCATCCTTCCATCCATCCATCCATCCATCCATCCATCCATCCATCCATCCATCCATCCATCCATCTTCTTCATAGAGAGGGGGCTCATTTCCAAGCCTGGCTGAAGCTATCTCAATAAGTTTGAGGGGCTGCAAATGCCCAGTGCCTGGGGGACTCCCATCCCTGCTCAGGGCAGGCAGGCTGTCCCTGCTCCTGTCGGAGGGCTCCTGCCTCCCACATCGAGGCTGGGGCTCTCCTGCCTGCTGGTCCCTGATCCTTCCCTCACTGCCCCTGCTAAACACAAGTAGAATTCTGCAAATAGTGGGGAAGTTTCCCAGTAGGGAAGCTGGAGATGGAAGGGAGGATTAATTATGACACACAGCCTTGTGAGTGGATGCATTCCCAATTAAAAATGCTCTATTTAATTCAACCCAATTTTATTATTGTTTTCACTGTATTTTTTTTTTCAGCTCACAATGCCAGATTTTTCAGCTGAGATGACAGAACTATCATCTGTCCAGCTCTGCATCTGAAGGAAGAGGAAAATGACTGTTCCCAGCTGGAGAGGAAAAAGCACACAGGAGGCATGTGACCTCAGGGTAGGGATTTTGGGTACATACAGGGAAGTGAAGTGAGAGGTGTCTGACAAACATGTGTTACTGGGGCACACACCAAAAAAAAGGCACTTTGAATGTGCTCTTATCAAGGTTAAAGCAAAATTTAATGCCAGCAAATCATTCTTTTTTTCACAAGATACAGGGTCCAGCCTCAGAGGTGTGGATGGCATCCAGCTCCCACAAAGATCAGTGCACCCCACACAACCTCTGCATCCTGCAGCACTGAGGGACGACACTCCTGGGAGCACGTCCCTACAGCAAACCCTCACAAATGAGAGGGGAAGAAGAATAAAACAGAGAAAGGCTTGTTAGAGGCAAGTGTATGAATCAGAAAGAGAGATTCAGTTGTCATGCACCCGTGCGAAGGGAACTGCTGAGAAGGAGGACTTCTTCAAAGATGAAGACTGTCTGGTGTACTTCTGTTAAAAATAAGACTATCACAAATGCAATCATATATTTTCATGTGTCACTTGTGAAATAAACAATATTTCACTGAGGTTGACAGTGTAAGAAATGCAATTAGAATGATTTGCATATTAAAGACATTATTGTGTCTTCATTGTAAATACTTCTATCATGACAACTTCTAATAGAATCTTTGCAAACAGAAATATAAATATCGTCATGCCAGATTTCACATAACCTGAAATCATGCTGTGTCAAATTGTCCATTTTAAGAATTCTCCTAAGCCATTACAAATCTCATTTTAATCTCTCCAAGACTCATCTGCTTTTACATAATTGAAAATAACCACTGCTTGTAATGTGTTAATTTTGATGGGCAGTGAATAACATGGTGCCAGAACCCTTATAGCTGACCACTGTTTTGAAAAACTGTACCAAGCTTTCCCTCTCCAGACTGCCTAGGGCTGCATTAAACCTTTACAGTGCGATTTTTTTTTGTTATTGTTTAACAATGTCATCAAAATCATGAGAGTTGGATTTTTTTCCTCTTCCCTGGGACTGATTAGTGTGTCTTCATTAGGAAAGATAAGCAAATACAACCTCATTAACGAGCTATGATCTTTAGATAACAAAAAGCCCCACTAATAGCCCGATAGCTATTGAGCTGCTTCTCCTCTTAGAAGAGACAAATCTACCCAGCAGGAATCACGGACCCTGCACTTCTTCGCTTCTATTTGCTTATATTTAAAAATAGTCTTGGCCCTCCAGAGAGCATGGATAACATGAAGGATGTGAGGGATGACAGCAGCGTTCCACCAGACCCACACCAACACACATGCAAACACAGGCACAGACAAAGCGGACTGGGGTTACAAGAATGTGGTGCAAGAAAAGTGACTTTCAACTTGGTTTTCCAAACTCTACATTAATTAGGAAGGGATTTCTCAAACACCCGTGCATCTCTAAACTTTGCGCTGGGAAAACCATTTACTGCTAAATGGCAAGGGTAGGCTGCATGCTAAACATTCTGAATTTTTAGTTCTCTAAATTACTGTTAACCCAGCATTGTTCCTGTCTACCTTGGGTTTTTAAATAGAATTACATATAGCCTGCAGCTCCAAATCTAAATGAAAAATGTAGCTCCAATTGAACCTTAGGAAAAAAAAAAAAAGGCAAAAGTTAATAAGATTTAAATTAGTAAAAGCCAAAGCTTTCCCTTAAAGAAAATATTATTGATTTTCAAGAGCTACCTAATGAAAAAGAATGGCACTCATTTAAGACTTTGCATGAACTACATTAGAGTTTCATTTGTAATAATAAATAAGGATGCGCTTTACAGTGCAATTAATCAGCAAAATTTATGTACATATTTTTATGAGTTAATTACACATTCCCTAAGCCCTTAATCACAGTTTTGGGTGAACTGTTTATGGTAGTAAAGAAATTACAATTTCTAAGGCCCAGATTGTGAAGATAATTAAGTACCAGTTCCCTATAAAACACCTATACAGTTTCTGGGTTTATAATCTATTCTTCATTTGAAAAATGGAAATGCATACTGTTCCCCTTTATTAAAAAATGTTTATATTTTCAGTTTAAGTAACTGATTATTGGGAAAATTCTCCTCCTATAAATGCTCTGCAGCTTTATACACTATGAAAGAAAAAATATTATTGCTAGGATAGGCAGTACATGGACTCTTTGTAAATTCCCTGAATACGTAGGAAATTTTTCAAGGTGCTGGTTTTCAAATATTTTCATTTAAACATAATTTTATACAATCACAAGATACTTCATCATATCAGTACAATTCAGGAATATAATACTGTGATCCTTTGACATTTAAATATGGAACACTGGTGACCATGCACAGTTCCTTCTCTGAGAACTGCTGAGAAAACAGATGAAGTGCAAGGTCCCCCAAGCAAGTTTCAAATGACTTTTAAACCCAACTACTTGTACAAAAAGTAAGCATGCCTGGATCAAGTCCAAACAGAATTTCACCTCGTAATTAATTAAAGCTCCAGACAAAACCAATCAGAACATTCAGTTCATTTGCTGAGATACCTGAAAGTGCTAAAACTTTAAACTCCATACATTGCTAAATTCCCTCAGAGATGTTGAAACCAAGCTCGTTGGGGGGAGCCTTAAGCCCCCTGCCTGGTTCCTCAGCCCCCACCCAAGGAGGTATTTGCTCAGATTCACTGTTTAAGCCACAGAGCTGCTGGGCAGCACCTCACCGGGCTGTCAGCGTGTCGCCTGCTCACACACACACTGACCTCCATCTGCTGTTGATGTCCAACGGTGGTGTTTAAGTCCCCACCAGCTCTAAAGATGACATTTCTCTCTAACAGCAAACCAGGAACAAAGGTAACTGCAGTTTCTCAATGAAGTAAGCAACAAATGTCTCAAATTAAGCTTGTGCATGCCAAGATGACAAGAAACATGTAAAGGTGCCCCTTATGGTACAACAAATACCAAAATCCCAGCACAGCACTGCTCTTGCAATCCAGTTCACTGGGACAGCACTTCTCAGGGGAGACAATACTTGTCAAAACACGTCTGAATGGTTGGACTTCATCTTTGCTTTGTTAAAGCAAAAAACAGAATTACAAAGAGAAGTATTTATTTTTAATAAAGAACATTCAGAGCAGAGGCAACACTGCTCTGACACATTAATTTTACCTGCCACAAGACTGTGCCTTGAAGAGATTCTTATAGTAACTGAATAAAAGCTTAATCCATCTGTTTCACAGAACTAAGAATTACATCCGCCTCTTTGTGAGCTGATTTACAGATCCCTGGCAGATCTCCTCCCCTACCTTCAACATCCTGCTGTGGCCACTTTCTCATGACTGTGGTCACCTTACTCACATTGTCATCACAATTCAGAACAGTAGTGCAGCTTGGAATCAAATCCTACCATGACCCTCTCTCACCTTCCCCAGTTCAACCCACAAAGCTCTCAAACATGTAATCTTTGGGGAGAATTCTGGTGGACAGAAGGAAATTGCAACTCAGGTACACTAGGTTGGTTCTGTACTTTGTTCTTCCCATTCTTTAATTATGAACTAAATTAATAAACATGAGCATTATGTTTGTGGTATTGCCTAAGGCATGACAAAAGCAATCGAAACTGCAGGAGCTGCATCCCTGAATGGACCTTAAGGGAAATAATTAATAGAATCTAACCTATCATTGCTTGTTCCTCTAAATTATGTATTTTAGTAATGTTAATAAAACTCTTTGGAGAACAGAAGCCAGTCCTTCCTTCCCCACACAAATATGACTGGAGTACATTGCACGTTGGTGAGATGCACCATAGCACCCCTGTGAAGGCCTAGGCCAGCAGTGAGGATGGGCACAGTGACCCCTGTAATTCCAGTTGGGGTTTAGATCTAAGCCAAAGGGATTAAGAATTACCAGTGGACTGAGGGCATCAGCTGGCAGTTGGAACAGTCCTAAACTGAAAAACCTAGGCCAGGTCTGAGGGAAGCAATAAACAGCTGCTACTCACCCTGCTGCTGTAGTGATTCTCACATCCAAATAAGCCTAACATTTAAAATGTTTCTCTGGCTTTTATTTCATTCCACTTTTTACCACATTGTCTCTTTTCTGTTGTTTTACAGCTGATGCAGGGGTTACCTTCTGGTGTGTTACGGACCACAGCTCAAGGACTCCCAGTTTAAAGCCTATTTCCCAGAAAACCAGTTTGTACACAGCTCAGGCTGCTCTGACAGTAGGCAGCCTTATACTACTTCTTAACATCCTCCTGAAACTTCCACACATTGCCCACATTCAATGCAGAAAGTTTACCACATCACTTCTGAAACTTCCACAAGTAGCCAGCCTCCACAAGATTTTTTTTCTTTTTTTTTTTTTTTCCTCTTGTGTCACCTACAGGTTGCTTTTTTTTGCATTGTTTCAACCCACAGAGTTTAACCAGGTTCACAAGCAGTGTGTACAACAGTAAAAACTTCAAGACTTGGAATTTGAAGTTTGCCTTCCTCCCCAAGAACCCTTAGATGAGTGTTTGCTCTGTTTTATACATTCTAGTGGGAATTCCTACAAGTGCCTTGACCTATCCTTTCTGCCAGCAGGAGGATTGATGCTCTTATTGCAGGGAGACAAAACCAAAAAACATCCTGGCCATACAGACCCGAGGTTCCCTGGTGGAATGATGTACAAGAGAGATGGGATTTCTTTGGGGATGGAAAGACAGTGCTCACAAAGAGGTGGCTGAATCATTCAAGCGTTTTTTATGCCTGTGACTTTACCAAGTCTCTTCCGAGCTTCGACAAAAGTTTCATAGTCAGATGAGACCAAGTGTTGTGCTCTTTAAGCTTCAGCTGCAAATCAAAGAAGTCCTCCTACAAAAAGCATCTGAAAATCATTTCTTTCAGCTTTGCCAAGGCCAGGCATTCCCTGGTCTTGCATCTACCCAGATGGTGAAGGCTATCTCAGGACAGCCTTCTCAAGGAGACAAAGTCTGACCACCAGTCAGATTAATGTGCTAACAAAATCCCTGGGCCATTAAAGATGCAGTTTCAACTCTGATTTCTTTTGTAAGAAAAATTATGTATTACAGACTTTGTCAAAAGAGCTTTGTTAACACTAACGCTTGAAAAACAACTATGCTAATATGACATTTCCCATCCACTTGTTCTGTACTTTTATGCCACTACAGCAATTCCCTACCAACTTGTAATATTTGGCCATGTAAGCATGTGGGAGGGCACTTTTTAATTATTTTTACTGTGCTAATTTATTGTCATTTTTGACTTATCTAGAATACACTTGCACTTTAAACCTGACTAAATGTGCCATGTGACAAATAATCTTGTTAACAGAATGTTGGTTTACTAAAACTGGTTATTATAGTAGTAAACTAGTACCCTAGAGAAACCATTTGGGGCAAGACCATTCCTACATGTGCCATTTCTCCATGCTTTCACACAAAATATGTCCTGGCAGGCACTTGAGCACACAGAGCAGCTGTAAGTCTCAGCTCAGAAACCTAAATGAAGCTGAAAAGGGGAAGTCTTGGGGAACTCTGGCACTTAAAAAACCAGTATCTCGCTGTGACACAGGAACCACATTTAGAAAGGGGACAAAATGGCTATCCTTTCCTAACTAGCATTTTTAAAATGCACAAGAGTTTTCAAAAAGCATCAATTCTGCAATTCAAGCGTGCAAACTGGTACTTGTACAGCCACTGAGGTTCAGCCACACAGCACTTGGTCATCTCTGTGTGATTGTAATGAACATTCTCCACTGAGTGTGCTGAATAAAAATCACAGGCCGTGCCAAGATGTTTATCAGAGAGAAATAGGCTTATCCACAGGAATATTTTGATTAAAAAAGCAGATAAAAGGAATTATCCCCATTTCCTAAGGAAAACAGAAATACTGAAGCTTCAAGGCAAGAAAACATTCTTTCATACACAGCAACTCTTAAAAAAAAGACACTGTTAAGGCAGTTCCTGATAAAGGTAATGGTAGTGAAGGGATCTAAACACAAATTTCTAGTCCACAGCTTTCACTGCATGAGCTTCCTGCTCATGGCTTGTTCAGACTCCAGGTTAATAAAACAATAATAATCGAAGTTAAACCTAGACTGAAAACATCAGCTTTCCACATTATTTTAACCTCAGAGTTGTCAGAGTCCGAGAGCAGAGGCCACAGCTTAGACCTACACCACAGATGTCTTTGCTAAGCTCTGAGCACTGAAGGATCCCCATATTGTGAGAGCCTATTGCTAGGAGCCCTCCTCAGCAGAGCTTTATGTAACTACTCAGAGGGCTCCCCTCACCATCAGCATCCCTCACACACCACCCACAAGCTCTCTGAACTTTTGTGTTTGCTGTCTGATATGCTTGTGATGATCCCTTACAGGGTTGGGTTGTTGGGGATTTTACATCCTGGTTCCCCATTTTTTCCCAACCAGCTTTTCCCTTCCAATCTATGAACAAGAATATTCTAGCTGGACTTCCTGCACCTCACTCTGCTTCTGAAGACAGCTGTCTACACAAATCTGCCTATTTGTAACTATTTTTAAAATACAAATGAAGAAAGAAGTGTTTAGATTATGGGGTCTGGCTGAGGACTTGATGTGTGCTGTTTCAAACAACAACAACAAAAAACAAACAAGAAAAAACCCCAAAACAACAACAACAACAAAAAAAAACCCCACACCAAGAAGGTAAAGCAAACCACCTCTGCATTATTTGCCTATATGACTTTCACAGATACTCTGATTTATGAATGTAGTTTTCATTTATAAAAGCCTATTCCTGATTGTACTCAAACTCCCTGGGAAGAGCTGGTGTTTCCTTTCTTGACTCGTAACTTCCTTTCCTCTCAGTCCCAGCTTTTACACAACACCTGCCCAACTGCTCAGCAAGGAGATGAGGTGAGAATTGCACAGGGAAGAAATGTGACTCAAATACAAGGCCCCAGACCATCCTGCAAAGGACAGGTGTCCATTAAATCATCACCAGAAGGGACACTCTGCTGTGGGCTGGACTTCAGCTTCAAGGGTGAGCCCAGCCCATTCCGAGGTAGCAGCACTGTCACCACAAGCCAGGATGAAATGTTTAAGTGTCACATGGCTGCACCACACTGGGAGATGATCATTAATGCAACAGTGCAGAACTTGCTTTTATTCTCTGAACAGTCAAAGCCCTAAACTTTCCAGGCTGACAGTTCAATAGGAAAGAAGAAATTTATTTATTTGGCCAATTTCTTCACACTGTTTTTTATTACTATCTTAAAGCTTTCATCCCCAAATCACATCAAAGGCCAAGCATCACAGAGTCATAGAATCAGAAAGATGGGAAAAGACCTCTAAGATCATTGAGTCCCACCATTAACTGTCCCTTAAAAACATAGTAACTGGATTCCAACTGTGCCTGCAGCACATTGTATCCATGAAATTATAGTTCAAAAAAGCTGATATTTTCCTCAAGTACTACAAAAGATCCTTCACACTACAGTGCAAAATCACTGATCTGCACATTTCGTGCAGCCCATGGGTGGTACAAACCTTCCACAGAGCTGGGATGCTTTGCAGGACTCCAGACAACTATTCTTAGATCCCACTGAGTCAAGTTTATGGTTCCGGGCAAAGGTTGCCAAAACTTTTACTTGTGGCCACACTGAATGAGTGGCTTTTTCCAAACAGGCTACTGTATATCCATGTTTATCAGGTGGAGTTCAAGGGCTGCCAGCCAGGTCATCACATGTTATAGTGAGCTATTCTCAAAGCTTTGCTTTCTCTTGAGAGCAGCAGAAACTTAATAATCATCACCAATTGCTCTCACTATCCCTTAGAACACAGCAGCAGTGAGCGTGAAGTGGTGGCTTGTTTGGGCTGGCAGCAGCTCCTGGGCACACCTGGCAGGTTTGTCACTGCCCCCTCCCCTCCCCCAAAACTTCCTTCTCCTCTGACCTGCAATGCCCTAACCTGAGCTTGAGAGCATTCATGGAAAAAATCACTTTTGAAAAGGAAATGTACACCTGAAGTGAACTGTGACCCTTATAAAAGCTTAACTGCCTTTTTTTCACCTTGGCTCACTTGAAGCATACAACAATGGTCATGCAGTACTAGGAGCCAGTAAAAAGAGACAAAATCCAGATTCCAGAACACTACAGTAACCGGCAAGATCTTTACTCTTACTCTTGCTTTTCCCACTTTATCTTTTTTCTTTTGCTTCCTGCACAAAGTACTGAAGAGCAGAGGCTGGGAGATCATACCTTCCCAGAACAGGCAGCTGAGGAGCAGAAGGCCCTGGGCAAGTTCCTCTGCAACACGTTTGGGGAGAGTGTGAATCTTGCAGTTGTGCAGAGGGTGAACTCCACTTGGCAGAGTGCCCCAGCCATGCCATGCTTACCTCCATAGCTGGGCACTTTGGGGCAAAAACCCTCCTCTAGACAACCCAGTCTCCCCAAGGGCTCTTCAGAGGACCAGTGCTGGCAAACAATCAATGCAGACAAGGCTGTCTTTAAATGTCTTCTTTCCTGCAGCAGAGTGTAGGTATGAGTAGAAGGCTCTCAGCAGGACCTCAAAGCATTATCACCACTACAAACACAGGCTGTTCTTAGCTGAGCTACCCGGGTCCTGCTGCACAGCCCGGGCAGCCACTGGGCACTAAAGAGGCTGCACACTCTGGAGCAACATCCCAAGGGAAGGAGCAGTCTCAAGGGAGACATGCAGGTACTGAAGCTTACAGGAGAGCACCAGACTGCACTGCAGCTGCTGCAAGCTGCTAAACCTGCCGCAGCTCTGGCCCTGTGCTGCGCTCATGCAAACAGGGCTTGGGACTCCTGCTGAGGCACTGGGGCCGTCACCATCTGTGCCACGTCCCCGGACACCTCAGCAGCAAGGCCCACTGAGCACGTGGGAAGGCTGAGGCTTCCCCTCTCCAGCTGCAGAGTGATCTCCTCACATGGGCCTGGTGATTCATAGCTCAAGCACTGTGCAAGGCTGCTCTTGCAGGGCAGCGCTGACCCATGAGCAGACAGTGGTTACACAGCTCCTGCTCACAGAAGCAGAGAAAAACCTACAGGGACTGTGCTCACTAACGTCCCACAGACAGCATGGTCCTTCTGTGTGCTCTGATCAATATTTAAATCATGGTGACAGCATTAAGAGGCCTTTCCCCATGCACTGATACGGTGCCTCCAGCCATCCCATTTGGCCAAGGTCTGAAGAAAAAAGAAAAGGTGAGCCTGGAACTGTATCTTGAAGGTTAGTAGGTTCAGGCACGTTTGAAAGTTTAACTAAGGCTTACTGGCAGGTCATCTCCCTATTTCCTGATGTGGAAACAATTTTATTTAATACTTCACTGAAATAACAGACCATTGCATAATACCCCCGACAACAGTCTTCAGTGCAAACCTGCCACCTCAAACATAAAAGCTTCAATGCAGCATAATTAACAGACTGTGAATGAAAAGCTCTGTAACATCCACCTGAAGCTGAGACACCCGTCCCTTCCCTTTCCACATCAATGCTGAAGCAAAGAAGCTGGACACTGCATGGAGTCACTGGCTGCTGCCCAGCCGTGACCAGCCTGTGGCCACTCAAACCTGTGGCCTCCCTCAGAGTGCCTCAGCAGGTCACTCCAGACACGTGCTTTGGCTCATTCCCACTCTCTCTGCTTCAGCCCTTGTTACTTAAAAGGTGCAGCTCATTACTGATGACACTGCTAATGCAGTTTCCACTGTGAGGCACAATGTGGCTTTTCCAGGAGCAGAGCTGGGATATTGTCTTCTGAGAAAACATTACACCAGCTGCTCTGAGGCACTGAGGCTCTGAGGCTTGCCGAGTAATGACAGTGGGTGTAAAGTGCCTTTCTCCTCTCAACATACACCAAAAGGCAGCATCAAACACATATTGCTCTGTCCATCATGCAGCTGCTGCAGGAAGGCCACACCTCCTGCATCCCTTCAGCCTGTGACACCTGGCATGCAGGCAAAGGAAAAGGAGTATCCCAACCTGGTATTTAAAACATGAACACGTCAGGATATTCCTCACTCCTGACTGATTTTCTTGCTGGTCCTTACTTACTGTCTTCTAAGACACTTCAGGATACAGCAAGCGATGTCTGTTCATTCACCTTTTGGAAGAAGGGGCAGGAAAAGGAGAGAGAACATAAGTGGAAAATATTTCCCAAAGTTTTGTCCAATAAATCAAACGAGAAACTTTAAAAAACAAAAAGTGAGCATGCTTCATTCAAATTTCCTTGCCTGAATTTCACCTTGAACAAAGCCCTTGGTGAAAGCCCACTGTCTGTGGTGACTTGGAACATTCAATGTTAAGCTGCTAAGACTTCAGAAAATTCCTCTCTGAGATGCCAAGAGGAGCAGCAGATAGACAACACAGCGTGAGTCACTGCAGCTGTCCCAGGACACCAGCCCTGAGCCAGCTGCACTTCTCTCCAGCAAAATCACTGGCACTGAGCTATAGAGTAAATGGCAAAGGCAAAGAATTGCTAAAAAGCAGCAGGGAGGGGAGGGGCACAAAAGTTAAGATTAAAGACAACTTCTGTTTTAAAGATTACTTTGAATTAGGGCAGGTGCTAAAATTTGTGGATGAATGGCGACTTACCAGGACACTGCCCACCAGACACAAAAGCAGAGCTCACCTGCCAGACAGGCAAAACACCATTATCTGAGGGTATTCTCAACCACATTTACATTTTAACTCTGTTTATCAAAGAGAAATGGAAACTAATTTTTTCCATCAAAGTATTCAGAGTACTTTTCTTATTCCAGGTCAGCAGAACAAACACATGAGGAGGTGCTTTAGGTTTGTATATCCTAACTATGACCTTCCAGATACTGCACCGATTCCAGCAAGTAATATTTTACACACTTCCCTGTCACAACAAAAACCCCTGCCCACATTATTTGAATACACTCGTGGGAGTGAGCATTAAGCAGATTTTCACAAGGTAACACAGATTCAAACAGATGGACAGCCCCTAGTTTGTAAGCTGTAGCATTCCACAGGGTTTCCTTTAGCCAATTTGATCACCTCAGAGGAAAGGAAGCTTTACACCTGATGCATCTGTGCTGAAAGACCCCCTGCCTTCAAAACGACTTTTCTGAGTATTATTGGAAACAACAACATTAAGATAATGACAAGACTGGCAGTGAGAAATCCACAGGGGATGAAAAATAAATTAAATCAATTTGTATTATAAATACAGGCTGAGTTTCACGTGTCTCACATGTTGATTACTCATGTGAACTTTTGAGACTTTATTATTAACAGGTTTGTTTTGGACAAAAGCTATAAAAAATGAACAGAAAAACCCAACAGTGCTATTTTAAATTGTACCACCACACTGCAGTTTACATAGCTGCAAATAAAATGGAAGAATGTTTTTATGAGCCATAACACTGCTCAGAAAATACCAAGACGCATTTACTGAAACAAAAATTTTGAATTTTGAACAAGCCTGCATCAGGCAAGCCTTGTTTTGATTTTCTCAATTAAAGGAAGGACAATTTGCACCCGTATATGAACGTGGATGAGCTCTGTTTAAGTATCAGCTCTGGTGGATCATACATTAACTGAACTTGTCAGTTTTGAGGTCAGCTGTCATTGTTTTCCAAATTGCTCCCCAAGCAGATCACAGAGCAGATGGAAAAGGCCAATTTGACATGACTCTGTGGCTTAATTATAGCATTACTAAGACAGCATATGAAGTTGGTATGTACTGTAGAATTTTATCCAATAACTTTATTTCTCACAAATTCAGTGATCTTGTTCATTTGCCTTGACTTGATCTTCAGTACATACATTCACTAGAATTGAATTATTTTTACCTGTGCATTACTAGGCCAAACTTTCTTATCAAGTCCAAGAGCTGTACATCCACACTAATGTTCAAAGAATCACAGAATATAAATTCTGTATCAAATACAAGATCTTTTCCAAAACGTCAGTATTTAAACTGATCCACTGTTTCCAGCACTAATTATGTCAGACCCCTTGAGTTCCCCTGTGAGAGATGAGTGATGCCAGACTGGTCTAATGACAAAAAGGCTTTGTATTACACAGACTAGCACACCCCAAAGAATCATCTCATGGCATATGCCTGTCCAGATGCACAACACACCCACAGTGCTAGCAAATACAGCAAAAATTGGTCCAGTAGGAAGAGTAGATCAGATAAAATCCCTAACACTACTTGGAAGCATAGAGGGTTTATGAGCTCATCATAGCACTGCTCCATTTGAAATCCTCAGCTTATAGAAATCACTGCAGTTTTCACACCTGGAAAGTAACTACCTATCAACAAGAGATTTAAATTCTTGGCACTTATCTTCTGCTGCAAATTCTTTAGGAATGGTGAACACCAAATGAAATTGGAAGTTGTAGTTCAGGTTCTCTAAATACTGCAGTTAAGTAGGCTTTTCTAGAAGTTACCTATGTCAACAATTCCATTTGCAACACTGATAAGCTGTTCAATGTTCAGACTGGATATCAGGATATGTTGTAATTGCTGACACAATAAACTACAGAAGCATTTGCCATCATGGAAAGGCAGACTTTAACTGGCTTGAAACCATCACTAAAATTCCTCCATAGTCTATCATCACTCAGAGGGTTTTGACAGAATCCCAAATCACTGACAAATGTACCAAAAGCAGGGAGCCAGAAAACCCAGCTTCTACTTGATTATTTAATAGTCATTACCTGTTTTCCTAAAAGGAGGAAATGGAAAAGGACAGAGCTGTCAAATTAGGAGAGAAAGTGGTTTATTTCCACTGCCTTCTTTCTAAGCAGTTCAGCTTTTTCTTGCTACTGGGATGGGGCAGCAGTTTGAAATCAGAGAAAGGGAAAAATTACCACCACCAACAAAGGAAACTGTTGGGTTTCTATGATTTCTAAACAGAAAACTGCTGGGTTTCTATGATTTATGAATAGAAATTTCAGGAAAAAGCTTAATTTTGAAATTTCATCATGAAGTGAAATAAAAAAGAAAAATTCTCTTGTAGAAATGTCACCTCTGAAAACCAAGTTTTGAACTAGATTATTTAATTTTTAATCACCTCTCAGCTCTTTCCTGAAATACAAAGGACTCTGAATAAAGCCACTTGACCTGACAAAGAAGACTGTCAAATCTCCCACTGAGAGCTTCTTTCCAAAGCTACTTAGGACTCCCATAATATCTTTGACACCTTTTGTTCTTCATTTTACCTTCCTTAAAGACAAATCCAACTTAAATTAAAAAAAGGGTGGAAAAAACAAAACAACACAGGACCAAAAATGTAACAGTTCTGAAAAATTCTCACTGCCTAAAACATTAAAATGCCTGATTTAAGAGGCTGGTTTCTCACACTGCCACATTAACAAATGATTGCCATCAGCCTGGAGTTAAACTACTTTAATTTATAATCCTAGTGAAAATAGATGGATGGGGTGTAATGGCTCTTCATCTGTTTCCTGGGCAAAAACCAGACCCCATTTCACCAACGGGCAAGCAGGGACAACTCAGAGGTGCCAAGGAGTCTGCCTGTGGGTGCTCCCAACTCCTCAGTGTGTTCCTCACCTCTGGGACCCATGGCAGACCAGACAGAGTGTGGAGAGTGATGGGATTTGGATCCACAGCAAACACAGCCCTGCTGCAAAGAACAACTAGGATCAAATACCTCTGACGAAAGAATATCAAACAAGGAAAGAAAACGAATAAAAAGTGCAGCAAAATAAAAAGTACTTGAGTATGAGTACATCTGTATGCTCCTCACAAGGTGCTCTGTCTACCTAGAGTCTTGACACCATTTAATCAGACTGCTACCACTAACCCTGCCTGACAGGGTGTCAGGTCATATCCTGACTTTGTCAGTTTAAGCCAGTGTTTCTGTATTATTGCCTTTATCTTAATTTTCCTATTAAACTGTAATTCTGACTTGGAATCTCTCACTGGTTTGCTTTCAAACTAGTACACTCACATATTGTCATTTATTGTTGCCTCTAATCAAGTGGGAAAAGTTTTCATAGAACACAGTGCAGCCAAATAAAACTTTTGGCTCCAGTATTCCTCCAGTATCTTTAACTGGAGGAATTCACTCACTTGTATGGATTTTCAGCATTAACATTAGATTTACATTAATTGCATAATTATAATGAAAGAATTGCAAGAAAACCAATTCTGAAGTAAAACTTGAAATAGCTCATGTTAATAGGAAGACTGTTTGAGATGATACTCATGTTTCAGAGTTTGATGCAGCCAGTAATGTTTACAGGCTGAGGAGAGTGGGGGGATAATCAGCGCTGCTTCCTGTAAAATTTCACTCAGAAGATCTAATCTAAGGCCTTGCAATTTGAGGTTTTGTACTCAGACGCTTCTCCAGTCGTTCTAATCTATTTCAGTGTTCAGATGTATGGCTCAAGTTCATTGCCTGGTGAGGATGAAGGATTACCAGCACCTCTCAGTTACTCCACATCTACCACCAGTCTGACCACAAACCTGGCTCTCCCAGAGTTTTTACACACCTTTTCACCATCAAAACCCTATTCTGTGGCTTTTTATAAACACAGCTTTTGCTCAAGTTTTGGAATCACTCACTCGAAACAAAAGCAGAGCTTCACTTTGGTAAAGTGAGCTGATATACTGGTGATGAGTAAAGGCAAGATGTGAAGGGCCAGGAGGAAAATTTCAGATGGAAACTTGTGCCTGAAAAGGTTGTAAAGCCAAGGTGGAAGGGAGAGTCTGAGGACTGCAGTCAGAACTCAATTCAGAGCATCTCCATTTCAGTTCAAAATTAGCTATGTCTGAACTACTGAGTTCTGAGAACTCCAGGTTTGTTCTCACAGGTAACTGCCATGATTTAAAGTGAATAATTCGATCCTGGAGATATTCTGAAGTTAAGAAGCTACCCAACATCCATTACTTTTGTTACTGTGTTGGGAACACAATGCCTGAAGCTAAAATAATTTTCCTCCACAGCAGTCAGAGTTCAGGTCAGGGAGGCTCATTACGGAGGTGCGCTTCCATCACTCTGGACTACCTCCAATTTTCAGCTCCAGCTTAGATCCCTTCATTCACCCTGAATTATTGACAACTGGAGAATAATTAGTCCATCATTGCTTGGGAAAACTAGAAGGTTGTCTATATCTCTTTCCAGTCACTTAAGCTGTCACACAGTAGTACCTTATACCACAGTTTTGCACTTCACTCTTATCAAGGTCTTTCACTCTCTGTTTCTTAACATTGAGATACTGAGCAATTCCTTGGCTTCATTCTAAAATAAAAGTTACATCACATTTGAGCTGATGCCTTCCAGCCAACCTCTGCCAAATGCAATTTGCTTAAAAACCTGAGCTTATCTAGCTGAGGTTGGACGAGAAACTTGCGGCAAAAGCTGCTTTATAAATAAGCCTTGTACTCTTGCACTTGTAAAAAAAAAAGGAGTCTAACATAGGAACTTGAGAAAACCTGACTCCACATAACCAGAGGAGACGTTGAACTGTATCAATACAGTCAGCCAAAAGGTTCTGCTAATTAAAACCAAATGACTCCTTACAAATGGAGCAGCAGTTTGGCTGGGTTTGAGTAGGCAGCATGTGACTCTCTGCTTTCAGTCACTGAAAAAGTGACAGACATAACAGACAGACGTTGAGTAAGAAGCTGCTGCCTCCACAACGTACCAAGGGCCAAACTTCAGCTTCCTTGTAATGCCTCTGATTCTGGAATGGAGCATGAATGGGCTGGAGGTTTCTCTGCCTGAATGTATTTACAGCCATGTTATAATTATTCTGATGGCCACCAACTCTGGTCTGCTGACAGAGGAAACCCTCCACTGGGGTCTTCCCAAAGCTGCGTTTGAACCGATCCAAAGAAAAACCACAAATTTTTAACTTGGTGCTACAGAACTACGTTAGCAGGGCCAGAAAGTTCTGAATGTGTGTAGAAGTCTTTGAGAATATTTATTATATGCACAAGATGTTCTTTTTGATGCCATGCATTACAAAATAAAACAAGATCTCCCTTCCTCACACATTAGTCATACTTCTGAAACCGTATTTGGTCCATTTAAAGCAGAGGTGGTTAAAATACCACAAGGATGGCAATCAGATGAAATAGTACAGATAGACTGAGAGCAAGAGTAATAGTAACACCAGTAATACATGTTAGGGTTAGGTTGTCATAAAACCTTGAAGTTCCTGTATAAATATCATCAACTTCTTACACATCTATCAAACTGTTTCAGACCAAAACTGTTCTCAAGTAATTACTCCACGTTTGTGACCATCCCTAGCATAAATTTCAGGTAATCAGTGTCTCTCAGTATGAGACCTTTAAAAAAGATGAGCTCCTGGTGTGCCCTAAAAGGTATATTGGAAAATATTTTAATAGGGACACAAATAGGAAATAAATTCCATATTCTCCAAGGTTTCCAAAAGAAAAAAGGAAAAAATACTTAAGAGAAGGCAAACTGAAAAATCCTTGAAAATTTAGGAGTTAGGAAGAAGAAAAATAAAACTGCTTTTTGAAGTAGGTTTTGTGAAATTTCCAGAGTCACTTAATTTTCGATGAATTCTTTCAGACACCATAAGAACTGGTTGTCAAACCCACACACACAAAAACCCAAAAAAACCCCTGCACCATTCCATTGCAAATGAAAATTTCTAAAGCTCCAGGTGATCATCACCAGTTCACTTCTGATCCTTTCTGAACACTCAGAGTGTCAGATGTAGAGTGCTTTTGCTTTGTCTACTATTCAGTAAAAAGCAGAGTTGTTATCATTAGAGACCCGGCAGAGATCGTTTGAGAGAGTTTTTTCTGTTGCTAGAAACCAATTCATTGTAAAGAAGGGAAATCTGGGTTCTTGAAGTTCACTGAGAAAGTTAAATAGGCATCTATCTCACTACCTGGTGTGTTTACAAAATGAGTTCATTAATCTACCACACATAATTAGTCTTTTTTGTGACCACAGAAAGGAAACAGGACAGCAAGGGCAGGAATTTATACCTGAAGCTTGATAATAAGCTGGTAGTTGCTTTGCCTTCACAGGAGTCTCTGCAAAGCTCACAATACCAGCCCCCCTCCTTAAGAAGGCAGTAAAAATCCTGAGGCTATTCCTGAGGAGTAATTCCTAGGCTAAATCCAGTTGAGAGCAGGCCAAACTACATGTGTGATTTGGGATGGTAGTGGTTGAGTTTCCTGGAGTACACGGGAACAGCATCTGAGTCCCAGGGAAATCTGAAGAGATAGGAGCCTGCAGACTAGAGCAGGTGTCAGATCCCTTAACAAATGCCCCTACTCAAAGAGGGGCAAAAATACTCAGGCTCAGGCCAGCTTTGACAGCATACAGTACATTTCCTTGTCAACAAGTTCTGCTCGGTGCTGAGCTCAGTTTTGTCTCCTTCCCACAACAAGCAAGTTTGCACAGCATGAATTTCTATCTGCCAGTCCTTCATTCTGGGCACATCAAATAAAAAAGGCGACAAGCCATACCAAGAACAAAGGCCAAGCTATAATTGAAAAACTGACAACTTCCCAAATCAGATGTGACTGTGACCCAAATCAGGAGGGGAAGAAGCAGTAATTCATCCTGGCACGCTAATTAATTATCACACAGATTGCTTATTGATTTTCTTGTGTTCGCTCTGATACTTTAAGTACATCCATTTCATCCAAACTTCTCATAGAATGGCAGATGCTGACAGATCAAAAGCAGATGCAAATTCACAGGTAGGTCAGGTGTCCCCTTCTACAGAGGGGCAAGGCCTGGGCGAATCTGTCCACCCAGAGCACCAAATCTCAGCATCAAGAGACTCATCTCCAGTCCCACTCATAAAAGCTAAATTCTTCAGTAATGATCTCCCAGAGAAGCAAACCAGCCCTTGCCAATAAAAATAGTCAGTTTGCCAAAGTCATAACCTTCTTGAAGGCTTCCTGCATTGGACAATAGCCTGAGTTCCCAGAGAAATTATCTAATAGGACATTTTCTAATTATAGAATTAATTACTGCCACTGAATAAACAGCAGAGGCACATCAGGCTGAAAATAATCGTTTGTACAATTAGCTCTTTCACATCAAATAAACATTTACAGCTATTCTTGAACTGGGAATTTGTAAGATTAGGAGAAGTCCCACTGTCATCACCCCTGGAATATCCTGCCACTACAACAACCAAGTGAAAACAGTTTATATGTTCTCTCTAAAACAGTATGAACATATTCCATTTAAGTTGTTGATTTTCTTCGGAATTTTCTGGGTACTAAGCATGCATCCTCACTACAAAGGTTTTAGTCTCCTTTGTTGTGTTTTGATTGGGTAAAAAACGTGTTTGCAATGCATGATCACAGACAAACTGACTGTCCTCCTGACGTGCCTGCAGCAGATGTGTCACAGAGATCAAGGAATTCTTGTGGACAGCAACGTGTTTGCTTGTGCACAGAGAAATAGCGATGGTCTCATCTCCAGCTCTTTGCACAGTCAGTAAAATCATCGTCATTACAGTGATAAAAGCATCCTCTGAAGATGTTTCTGTCTAGTAAAAGACCTGTTGAAGAGGGAGTGTGAACAACCTCAGAAAGGGGCTAGCATACAAAAGGGCCTAATTTTGTGGTTTAAAAACAAACATGAGTGAGCCAGCTGAAGCATCTACAAAGCTGAATACCTTTGAGCATGGAACTGCTTGCTGGACTCGGCAACAATTCAACAAAACATTAACAGAACCCAAAATCAGGATTAGCCTGGGTCTGTCATCATACCTTCAAAACTGCCAGCAACCCATGCCACACCATACTTCCCTATGTATTTCCCTGAGGGACAGGAGAACTAGTGTCTGGCAGAGACTGTCAGGTCTGTCCTAAGTCACAGGCAGGTGCTTGGGAAGAGTGGCTTGGTGCATTTAATGATGGATATCTGGATCAAACCAGTAGGTCTACTTGTGAAAAGTAATGGAGATTAGACTGTGCTTTCCCTGGTCTAGAAGAAAACATAAGTAATCTACTTAAATGAAAATCAATTTTGGATGTTCCTTTATTACACTTTATGGTCTGTGAAGATCCTTTCTTTTCATGCTATTATGTGAATGGCATGCAATTCCCACACTGGCGATAGATATTCCTTTAGAAAAGTAGTGAAGGTCTTAACTTTTTAATACAAATTGTTCCTCAGGAATCCTTAGCTGCTATTCAAGCAGTTTAATTCAAAGAGCTATATCTCTCATTCAGGAAACTTTAACTGACACTAATCAGACCCAGCTATTTTCATTATTAATGTACAACAATACTAATCTGGTGTGACTAGCATCTTTAGCCAGAGTATTAAGGCCTTCCTCTCCCTAAAGTGGTATTCAGTAATAAAAAATTAACAGTTTTGCATAATCTACTTATGTGCACTGCAACTACTGAAGATTAGCTGCAGCATTTTCTTCTCTTTTCTGAGCCTCAGCACAGACATACATATCCTAAAAATTAACTGATGCATGTTTGTGAGCTAATGGGAATGTTTCAGTGTGTCGGTCACAGATGCAGCAGGGATTACATGGAAAGACACAGTCCTTGTGATAACTTACACACAAGCCTCAGAGTTACAGAGCGATAAAAGATCAGGCAATTTTCATCTCACTTTATATTTTAAAGGATCCAATGAGGCCTGCATGTGGCAGGCTGGTTCTTTTAAACCCTGCTGGCTTCACATCCCCTCCCACAAGTCAGGCTGTACAAACACAGGCCTCAGTCCAACGGGTTTAAGCAGAAGAGGCAGCCAGCCCAGAGCAGATGTTTACACAGAAAGCTGATGTATCAATACACTGAATTAACATAGGTACATATTTTAGCAGTGACCAAAGCATTACAAGCAGTAAACTTTAAACAGACACACAATGCAAATTGCAGTCCAAGCACATTCAAGAGCCCAACCACACAAAGCCATGGAAATAGGTTGTGGAATACCTTTTTTCATCTTAACTGGGTGTTGTTGCTGAAGCATAACCAGACTCCTATGGTATCACCCTCTCTAATCAGAAATAGGGCACAGAAAACCAACCCCCTTCACTGTTTAATTTTGACTAGTCAAAGGCAGGATGCACGGAACAGCTCCTGTGATGTCTACAGGAATTAGGCTTTTTTACCTAAGTTGTTCTCTCCTCACAAGATGCACTGATGTGTTTTTTTGTTTCTGATCCCTTTCCAGGTCGGAGCCGCTCACTGACGAGAGCAGCACAGCCACCCGGTCCCTCTGAGCCCTGGCACACGGCAGGTCCCTGCAGCTCCTGGAAACCAGCTGAACTCACAGACAAAGGCACCACACACTGACAAAGGCGCCACAGACCAGATAGCTCAGTCTTTGACATATGGCCTCACCTCAAATGAACTACATCCACACCTGTACTAGCGAGTTTTCTAGAAAGCTCCTGGAAACATTTATTCAAATGTCAATTTTTTCAAGTCTCTTTCCAGATCCTCACTTCAGTCAAGTGCATCCCCTCATGCCTGAGATTTAAGGGGAGCCTCCTTCATTCCCATAATCCTGTCCACAGGCTCACTGTGGACAGAGCACAGCTGATGGGGGGATCAGGCTGGTGCAGAGCGCTCCTCGCTGGGGCATTCCAAAAGAAATCACCAATTTTCAAAATCACCCTTTTCTCCAGAAGAAAAGCAAAACAAAACAAAAAACCCCTGTGATAACAGCTTTCCCGTAACAGCAGAGACAGCTGGAACAGGAGCAGGGCCAGCCAGCACGTCATGGAGCAGCTGAGGGAAGTTGGGAAGTTGGGATCCTCAGAGAGGAAAATGAAGATCCCAATCTCAGCAATCAGCTCGTAGGAGCTTCCATGCAGCAGACAAAGCAGCTTGCAAATTCTTTTTCACATTGCCTGGAACCAATTTTTGCCTAGAAATGTTTCTGTCTTGATTTTTAAGGGCTTCCCTCCACCCCGACCCCGCAATTAATTTCAGATTTTTCTTTTAAGCTTTTTGTCCAGCTTTGAAATGAGTTTCATTAATGCAAAGTGTCTCAGAGAAAAGGGCTTCTGAGCTAAAACTGAACAAGATTTCAGGTCACTTTTTTAATATTGATAGCTTTAAAAAAATAACTGTGCATCAGGTACAGGATAGGATATTTTTCTGTACAGCTAATACAGCTTAATACTATGTCATTACCACAAAATCTATTTCAAGTTTATAGGAAAAAACTAATTAATTTCATCAAAAAAGGCAAGAGATTTCTATGTCTAAAGAACACAGGAACAGTGACTCACATTGTCAAGTGCCAGGCAGCTGCTGCAGCTCAAAGCTGGCACCTCCTGGAACTGGTATCTCCAGCCAGGTGTTAGCAACTCCATGGAAAGTTGTGCCTTCCCTTCTAGAAGCTGGGCATGCTGGTTAGCTCTCAAAAACATGGGGTGTAAGGCCAGACCTGCTACATAACCACAAGCAGTCTTCTCATTGTAATTCAGCTCTGGCTTCTACTTCCCCAGGATGGAAATAGATGGAGGAAGGGTTTTGCTATTCCCAGTTGTCCTCCCTGGTCACCATGTGACACCTGCTGAACCCTGCAAACTACAGTCTGCTACAGGATGAAAAAAATTGATGCTGCCCTACAATAACAATTCAGGCTGTAAAGGGACATCGTAAATGATAGCTACATTCCTACCTTGCACCTTATAAAGTTAAGGCTTAACAGTAGTCCAAACCCTGACTGGGCTCCTGAGCCTCCTATCACTTGAGCTCCCCTGGGAAAGTCCTCTGTGCAGAGCATTAGCATCCTGTGTAAATGGAGCATGGCATTTCGTCTCACATCAGCGAGAGGGACTGAGGAGAAAACACTGGCTTTATAAGCAGAAAGCTTCCTGTGCTAATAAGATACAGCATTTAAAACGCTGGACATTTTTTATCATATTTTTTCTGTATTAATTTTGGCTAATACAGTGTGACAGTCTCTAATATGATCAGGTTCTCATACTCTACTGGTGACAACTAACACTAATTCAGTGTGATTCTTATGTGATGGGATAGGTGGAAAATTGTTAATGTGGTAGAAGAGCAGAGTGCTTTCTGGCAGATTTTTCAAGGACCAGATTCAGGTCTACTAGTGGTTTTCAAACAATCAGATAATATTTCCACAAATAAATTAACACATATCCTGATGTACCTAGATGTGTAAACACCTCTAATTTTTGTTGGTTCTTTTCTTGTGCCAGATAAATACATCAAGATCCTTTAATAAGCCTTTATAAGGCAGCTTTATTAATTAGAAATGATTTTCCTAATTCTTCCCAGTTCTTTTCAAGCACCAGAATGAGATATATTGCAGTAACTGCTAGTAATGTATACAACAAACAGACTGCCTCTCTCTCCCTTCTTGGTATTTCAGTGCTTACATATTCATGCTATTCCTCTTAAACCACAACTCTATATCTTGGGCACACATTCAGTAGGTTCTCCAGCATGGGTTCTACAGCCTGTTCAGAGCTGCTGCTCTCCAGGCACATCTCTCCACCCACATAAGCATAAGCTATATTCTTATTCATAGACGTATCTTCAAAGTAGTTTGAAAGAAATTAATCTTATCACTTTGCCAACATCTAGTCCTTCTACCAACTTAATCAGAAGAATTTTTTATTTTACTTCACTGAAAAACAAGTGTGTCAGGATCAGCATGATTTTTTGCAGAACATCCCAGGTGCTTGCTATTCCCCATTAACGTTTGGTCCTTTGAGAAAAGCACATTAGTAGTTTTTTGATCTGTAATCATTTCGCATACCTTGTGATCTGACACATAATCCTCCATTACTCAAAACTTTTAATTTGAACTTTGCAACTTAACCACAGCAAAGAATCATTCATGCAGGACATCACATCAGCAAAGATGTCACATTACATTTAATTTAGTGACTATCCTGATCAATGTGTTTTTATTAAGCAGAATCCCTTGTGAAGGTATTGATGCAATATTATCACTCCTGGGAGCACACAAAGCACCAGATTCATAAGCACAAGTATACATCGCTGCATATTTCTAACCCTATCAAAACAATTATCTGGCATGCAAATTACTTATGGAGATAAAAAGCATGATCACAATAGCAATATCCTCTTACTCTTTTTTGGTTTGTTTTATATTATAGCAAAGAGATAGAAAAAAACTCCTAGTACTGGTTATTCCCTAACTTGTTCACAGCCTGGGAAGACAGCAAACACTAATTAGCAATGCAACAAATGTTACTAAAGTAGCAGGACCCTCCACTTCTGCAGATTACACAAGGCTATTTGATTTTTTTCCCTGAATACAGCCCTTGCTACATGAACAGAATCATTTTTTAGAAATCAACTGGACAAAACTTACATTGACCATAATGAGCTTTGGCTGAAATCCTGTGTTGATCTGCTTTAACCCACAATGAAATAGAGAAACACAAAGAACTCTTGTAGCTGCCCATGTAACACTGAAGTCAGATTCAAAACCTGAAGTTCAACTGCTAAAGCCACTGTATTCTTGAGTGCTGCAGAGAGATCTTGTTGGTGCAAACAGACAAGCCCTTTTTGAAAGGATAAGAGTGATTTCTGCCATAGATGAAAATGAACAATGCCCAGATAATACACATTTAGGAATGCTGGAAATCATAGTCATGTTTGCATCGCTCTTCAGGAAACAAAATTCAACGTCTACCGTGTTTACTTATGAAATATAGAGATCTCAGACTGACAGCACAAAAAGATCTTTTCTCTTGCTTGCCAGACACCCAAGTGCATGGCTAGGGCTGTATTTGTTAATATTTGTGGCAATTAGCCAGAAATGCTGTTCACATGGTCCTCTGCCTTTATCTATGTAACTGTAATTCCATTCTAAAATCTGACAGGCCATCATTCACCATGGTCAGCTTTACACTGAAACTTACTTCCACTCATCAGTGCCATCATTTGAATTGATTTAATTGCATCTTATTCTTTCCCCCCCGATGGACAGAGACTTCCCATTTGTCCCCACACCTTAGCCTTACAGGGCTGTGTATGTCTTTTAAACATTCTTCCATTAATTTAACTGATTGTGAACTATGAGAGAAGAAAAGAGGAGTTTCACATGACTGATCAGGCAGGGGATGGCTGCCAGCAAAACAGAACTACTGGCTTTCCTATGAGAGCACACAGAATCACAGGATGGTTTGGGCTGGAAGGTACTTTTAGAGGTCATCTAGCCTGACTCCCTGCAGTAGGCCGGGATGTCTTCAATGAGATCAGGTTGCTCAGAGCCCTGTCCAAGCTGCCCCTGAAGTGCCATGCAGGTGCTACACAGCTGGGAAACTGAATGCACAGCCATGCTCCTCTAGCAGGATGAGGTTGAAACTTACCATTAAGAGCATCAGAATATGCATCTGTGAGAGTGGGGGAAAGAAAAAGCAGTGCAAGAAATGAAGCAACACAGGAAAGCAGCACATATTAGATCTCGAGGATCTCAAAACCAAACATGTCTCCAAGTCCCCTGCTACAAAATAAGGGAAATCTCATAGAAATATCAGATGCTGAAACTTCCTAAATCAACCACAAAAAGCCAAGTTACACACTTCTTCAGGAGATCCTTTCCATAACACACCTGGGAACCAAGCAGCTCCATGCTCTATTACTCCCTCCTGCAAAGTTAATTGCAGGAGTGAATTGGTTTTTAAGGTAAAAAGCCTCCCATCTATATGTGCACAGCATAGGAGGCCAGGTAAGAAACCTCATCCATCATGACTACTTGTGAGACCCCAAGGAAGAAAAGGAAATAGTACAAACCTGTACGGAAAAAATGCCTTAAAACAGGCACTAAGCATAAAAGTCTACATAAGAAAAGAGCTGGTACTGGACATGTTCTTTCATCCTAAAATAATGCTAAAATATTAAATGTTCTAAAAAGCAACAAGAAGTTTTACCTCTTGAGTAGAATGTAATGACACATTAGTCTCTTGAACTCCCACTCTGAGAAATACTTTTATCACCCTCTCAATAAAAGCAATCAGAGAAAGACCCAGTTCTTTGGATTTGTGTAGTTTTGCTTTATTGTAATTTTCATTTGTCAGCTCTAATTAGTGGGCTCACTGAGTATTCCTCTTGAGCTTTTAGTCTCTTTTCAAAGAATGTTCCAGCAGCATCCTGGGATGAAGATGTTCCTTCAATGGGCAGCTACAGAGAAGCACGCCCAGCTTCAGAAGATGGATGTTTTTTCACACTTCAGTGGGGAACTTCAGACACAATTAAAAGAGGACAGACTACCAGGGTATCCTGGATATGGGTTACACCAGGTCAAGCAGCTTGAAATGGGCACAGGCTGAAATGTGAAAGATTTCAGAACAGACTTTTGAAGCCTCAAACAAGCACAACACACCCAGAACCTCTGGATGGCAGAAGGCTGCTCCTGGGAGCACAAAGTAAATCTCCTGGGAATAAAGACATGTTCTGTAACAGTAGAGACAAGGGCTCCAAGACAGACATATCCAAAAGCAGTGATAGTTTTCACATTTTGGGGTAATGTCTTCTCGTTGTCTATTTTTACTGGTGGCTTCATTCAGCCAAGCTGAAGGTAGTGAGCAAAGCCCATTTCTTCAGGCTCACCAAGAACTGAAGAACTAAGATGTGGAACTAAGGATCTAATTTCCAGAATCTTATGAGCCTGGTAAAACGAAACCGTCCATAAAAATAGGCAGATTTGCCTTTCATGGCATTTGTGGAAGGTCCATAATTTGCCTAATGAGAAGATCATGTCTTTAGAAAGACCTGTTGAAACAAGCTGGGGGATGAGCAACTGAAAGCAAGTCAGCATGTGAATTCCTGACAGCTCAGAAATCTTTACACAGAGTTCAGCTGGTTGTGCCTTTTTATACTCCACAGGCAGCCAAGGTCAAACTGCACAGGCCCTGGGCCACCTCTGGCTGATGGCTCCTGACAGAGCAGGTTTCAAGCATTCTACAGGGGGCTCTGAGGGGCACAGCAGCCCCTAATTCTCACTCTTTGGAACTATTTCTGTGTGCACAAGCACTCAACTGCATATTAAGGCCCTGGTGCTCAGCTCTCTTACAAAGATGCATTTCAAAGCTGTCCCAGCCACTTGGCAGGTTCCTGCTGGGGCAAAAGGGCTCTGGATGAGGTTCCATTGAAGAGGGGATATCTCTGCACACAAACAAAGCAGGGTGCTGCTAGAGCTGGAGCCAGGAAGCCTCACTGGGTGAAGAACTATTTTGTGTTTGAGAACTGACTTAAAAGTCTCCTGGCAGTGCCACCTGGCAGCCAATGCCAGCAGAGCAACCTGAAAAAGCCCATTGACATCACCTCCCCCAATCTGTCAGCCCTCAGGCATTTACAGCAAGTCGTCTTCAGAGTTCACAGAATAAAATACAATAGATTTCCTAAAACATATTTACAGCTAGTGGTTTCACTGTTCTAAAAACAGTGTTTTCAGTCACCACCACCAAGATCATAATCCTTTTAAAGATCAATAAAATATTTATGTCCTTAAGTTAATCCCTGTTCTGTGCAAACTACCACTGCTTCATTTCCAAGAGCTCTGTGTGACTATTCATATCTGAACTATATAGACATAACTTTATTTACTGTAGAAAAGTATATTAATACTGATTTATTTAAACACTTTACCAAAGTGGCAGTTTAGTTTAATCAAATACTGGAATAATTGGGTTATGTTTGATTTTAAACTTTGAAAACCCAACTCTAAGATTTTTCAAGGGCTGAATTTAGCAAAGTTCTCATCATCAAAAATTTATATCATATAGTGGGGCTACACTGACTTCCCTGGCACATTGCCAAGCAACAGACCTTTTAAAAGCTTAATTGTCCATGCCTGCATGACTCCCCAAGTGCTCTGCACAGTGGTCACCAGCTCCCAAACACCAAGTCAAGTCGTGCCAAAAGCACCAGGAGGGAAATATTCTTCGGTTGCAGAATGAGGGAAAGTCACTGCTCTCTCATGATACAAACCTGCCTGCACCCGAGGGTGAGTGCCCTCCCTGCTCCTTCCCATCTTCGGCCCAAAGGTGAGTTCCTTCCTGATGGGAAGGAGAAAAGGGGCAGCCAAATCCCTGCAGTGAAGCACCTGCAAAGAGCTGTGGGGAAACCCCCTGACCCTGAGCAGCTTTCCCAGTGTCTGTGCTTTGACCAGCCATGACTGCCTGTGGACATAGCGAGGCGGGGGATGCTCCTGCTGCCTCCCTCAGGAAAATCTGCAAAAGTCAACTACTGAGCTACTCCAAGCTCAGGCATCTAAGCCTCACTGGAACAGGGTAAGCAGCACTTCTCAACTAACAATACTGCTACTGAAATTTATATTATGGTTTTTGCCATTTGATTTCTGTTTTCCAAATCAGAGAATGCTGAGGAATTGAACTCAGTGCTATGCCCTGGCTTTAGTGCTGTAGGTTCTCTTCCCTGTTGCCTTATAGATTCATGCCCATGGAGACATATCTCCATCAGAGGCATTTTCAGCCTAAATCCATTATATTTATCAGGGCCCTGGATGACATCCCTATGGTCTTGCTGATGGACTCCAAGTAAGGATTTATCCCTACTCCTCCAAAGCAGCTGAGGAGGCAGTTTGCACTACTCAAATGACAATCCCATACACGGCACTTGTGGCATGACTTTGTGGTCTATCTCTAATTATCAGCCCTCTTTTTTGCCTCTCCAAAACACGCTCCAAGGGTGAGGACTGAATAATAATCCTCCAGGCTGTGACACATGGGAGACAATGTGGTGCAGTCTGCAATACAAACGTGAGAAGCTGACCAATTTAAATAAACCAATTTAAAATCACACAATTTTAAAGTGTGATTTAAAAGCCCTTGCAAGGAAAGGCTGATACAGATACACTCACACTTAATTGTTTTTAAAACCTTTTCTCAAGAATGTAGGAACAAGAAAGCAGTGACAGCTGGAGGAAAACCACTACATCTAACTAAAAATTTAAAATTATCTTCTGGAAAGAAATCTGCCCCACTGAACTGAATTTTTTTTTCATGTTAAAAGAAGTAACCAAAACAGAAGACATCTGAAAAAGCTGAAATCCTTGTGACAGCTTGTCAAAGTATTCTTCATCAACAAATTATCAAAATATTTGGGTTTGTACAGAGAGGTAAGTTCCTGCACCTAAATAAGCTAATTATTGCAGAACACACATTTAAAGTGATACACTGTCCAAACATCATTTTCCCCAGAATTTCAACATTTTCCATAAGTGAAACCTTTGAAAAACATTAGTAAGGACATGTGGAAATTAAAATACACACCGTCTCAGCTGAAGCTGAACCCATCAGTTCACAAGACCAAACTCTCTCCAAACCATCCCCTTTAAGTGGGAGCTGTGTTCTCACTGCCAGCCCCCAGCAGACACCCAGCTGACAGCTCTAGGGGGGAAGCCACAGGGTCTGGAGCTGCACAGGAACCTTTAGCACCCTCACACTGAGCTGTGCAGGGCTCAAACCCATGCACAGGGACATGCTGCCCACCTGTAGGTGCCCCAGCACAGCACTCTGCCAGGGCTGCAGGGATGGGACATGGACCAGCACAGCCTTCTCACTTCCAGAAATACAGGCCCCGGGACTCCCTGAAGCAGGAGCTGGATTCACAGCACTGTGTTTAACAGATTTTGACAGATCTATCCCCCATTAACTCAGAAAATGAACTTCTGACGCCTCCATACATTTGATCTTCACACCACGAAGTGGCAATGAACACCACAATTTAACTTCATGTCTCGTCTAAAACATACTGCTTTTACTTATTTTAAATCTGCTGTCTCAGTCCTCACCAAGTGCCTTCTGGGTTTTTTATAATGGGGAACAATAAATATTTGCTCTCTAGTCACGTTCTCAAATCAGTTATTCCTAGTGTCAAAGTTACTAGATCAAGGACAAAAATTTAAAGCAAATAATGTTTACATTTTTTAGCTTATGAACTACAGTCTGCATGCTCATGACAGTGAAGCTGATGAGAATTTTGCTTGAGGAACTATGGATAAGATTACCAGATTTCTTCACAGAATCAGTTTTGCTTTATTGAAACTTCATTTGAATGAAAAAGCCACATAAGCCTTGGGGACATTGTTAGATTGAAGTCCATGATTTGTGTCTACCTTTAATTAATAGTAATTAGTTTTCCTCTTGCAATATTGGTTCCACACACTACCTTCTTAAGAGCTGTCAGTGCTATCTCAGGGTGCTGCAAGTTTTATAAATCGATGCTACCACAAAATAAGATTCCAACTATTCATGTGCAAATGAGGATAATAACACAAACATGCAAAATACTTGCTTCAAAATGTGTTCGAGTCAGTCTGCCAAATACCTTAACCCAAAAAGTTGAAGATTATTGAAGGGGTTTTTTAATTCCATGTTAAAGTTGTAATGGATTTTTATAATAATAGATCATTTACTTCCAGTAATTTTCCAACAGTTTAGGTAAGCCACTTCTCAAAGGGCTACTTGTACCAGCAAGCTAAATGAGCCACCTTCAGCTAATACTGGAAAAAATATATACAACTCTACGTATAAAAAGCTGATTTCTTTTTCCACAAACTTTTAGTAAATCAATCTAAACTTACACAAATTTCTCCCTTTATTCTATGAAACCCAGCCCAAAGGTGTGATAACTCTTAGATATCCCATTTGCAGAGATCTTCATTATTTCTTTTAGCAACACTACCTTGTAATTTACCCAAATGCATCAGTCTCCCACCTGACTAAGCTGGCAGTGGTCCCTCCCCAGCCCATTCCAAGCATTTTGTGCTGGACTATCCTAAAGAAATTGGGGTATTTGCGCTGGACTACCCTAATGTGAGGGCTTTGCACACACACTCTGGGTCAGGGTGAATTTCAGCACAGGTGATTATTCTTACAGCTCACATTAAAGACATATTATTGACCTCAGCAGTGCTCATCTCTCTGCAGGAACCAGGCCTATTAATGCAGGAACTAAAATGAAGAAGAGGAGAAAAAAAGATTTTTGAAATTCATGTCTCATCTTGTAAACACGAGTGGATTTCAGGAGCTTTTAAAATGTACAACTACTAAAGATCAGTTCTAACAGCTTCAAACAATCCACCATAATGAATTTCACAAAACCCTTTCAAGAACTTTTTAAAATTCTTCCTCCTGCATTGTTCCAGCCTGTTACTCTGGAAGCACTGGAAGCTTGGTAGGTGGATTTTTGACATAAGGTCAAATTCTTTATGACCAACTACAGAGATGGTTCAAAAGCAAGTAAAATAACCTTCTTTGAAGGTTGCTACCAGCAGTGCTCTGCACAGACAGACTGGATGTACTCAGTGTGCTCTGCAAGAGCCAGTTTTATTTCCAATTCATTCTCATGCACAACTCCCCCAAAAAACAAAGCAAAACAAAACAAAGACCAAACAGAGGAATCAAGAAGATAAGTTCTCCAAAATGTCTCTGCATAGCAGAGGATGGTCCTGCCCCACTGCCATGAGGGCGTGAGCCATGTGTGGGTCTGGCATCTCCATGCTTTCTCTTCCACTGTGACCAGTGTCGAGCTCCCTCTTCTACTACCCCTGCAGCGTCAGCAGCCACATTTTGGCTTCAAGCACGAGGTCATTGGCAGCTGTGGATGAAGAAGAAGAGGAGGAAGGGATGGACCAAGCCCAGGGCCCACAGCTCAGTCTACATAGCTCAGGGATAAAACACCACAAGGAGGTCCATGGCCTGGATTACACACCAGAAGCTCGCTCAATCCACTGTGCATGTTTGGACAAATGACTTTGCATCTCCACATTTATTTCCCAACATTTTCCCTCTCCATGAGACACTGAGCACTGATGACTGACTATGGAACACTGTTTTGCATTAAGTTTAAGTATAATAGTGAAATGTATTAACTTTGAGTATGAAAAGGAAAGTGTATCCTTGCAAATCACTCTTTATCTCTTGTGTTTTGGTTTGAGACGAATTTAGGGAAGGGTTCTGAAAGGAACGTTTTTTTAAAGGAAGGTAGGTTACAGTTACTCTTTTTTTATTAAGTTGGGAAAAAAAATTTCAGAGGAAAGTGAAGAAGAAACAAAATTATTTATTTAACAAACATACAGAAAAAGAATAAGAATGTTAAATAAAATTTTTTGTTGTGGAGAGAAACTTGGAAGATTTTAGAGTTTTTTTGTGGGTGTGGGGTTTTTTTGGTTTTTTTTGGAGTCGGGTAAGTTTGGGTTCTTTCTGGATTTTGGTGGAAAGTTTTTTTTAAGTGAGTTTTGGTGTTCAAAACAGTTTAGAAGAGAAGAAGGAAAAAACCCTAAAGTTTCAGGAAAAAAAAAAGACTCTTAGTCTTTTTTTGCAGAAAAATTAGAGTTGAAAGTTGGTTGAAAAGCAGGAAAGGTGCTTCTTTTCTTTTTTGCTGCAGCAGCAATTTTTCTGTAGCAGAAGAATGCAGAGAGGAGTAGTCAGAGTGACTTTGGAGCACAGAATTGTTTTATCACACAACAGTCACAGCAAATGGAGAAGCATTTTCTTTGTCCCGACATACCAAAAGGCACAACACTCAACTATGCAAGAGGAGAGGTTTGTGCTTCTCTGAGCTCTGAATGGGGCTCTGGGCAGCCAGTGGAGGTTATCAGTATGCCACTTCAGCTGAAGTTGGAGGTTTCAGGTCCTACATCTTGCTCCTCTGCTCCTCCATGGTGGGAGAGAGGGCTTGTGGGCATACATGTCTTCTCCTGCTGTGTGTTACAGGCCATGTGTGACTGGCCATCATGGCATCATCTCATGACACAGAAACAAAATATTTTTTGGTTGGAAGGAATCATACTGGAAAGTATTGCTGAGTTGGTACTTTAAACATTTAACATTTGTAAACCCATTGTAAACATTTCTTCATCATCTGAAGAAAAAGCAGTTGAAAATCCTCCGAGAAGAGCAAGGAGTGAGTAGAAGCAGGAAGAGAAATAGATGCTAAAAGCAACATGTCTCTAAGGTTACCCCAGTACATGAACACTTAACCAGAGATGCCCTTTGCAGTGAATTTTCCTACCTGAGCCACACTGTTTGCAGAGCTCTGCAGCTGCACAGTCATCCCCAGCACCAGGCTGCTGCCAGCATCACTCAGTGAAGGCATTGTTTGCACCATGCCAGAGCAGCAGTACTAGGTTTAAAATGTGAGGTAACTTTCAGGCACACATACATTTGCAATTCATTACTTCTTTTCAACAGGCCTGGCTGCTTTTCAAAGAGGTTTAAAAACCAGATGTGGAAAATAAGATTGCTAAATCATTTGGCAACTTAATAAAGGGGTTCTGCATGTTCCCAGGATAGATTTGCAACAACAGAGCACAACAAACACATAAGAAAAAGCTTTCAGGGCAAGGGGGAAAGGCTTTGAAAATTTAGTGCTATGGGAGAATGAAATACAACGTTTTCTTCATATTATTTGGTTTTTGCATTAAGCATTTTTGTCTATCTCCATTTAAACAATTTTGAGAGGTTAAAATTCTTATTTTCAGGGGGGAAAGGATCAATCTCAATTGCATGTAGTTTTAGTTCTGAGTCTTGGCTATGCTGTCTTGTCTCACTTCTGTAAGATCAAGCAGCACAATGTACAGTTCCAATACTTCAACTAAGAACAACATAAAACCTGCAATTATTATAAACATGAAACTAATTTGTAAACTGGCAATGAAACAGGGACAGCAATGCAAAAATCAGGAACAGAAAACAACCTCAGACAGCCCTGGTTCTCAACATAATCTTACTTGGTCAAGCCACAAGGTCATAGTGGTTCAGTTACCATGAGATCCACCCTTGATTCCACCAACTTGATTCCACCAACATTTGTCTGGACAAGCCACAGTGCTTTTATTTGCCATCTCAATACTTTGTCTTATTTTTATTTTTCAAGAGGTTTTTTCCCTGAAACATCAAGCTCAACACGGAAATGCATTCTACAATGTAAACCAAAAAAATTGTGTGAGCTGGGCACCCTCTGTGGGCACAGATGCTCTCCAGTGCTAATAAAACCAGAAATTATTACAGGTGGCACTTGGGACAAAGAAGAACATCAGCTAGAAAAAACAAAGACAAACCAACCAGAAAACCAAACCCAAGCTGTTACTCAGAGCCAAGCTACAAAGGCCTCTCTCACAGAGAGTGGTGGAGATCTTGGTCCTTGTGTTATGCATGATAGTGAAGTCACATCTGAAAATGCAGTGGAAGAAATAACCAATCCTGCTCGGCAAAATAAAGTGGAGGCATTTACACCAGTTGGTATAATTTGGCAGAAAGACACTGCCCCACCTGTTCACACAGAAGTGAAGACAGAAAACCACAAAAGCAAGCACAGACACACATAAAACGTGCAGGAAGAGACACGGTCCGTGTCCTATGGGAGCAGGGCTGGGGTGATCCCATCAGGGCTGGCTGGCCTTGAACTTCATGGGCAAGGGATAAACACTTGGCATTCAGAGAACAGCCTGAAATGGAAACACTCTCTAGAGGCATTTTCTGTGTCAAATAAATATTCAAAGTTTTTATCAAGATTATTGTCACCTCTTTAGTGGCTCATTGATTTTAGAAGCCATACCAATTCTCTCTTTCCTTTCTGTTGAGGCAGTTACAGTAATAACTAACCATAAAAATTAGATAAGATGCTGAAGTGTGATTTAAAAACATCTGTGCATTTGATATCCCTACTTTTAAATGAGAGACAAGTTAATATTCACCTGCCTTACCCACATCACCACCTTTGCCCTTTGTGAATCCGAGGGCAGACAAGACAAATTGGATTACACCGAGCATGATTTTAAAAATAAAAATAAATATAAAATCCTAGAAACTCTACCATTTCTTCTATGATCCTTTGAAGTACATATGAATACACAATCTAAGAGCTGGTTCCCAGGGAAAGGCTCCAGCCTCAGATGCCTCAGAAATACACAAGCTCCAAACAATCTCTGCTCCTATCTCCATACCCCTCCTTCAGAACAGGCCAAAAATCACTACACTGTAGCATTTCCCATCAGATGAACAAATGCACATCTGATTTTCACAGCATCAGATCCACTTTCACATTCTTATTTAGAAAAAATGGAAAATATATGAAAAATGCATACAAAGCATGGCTCCTCTGCACTTATTTAGCAGCAGGTTTCAGTTTTTCATTTCCAGTAGACATTATTCAATCCACTAAACTTCTAAATGAATTATTTTAAGAAAAATTAGAGAAATAAAGATCTAAAGAACACTGTGGTAATTTACTCAAATATTCCAAAGGAGAAAAAAAACAGAGATTTTATTTAGCAAAGAAAGTTCTTAGCAGCTTTTAATCTTATGCATGGTCCAAAAAAAGTTAAAAACCTTAAAAAATTATTTACCCATAATAGAAAAAATGTCTTTTCAAGCCAGGTTAGTAAATTTCAACCCCTTGATTCCCATTTTTCCTTGATCTTGCTATTGCATCTTCCTTAATGCCCTATATAATCCTTTTTTCCAAGTACTTGATTCAACAATAATTTGGGGGTCGTAGGCCATGCAGAGGCATTCAGCCCCTGTTTCTTTACAGCATTATCTACCCTCTCCCTGACCCAGGAGGATTGCAGAGGTTCATGTTTGCAGTGAGTGCTCACCTCACATTTTCAGCTAAAATTCTAGCCAGTGTAGAAAACCTCCCAAAATTGCATTGCAGCAGACCAGATGGGAGATCATCCAATTTCTGGGGCACTGAAACCAGAAGGTCACTTCATCCCTGTCAGAAGACTTTTTTTTTTCTGAAATACGGTATCATTTTCCCTCAGAACGAGCACAGACAGCACTTCATGTGACATCTCACCCAGCAAACAGATCCATTCCCCAGCGGATACTGTGAACGCAACACCAGCAGCACACCAGCACTTCACTGGCCACCTTTCTGGACACACTTATCTCCCATTACTGTTTCAGTCTGCAATAATCTCAATGCTTATGCTTTAAAAATAAGGATCTTTTTGTCTTTGGTTACTTTTGCATACCCTTGTTCAGATATACTACCTGATTTCCTTAACTCCTAGTACTTTCATTGCTAGGTAATGTGGGTGACATTTGGGCATCTGTTCAAACATCTTTGAACACTTTCCCAACTCCCACAGTGTCCTTTCTGGCACTCTCTCAATTAATTTCACGTAATTATTTCCACAACTACATCAGTCCCACAAAGATTTATTGGCAAAATTTCATTTTAGCAGCAACTAGCAGATCCAAATGGTTATTCAAAAATGCTCAGTCGGTCTCTGCTTTGTTCTTCTTCATCTCCAACCAGCACCCTAGGGATGCAAAGAACCTGGATACAACCCCACTGACACAACCTATGGGTACTTTTGCAGACCATCATTCAGAGCTCTGCCCGTCTTATACCCCAGATCTGACTGAAATGTATCAGGCACTGACAACACACACCCCTCCCAACCTACACATGACCCATTACAGACTTGCACAAAATCCATTTGCAGATGAGCTGCAGGCCAAAACCTGCTCATTTAAATAATTTGCCAAATGTTCTTGAATGAAACTTAGAAGAACACAACTTTGTGCTGTCAGGCATTTCACGTGTCCCCAGCAAAAGTCATTTGATAAATGAATAATTATCCTAAGCTTCATTAAAATTCAATCTTGATTGTGATTATTACTGATTAAGTACCACTCAAACTCCACACGTCAGTACAATATCTGAGATTCAGAAGATGAGTGAAGTGCCCATTGCCCATGGCAGCATTAATACACACTCCAGCCACAAACACAGGTTCAAACACGACATGTACAGGTTTCCAAACAACTAGGATTCATTACTTTCATAGAGTTCTTCAGTGATATTCAGAATTTCAAAGTTATTTTTGAGCCCTTCTTAGCCACTCTTGAGCTCTGTCCCTTCTACAGCAGCAAGCCAGTACCTTCAGGTATTTACACATGCTGGTAAGATCTCCCTAAGCCTCCCCTTGTCGAGGCTAAACAGTCTGAGCTCCCTCAGCTGTTCCTCACGGGAGATGCTCCAGTCCCTTCAACAACTGTGGCCCCTTGTTGGTCTCTTTTCAGTACGTCCATGTCTCTCTTGCACTTGGGAGCCTAGAACTGGGCACGGCACAGGTGCAGCCTGACAAGTGCTGAATAGAGAGAAAGGATGACCTCCTGCAACCTACTGGTAAATGCTTCTAATGCAGCCCAAGATACCACTAGACTTCTTTGTGGCAAGGGCACATTTGTTGGCTTGTGGTCAACTTGGTGCCCACCAGGACTGCCAGGTCCTTTCTGCAAAGCTGCTCTCCAGCTGGGCAGTGTGAAGTGATGGATGATTATGGCTGAGCTCAAGGCTTTCACACATGAAAGGGTATATTCTCCACACATTGCAAAGGAGTGTTCAGTTCAAAAACAAATATTTCATTTTGCCCATAGCCCCTGACGTAGATGGTCTGGGGAAGAATGGTCCCAGTTTACTGACTCACTCACAACTTCGGTAAGGTTTCTAGTATGCTCTTTATCAGCCACTGCTTGCCTGCCTTTAAAACATATATGCAGCCAAAATGCTTGTTCATGCTGATGAGTGAATTCTAGTACTTTATTTGTTGAATATTAGTCTTTCATTACCTGTTGTACATCACATAGATAAAATCACATCCTCTGTGACCAAACTTCTTTGCAAATATAAAATCAAAGCAAAGAACATTAAGTTGAAACACAGCCCATAGCGCAACATTAATTTCATTGCAAGGAAGAGGTTCCATTCTTGTTATTTGATTTTCTCTGAACAATAGCACCTATTTACTAGACCTAGGAGTAAATAACTTTTCCAATTCTCTACTGGTAAAACATGGTAGCACATGATAGCATGGCTTTGTTGTGTTGTTAAAAAGAGGGTCAGTATTTCCATAACATTCTTGTTATCAATAAAGTTACTCAGCAGTCAGAAGCATAAGCTGAACAACCTGTGACTCTGAAATGTTAAAACATATCATTCCAATCATTTTTCCACTCCTTGCTAAGTACCACTGCAACTTAGACTGCAATGTCAGCTGCCTAGATAAGGATTATGTAAGCCAAGGAAAAAAACTGTGTAAACATCTAACTGCAAGTCAGCATGAAAATAAATGACTCAAACATGGAAGAATTTGGATTTCAAGACTGGCACTGCAAGTCACATCTGGGTCCATTTCTGTGCAAAAAACCACAGGCTTATTACAAAACTAAAATACCATTAGCCTCTGCAAAGAACAGATACATTTCATTGAAATATTCAGCTCTCAGATTGTGGTATCATACAAGATAGGAATATTAGGAATATTATCAACAGAGAACAGAGTTTTTGTCGCACATAACACAATTACAATGCTTTACAGTTTATCAAAAAACAAAAGCTGCATAGAAATGAAAGCAGTCCAAGGACTGCCAACATACGAGGTAAGACTTGGAAATCCTGCAGTATTAATTTTTTTTAAATGGAGATAAATTTGTTTTGAGAAGAAATTGTTCCTAAATGGCATGACGCACTCAAGCCACAATATAAAAAAGACAAAAAACATGGTTGTTTCCTCTGTCATAAAACACTAAATGTTTTGAAATGCTTAAATGAAAAGAAAAATTTTGAATGAAATAGGATGCTGCTTAAAAAGCCCCAAACCACAATAAGATCCTGGGCTCCACAGAGCAATTAAGTGTCACTGTCATGAGTGATTTCAACATTGAGTCTTTGACCCATCAAAAAACAGCTGAATTTTGCCTCCTCATTAAATAGATCACTTTTCAGAAGGGAAGGCAGAATTTCTTAAAATCTTACCAGTGGTCCCAGTCTTGTTACCACTTCAGCACTCAAGGTTTCTTTCTCACAGACACCATGCTATTAAGCAACAAACTTGTCAGTCAAGGTACCTCTGGTATTTATGTGTGTTCAGAACTGGAGGTTCCCAAGAACAACTGTACCTATGAATACACTGTTCTGAGCCAGGCAGGAATCACTGCTGGACCTTCCTAGCAGCAACAGCGCATCCCAAAGCAACAAATTGGCTGGCAGTGGAAATACACAGGAAGGTTGAAAGAGGACAAGAAAAGCACCTCAAAACCTTTTTGCCAGAAGCAGGGTAAAGAAAGCAAAATGGGACAAGGAAGATGAGATCAAGCCACTGGAATTTAAACAGAAGTGCAGATGGATGGAGGGACTGAGAAGTGTCACTCTTGTGCAGCAATATTTGTTCAGGCAAACACAAATGAAGTGTTTGCAGAAAGAGTAATGGCTGTACTTAGTATTTGGATTAACCTTGTCCCCCAGAACAGTCTGACACTATCATTCACCAAACCCATTGAGTCTAAGTAGCTCTATGGGGCTGTAAGCCAGATGGGCAATTGGGGGGAAGAACAAAGTGGAAAGTGGAGACTTGAGGTGAACCCCGAGGGACCAGAGATGGAATAAATGGATTTGAGCAAGATGCTCAAGTTGTCAGCTTTGTTGTGAGCTAATGAAAATCTAATGTTGGGAGTTCATTTACAGCAATGTAGACCCTTCCAAGAATGAGGGACAAACAGGAGAAGAATAATTTGCTCTGACTTGTAAATCAGTGAGGAGTTTTCTTATTCATCTTCTGGTTTATCAGAAAATGTCCTGCTCTTCTGATCACTGCTGCTGGGGGACATCTCCCTTGGAGGGCACTGGGGACCTGGGGACTCCCCAGCTGAAGGGAGATGGACCTGTCTTTTCAAGAGCTGGAACATGTGATACAAGACAGGCAAAGGCATATTTAGGGAGCAACAGTAAAGAGAATATCCGAGTAAAGCCCAGACTACTAGCACTTTACAGGCTTAAATGACATTCAGTGTTAAATACATTAATTGCTTCTTGGAGAACTGATCTTACCAAAATCTTCTCTGAAGGGCAAATAGGAGCACATGAGCTGGATGATCTTCAGGCATTACCTCAGTGGAGGACAAGAACAGCCCACCCAAAAGTACAGAAGCCAGCATGGCTGAACGAAGAGCTCCAAACTGAGCTGGAAAGCAAAAAACAGCAAGGGCAGGGCAGGGGCTGGCTGTCCAGAACAAGCACAGAGGCATTGCCCAGGCAGGCAAGACAGGCAGAGAGGCAAGAAATCAGGTAAGTCAAGTCACATGTCCCGTCCCTTCCCAAGCTCTAGTATTGCTTTCCACAGGAGTGTACTTGAAGTCTGAAAAAGTTCAAAAAGATAGTGGACAAATTCATGGATACCGTAATGACCGTTGGGTACAAAGGCAGCCCTTCTGATTTGCCAAGTCTCTAAGGAATGAGAGTTGCTTCTGTCTAGGAGACTGCTCTGGAAAAACTGCTTCAGATGCCAGCTGCCCCCTCACCCTTGCTCACATCCAGCCATTACTGTCACAGTGGAATACCAGGCAAGTGTGACCTGTGATCTGGCATGTAATGGCCATCCTTATGTTCCCTGGTCAATGATCCACTGTGCTGTACCTGTGCATGCTGGATTTGTATTTGAGAAGTTGGAGGTCAGCCCCACCTTCCAGCATGAATATTTTTAAAAGCAAAAATGTCAAGAATTAGCACAGAAGGGAAAACATCTCTGTTCTCATGTTGAAAAAACATCAAGATTTCTAACACAGAGTAGCCTGCCATCTGAAACAGTTTTTCCTCTGAAGCTGTTGACCTACTTTGTTAGCTATACAATTTCTTACAAATTTACTATATTACAACAGCTGTGTTCATGCTGTTCTAGTGTCAGCACTTCTATTCTAAACCCCAATTTTTACACACTTCCGTAATAACTCAATTATAAAACTTGGGTAAAATGTGGCTCTCCACAAGCATTTTATTCTCCAAAGTACATTTGACCATCCGCAAAAATGCACCATTGCAAAATGGCAAATTGCCCACTTGGGTCTGATTTGTCCCCCAGAGCGTGGTGGGACTGACTGAGGGCAGCTGGGGAAGGCTTCTGAGCCCATCCATGCTGTCTGGAAACAAAGACCTGCTCTTGGCACTCCAGGCTGATGGCAGACGTGGTGTGTGGCCCTGCACGACTTTTCTCTGTTGCCTGGGTGGCTTTGCACCGACTCCCAGCACCCCACAGAACTGCTCCACAGTCAGGCACCCCAACTGGGATGGCAGCTTCATGGGGGACAGTCTGGGAAGTGCACAGCACTGAATAAAGGGGAGGATTGAGCTGGGGAGAAACCTGTGTAGGGAGGGAAAGAACAGAAGGAGAAGAAAGGGAAGTTTGGTTTCCTATGAAGGACTCCGTCAGCAGTGTCCCTGCAGAGCAGCAGATAGGAATAAGAGAGGGGAACCCAACAGCTGTACAGACAAAATGGCAGGAAGAAATCTATCTCCCCACTTCAATTACAGCTGAGATTTGGCTTTCTTAATTCCCTCCCTGCCTGCCTGGGACATGTTTCTGCACCTCTTGGATCCCTGCCCCAAACTCGCTTGTAGCCCTCCCATAAGTTTTTCCTATTCTATCCTACTCTTTCTGCTAAAAAGGCACCAAAACACATGAGATATTCAAGGTGCTAGAGCAACACAGATATGGTGGCACAACAGTATTTCTCCAGTTTGTTCCCTATTTCTCTCCTAATAACCCATAGCATTCTGTTTGCTTTTCTGCCTGCCCCTGAGCCTAGCACCCAGGCTGTCACAGAGCTGTCTGCTGTAGATCAGGTCTCACTCCTGTACAGCAACTCTTTGCTTAGACACATCAGGCCAGGTAGCACACACTCCATGATGCTACATCCACACATCCTCCACTGTGCTGTCCTTGGCACTGGCTGCACACAGCCTGAGCAGGACACAATCACCAGGCAAGGGCTTCAGACAGAAGATACCCTCTAGCAATGCCACCACCTGACAGCACTGAACCCCAAAGGCACTAAGCTCCAAAACTTCACCAAGACGGAAATAAAATCAACCCTCCATACATCCATGCCCATCCAGCTTCTTTCCCCACTTAAGTGTAATACACAAGGTAGTATCCACACTGGAGACTCTCTTCTAAATACAGAACTGCTGTTATTCTTAAAGACTTACTACTTTTCAGCCCAGACTGTATTTTTCTCATTCTGGACTTGCTTCTGAAAGTCTCCAAACAGTCACTGGGCTCCAAACAGCAGCAGCTTGTTTACAGTAAAATCATCAGAAAATCTTAATTCAGGAAATGGGAAAATATTAAGCAATTGCCATTTGTCATATAAAATACATTTTGAAAACTTTTTATGTAAAAAGACAGAGTTTTATGTGTAAATGATGTCCTACTGAAATAAATGAAATTCTGTGCCTACAAAATTAGGCATGACCATGTCTGGTAAATTGTGCATTACAGTGATTCTCTTTGACTTCTTACAGCAAGAAATCTTGATATATACTAATTTTGATAAATTACAGAAATTAGACTAAATTCTACAGTTCATTTCAAAACGTCACAGAAAACTTTTTATCTGCTCGTCCTTTCTTCAGATGCCACGACCAAGTGAAAGAATTCAGATACAGCCCATAAATGGATCTTCCCAATCACTACCTAAGCATGTATGTGACAGCTGTCAATTTGGAAATCATTTATCACAACAGAAAGATGACAGGAAAACACTACTGATACAGCAGCAATGGCAAAACCATGTTAAAATAGAAATTCCTGTAGGAAATCTCTTCGCACTACAACAGATGGCCAGTAGTTAGAGGAAACCATTAAAGCCTGAATTGAGGAAATTGGTTAAATTTTTCACAGCAAAGGGTAACAGATAAAAGTAAACAAATGTTACCAACCTTCCAGGGAGAGCCATCCCTTGTACAGAGTGCAGATACCTATCAACAGTGCAGGGAAGGCAACTGGATTTCACAGGCACACTGCTATACTAGATAATGACTTTATAATTATCATATCATTTCCATACACCACGCAGACAATGCAGTCACGCAAGTGTCATGATTGCATAATTGCACGATTATTACATGAATCCATGCAGGCAGCAATTACGCTCACACGACAGCTGCCACAGCCCACCCCTGCTGCCGGCATATCGGCTCTGGATCTGCCATGGAGCCTGGGAAAGCAATGGGTGTGGGAAGGCTGGGAATCCCCTCCTCTAATGCTTCTTCAGGACCTGCAGAGATACTGCACTTCAGGTGGCTTGGAATACACCAATTCAGTAGAGACGCCTTGTGGCCCATTTGAAGATACAGACTTTCCTCTCCAACTGGGAATTTTCCGTGTCTCAACAACAACATATAAAAATACTATATTTGCATATATATAAAACATCATCAAAGATTGACTCTTGAACTGGCCACCTTCAAAGTTCGTATCCTTCCAGACCAGTCCTTGATCCAGAAGCATTCATCAGGTCTACTCTTTTGTATTACTAAAATATGTTCCAGCACTGGGAAAAGACCATGAAGATTTCTAAAGAAAACTAGGACAACTTCCTTAAAACTAGGAGAAATTCAAGGTGTATGAGCATTGTAGCACATCTGGGCTACATTCCAAATGACAAGGGCTAAGATACGGGATTGGGGAATTTTATAATGCTAAAACTTCACTAAGCTTGCTTTTGGGACCCATTTAAATGTGAAACTCAGGGACCACAAACCTGAGGGAACCAGGGAATAGATGCCTAATTCATTCCCACTTGTAAAGGCCTTTAAAAAAAAAATCCCTTGGGAATGCACAGCAATACTTGTCTGAGTGAGAGCACCTCAAGAGCTGCATGTATGAGAACTGCTCAAGGCTGACAAGCACAGGTTGCCTTACTTGCACAGTCCGGGGGATGTGCTTGTTATAATAAATGCTGTCAGACTACGTATATTAAAACTCTCCTGACTTTAAGCAGAAAACAGAAGGGAAGTAGGAACAGTCCTCCTCACCCTGGTGTGTACAGCATCATGCAGTGGACATCATGATGGCACTGAAAATTCTCTGAATTAGGTTTGAGAAGTCCTTTTGATCACTGATAAAAAATAAGGAATCTTTTAAGCCCCTGAAATACAATTCCTATTCCTTCCCCCAAAACACTACTTCTATTTTAAGACTGAACTGATCTCTATAAAGCATAGAAGCTGTTTCTTCAGCTGCACCATACATTCCTGTGAAGTGTGGATCATAAGCAAGAGCAACTAAATTAACTTCGTAACAATGTGGTGGAATTTCAAGGGAAAGAAAAACAAACAAACAACATTGTTATGTGAAGAGACATACTTTTTCATAAGATCTGTGCCTGCTGGGTGAGAATAACCATGCTTCCAGCACACTGTTCTTGCTCATTTAATAATGGGATACAAGTTTGGATTGTGTATATGTTGACAGAAAGCAGAAGTGACAGAAAGCTTGGAAAGCTTTGATTTTACTATATGCCTGTTGGAATGGAAGCACTCAAAGAGAACCTCTAGGCTGATAAAATCTGTCACTTGAACATCAAATAAATGTAAATAAAATCAGTCTTATTTGCCAATAGAAAAATCCCATCTATTTTCATTGTGAATTGCAATAATATCTGGTTTAGGCCCTTTCTGCTTGAGCCACTTCGTAAGCTCCTTTCTGCTTTGGGGATGCAAATATTCTGCACCTCACAAGGAATACAGCAGCAGTACCTCAAAGCTGTGTCAAATCCCCTGCAAAGCTGAAATTTGAACCTGAAAACAAGGCATGAGGAGGATTCAGTGCTAAGGGGCATGAAAACCCCAGCTGAAGACCGATGCACAGACACAGACTACGGTGAATGTGGGCTCTCCTGACTATGGACAATACTCAGTAACCTAGAGACGGCTCTGTTGTTTTTTCAAAATCAGCACCAATCCTTAAAGCAGCAGGAAGTTCTATCTATCTGAGACAGGATGAATTATTAAGGGTAAAATCTAAATACCTAATGCTCTGAAACACGCTCTGTTTTTTCCAAAATCTTCCAATCATAATAGCTAATTCTGACAAACACAGACTATTTAAGTGCTTAACTTTGAACATCTTGACTTTCTAAACTTAATTCCATAAACACACAAATGCATATGCACCTTCTAGACAGAGGCAGTAATTACAGCTGCCAGCTGTGAGGGCATTTTACATGTTTCAGTAATAAACCTATCTATCCCTATTAAATATTAATATACAATCTCTCCCTATTACCTTTTACATTATCACTCACATCACTTTTAGGAGGAAGGTCGGCAAAAACAACATAACAAGATTTTTTTCCCTTTTAAAAATACAGACTGAGCAGTTTATAGATGTTAGTTGTTGTTAGCTAGAATGATAGCTTAACAATAGATTGACAGCAAAGAGCCAGGAAGGATCCTCATATGATAATCCATAGGAAGTTTATTGCACCCACACCATGAAAGGGTCAGGGACAAAAGACCTCAAACAAGAGGTGTCTGGGTTTATATATGGGGGAGAGGAAAGGATCAGAGACCAATAACTGAGGGCACAGGGTAGTACATAAGAGGGGTTAAGGTGAGTGGCAACGGGGCAAGGGCTAATGGGGGAACAGGGAAATAGGAGAACTTACTAGATAAGGTGAAAAGGGGGCAGGGAGGCCAACGAGCCAACCAGGGAACAGAACTGAGGTCTTAGGGGCTGTCCCAACAATGGACTCTCTTAGTGGTGGAACTGTGGAAGTTGGTGAACTTAATAAACAATGGACTCTCTTAGTCCATTGTTTATCAAGTTCACCAACTTCCACAGTTAGTCAAACCCCTGACAAGAGGAGCAGTATTTATTAACGGGACTGATATACAAGCAGGAAAAACATAATGTTGGCCTGCCCCAAATTTGCTTATCTATTGTATAAATATGGGAGGATAGGATGGACAGGAAAAGGAAGGTGAAATGAAAACACACCCTGGTCTATCTCCATGCTGTGACCTCCGAGCCCCTCCATGGGGACTCAGAGAAGCCTCCACTGGAAGCTGGTGCCACTGCACAAGGACACCCGGGAGCCAGGCAGAGCTGTGTGGGTTGGAGAGTGCCCAGATAAGGGTTCAGATACACCCTCAACATCCCCGATTCCCTCATCGGCACTGGAGAAGACATGCAGAAGTCGCCTTCCAGATCTGCCATAAACCCGAGTATCTTCAGTTGTCATATTTCTCTTAATCTCAACATTTATTTCCATGTTTTCCTCTGGCAAGTGAAAGCACATATGATACCCACAGACACTGTGAATCATTTGCAATTATTATTTTCATTTTCTGACTTATTAATACAGTCTGGCACACAGTTCATAAGCTGACTCACTTGACACTCAGACTTCTCTGCTTAAAAAAAAAAGCCAAATTGGTATAAATTGATATGTTTCACGGAACTATATTCCCCACAAGCTAGTTCCAAACAATTAAACTCAAATGTGTCCTTTCATGTTTGAAATTTTTGGACTAAGTCTACAAATTTCAAGAAAACTCATACTATTAAGGACACTTCAGTCTCCTTTTTACCAGCTGTTTTTGCCCTAATAACTTCTATATAATTTTTCTGAAATAACTATTTTTTCCCCTCCTGTGATAACTTTTGCAAAACACAAAAAATTCCTTTAAATCATAAAACATAGGAGGAAATTCCTCTTTTGGAAAGGCAACTATATTTGAATACAAACACACAAGCACATTTATATATCTGTATATGCGGGTATATATATATAAATATTGTCCACACCACTTTCTTCTTTTTTTTTTTTCCTTAGTAATTCAAAACCAGTTTTGACAACAAATTTAGAGTCGGCTTCAGTGCTTATTACTGGCTTCAATTTTCTTTTACTAGGAGATATTGCTCCATTAAATCAGTGTCTGCAAGATTGGAGTCCAGGAGAACTCCATCCTATTTCATGCTTCATTATGAAAGATTCATACAGCCCTACTCATCATGTTTCTACAGTCATCTACATCAACTTTAGCGTACTAAAATGCTGCATGGTACCAAGTGACATGTTGGAATGATCAGTCAAGTTCACCAGCTGAAATACTCTGACAGTGATATGCAGTCTTACTTCGGTTAGGGATAAAGACACGTCCTGATCAGCATACAAGGGCCATCTTTATTGTGGTAATTAGCATTCACCAAATTGCAATGCTAAGTACAAAATGTTGAAAAGCAGCCTGGAGGCAGAAGTACAGAAGAGATTACCCACAGGCCACAGACACTGGAAGCTGCCTTTGTGCTGGAAGAAGTCCTGCAGTGATGAGAGCATCACATGCCTGAGCCTATTTTCCATGGGAAAGAGTGGTAATAGGATTAGTTTCTACATGACATGTTATTAAATTGCCTCTCACACACACACCTTCCTCAAAAAAACCCCAAACAAACAAAAAACCAGAAGTCATTCCTGTGCAAGACAGACTGAATTACTTAATTTAGTCAATTTAAACAACACTCAAGAGCAGAATTTAAACATTTTATCTTCTTGATCATATATAAACTGGTATGTTGTTTCACCTTGTTTTTTCAATGCATGTAAGATACTATCAGTGAAACATAAAACAGGGCTGGAACTAGAAGACAACCCAGGTACTGGCCTGTCTGTCAAACCAGAGTTGGGACATTGAATTGTTGATCTTCATTTAACATTGCACACCTCAAAAATCTGTCTGTAGATGTGTGTATATGCACAGGAAAGGTTTAGACTGGATATTAGGAGAAATTTCTTCACCAAAAAGCTTGTCAAACATTGGAACAGGCTGCTCAGGGAAGTGATTAAGTCACCATCCCTGCAGGTGTTTAAAGACATGTTGACATGTTGGGGACATGGTTTAGTGATGGCTTTGGCAGTGCTGGGTTAACGGTTGGACTTGATCATCTTCAGGATCTTTTCCAACCTAAATGCAGTGTAATACCTATCAGTGGGTACCTAAATATTCAAGCATTTGAGGGACAGTTCCATACCAGGCTGATATCACTGGAGAAAACTGATTGTTTCCCTACCATGACTACTATTTTTATCACTCATACTATTTCCTGTTTCTGGTCTTGCCACCTTTCAATGATCTACATTTCAATTTATACATTTGTGTCATTATTTTCGTAAGAGAAAAACTTCAAGAGACTTTAACAGGGGCTTCATTTGCATTTGATGATTCAATTTAATAGCCCTGTGGGCTAAAAACCAACTGATAAAAATTTTTAATTCATGATGGCAGAGGAGGATGCTAACCCCATTAGCATCAAAAAGAAATGACCAAATGTCAAGACAGTTTTCACAGTTCCATTCCTGTCCTTTCAGACCAGTTAAAGCTCCAATGAATTAGGTTAGTCAGTGGTGCAGACTAGTTCCTCAGTTAACATGTCCAGTGGTTCTGTTGGACACAATGCATCAGTCATGCTCCTGGATCCACTTACTGGAAATTTAAAACAAGCAAACCAAAGGATGCACAATGAATTCTTTACACTTGAAAGCTCTTTGTAGAAAAAGAAATTCTCTTTTTTCCATTTAAAAACAAGTTCACATGGTTAAAATGGATGAGATGGGGAGGACAGGTATTTTCTGCACTGTATCATTTGTCCTTCTCACTATCATGACACAGGAAAATTAAAGCATCTTTGTAGCATTCTCAAACTCGACTAGATAAATCACAGGGTAAGCCCAGGCTTTTATGATACTCCTCAGAGATCAGTCCCGTAAGTTTGGCTGGATGCTCATCTCCTCCTTGGTCTCATTTCAACAAAGACTCCCTGCTGAATAAAGAGTCATTCCAGTCTGGCAGAATCACTGTTGCTGGTGTTAGTAAAACTTCAACGTTTTTAGTTCTAAGTATCTACTTTCCATCACTTCTCTCTTTTAACTTCAATAATTAGGTAAATCTCCACAAACAGTCATCCAGTATCCATGAAAGGTCAACTGAAGTGCTCCACAGAACATGCTTCCAAATGAAGTGCAAGCAAGTAACTTGAAACACAGCAATATTGGGCACATTTTCAAGACTGATCTTGCAAGGCATTGACTCTCTGGTTCTACAAGGTTTTGCGTTCTGCAGGGGACTCAGTCTTTCAACTCAAGTGGGGGAGGTTCATGCTCTGGAAAAAGTAAAAGCCGTATCAATGGCCAACCATGGCCAGTTCTAAACACAAAACGCAAAGGAATAAGAGAATTTTTACTCTGATTTATTCTTTTGTTCATTAAGAAGCTAGAAGATTATTTTTACCAGTCCTCTTGTATGGACTTGCTGTGGCTAATAAGGACATTCAGGCTCAGAAGACAAATATAGAAATTAAGAACAGTCCTCCTTCATTCCCCAAATTAACTGAAATCCATTTCCAAAACAACAACAGAATCCTCAAAAATGTGGGTCAAAGAAAATGCATTAAAAGTTTCACTTAACAACAGCAATTTTCCTTCCAACCAAATTCCCAACATTTGTCTTAGGCAATCTTAGACTCTTCACTCTATTAATAGTTTAATGCATGATAAATAATACATTATTCAAAAGGAACTTGTACTTTCACATTAGGTACAATACTTGCAAGCTACTGGCACTATCTTCCACTTGATTTCAAGTGACAAACCCACAGTCTTTGCAAGGAAAAATAAATCTCCCATTCAAAAGAGATACTGTCTCTGCCCTGCTGAATTCATCTTTTTCTTGCAACCAAAGGAAGAAGAAAGAAGAAATACTAATGTTCAAAATGTACTTGAAAGGGGAGGAGAGCACATAACAAAGAATGAGGTGTTCTATTTAACTCAGGTCACACCACTTCCAAGAGGAAGTAGCAGGATTATAAAAGTTCCAAAGATAGGCAAGAAATGTGATTAAAGATGTGCTGATTCTTATGTATCAGCAGACACTGAAGATGCTGGGACTTCTTAGATCAGAGAAGCAAAAGCAAAGGTAGAAAAGACATGAAAATAAAGACAATATGATAAAAGGTACAGCAAAGATAAATCAAGGTCTACCATTCAGTCTCTTTCATAAAGTAAGATCAAGGGTACATTCAGGACTATCAGAAGACTGCAAAATTGACAGCATGCATTATCCACCTGTGGAACTTAGGAGTACATGGTATTATCAGTGTCAAGGGCTCAGGTCGAATAGAAGCGCCAGGCATTTGCAAGCACAGGTTCCAAGGGAATTATAAAATTTTATCTATTAGTGTTCTGATCTGGCAAATAAAGTACTTTTCTTAGTTTTTTAGAACAGAAATTCCTTGGTCTCTAATTGTGACAGTGTCAAGAATAATGAATTTTCAGTTATCAAGTGGCCAAAATGCTTCACTTTTCCTAGTCATAAATTCAAATAGCACAGAAACAAAACATTCTAATTTTCCTAGTGTCCATAATTCCATGACAAAATATTTGTATCACATATTTAACTTCTAAATGTCTCTGTGGTCTACCGTGGAGGAAAATAAATTTATAAATACTGTCATTTCAGAAATGAAGCTTCCCATTTCAGCTAGCACCTTTTGTATTGTAAATATCAATACTTTCAATGTGTCTTTAGTAGGAAGAAAACCCCACATTGCCAAAAACCAACTGAAATACTATCAAACGTGAATTAACTGCAAACACAAACAAGCAAACAAATAGGTGCATACAAGCAGCACCTGTTTGGCAATGCATCCCTATCACAAACCTAACAAAGCTTCCACGAGATCACCAGATATCTCATGTTGGAAGACATCCATAAGGATCAGGATACTGAGCATTCATTCATTCATTCTGTAAGTGAACAAAATACACCTCAAGGTGCAAGCCAATTTTAAACAATGTATGGGAGTAAACTTTTCCTGTCTCCCACTGTTCTCAGTTTACTGAGGTGTTCAGCCCAGCTGTCACCAGGAAAAGAAGGCTCCTCATGCCCATGGTGGCAGGGGAAGACTCATCCTCAGCCAGAGGCTACTCACATGCTGCACTGGCTGAGCTGCTCTCCTGCACGGACAAAAGGGCTCGTTTGGCCAGGGAGGATCTGGACACCACATGGGCGGAACTGCTTCAGAAAGCAGCAGCACACAAAGGCACGTGAGTACCCTGCAGCAGCTCTGAGCTGGAGAGCCTTTGCACAGGAGAGAAGATACTCAACTGCAGCAGAGAGGAAGAGAAAGTCTACCCAAAGGACAAGGCAAGAGGAATGCCACCAATATATCATTTTACATCTGTGTTACTATTTTCGAGTTGCTATGGGAAATACTAGAAAAAGTGGTTATCACTGTGTATTCAAAGACCCATGTAAAGTGTTGGTGTGAACAGTATAATTTGTTTGCAGCCTATAATTTTCTCTTCCAAGCAGTGTTAAATAGTTTTGTTTGAGGGGAGGGTATGAATAATATTCCCTTCTCCATTCACATGGTAAAATTAGCTAACCTTCTACCTGCTCTGGAGAACATCCAAAAAATCTATAGCAATGACCTTATTAGAACCAACTTATCAGGGTAAAACAGACCTTTTTCCCATATAATTAAAATTAACACAGTAACTGGAATACTCTTCATAGAGCTGATGCTATCATGCATTCTATGATGAGGCCATCTACAAAATTAATTCCATCATATTTAACTTTAGTGTTGAGAACCAGGCTTCAAAGCACTTTAGAGGAAATGGCTTAGAAAATTTTAGTAATGATTACAGGGGCAGTCTAGAAGTCCTTCCTGATCCTAATTAAACAACATTGCCTGCATTCTTTGAGACAGGATCAGTGATAGAAGTCAACAGAGGTATATACTGAATGTTTTATTTCAGTTGTATCAAGACAGAAGAGGGGAACAAAACACACAGGATACACTGGGCTGTGTTTGTGTACTTATGTGACAATTCCTCAGTTCAACCTGAAAGAAAATAAGATTCCTCACTGTTGGCAGGAATAAGCAGGTCTTGAAGAACAAGCTGAGCACCATGAAAATGCTACCAATGCTTTGCGTATTTCAATTAAATGCTTAATATTGTGACTGAAGACTTCAATTGTGCAGGAGTAAGTGCATCCCTAGTGAGTGATTGCATTGCTGCTCACTCATCTTCAAAAATTAAGCCCTCCCTCAATATTCCCAGAGCTAAACCCTGTGAGGTTCAAGAGTGCAGTCAGTCCCTGTTCTGAAAGTGTTTTCTACACAGTTTTTGTACTACAACAACAACAAAACAGATAAACTAACACACAAAATGAAGAAAACGCCAATATTTAGTCTCTAGGCTGTTTTTACTGAGCAATGAATAAGAGCTTGCAACTCAAGCTGAGTACCAACTGGAGACAGTTTCATGGCATCAGGGAAGGGTTGCACGGAAAGGTTCAAAGCAGCAAGTTTCCCAGAGTAATGACTCAGTTACAAATTCTGAATTATTTCTCCCAAGCCACAAGGGCCGTTACAGTAATTTCTCCTAGAAATCTTGACAGGATTCGACCATAATCAAAGAGATTCAGCATTCAGACTGATAGCACTGTGGACAGGGAGTTACTTAGTGTGCTAACACTTCTATCCATCTTACATAAGGCTCACAAAGATCAACTAGAAGAGTCCATCTGACCTCAAAAATTTCTGAATCAGGCCCCTTAGTGCCTGTTAACAACACCCCAAAAATACAGCTTATGTTGTTGATTACTCAAAAGTAAATATGTGAAGCTGTAAGTAGGCATATAAAGATACTGAAGTGATAGTAATGAGAAAAGCTGTTTCCCCAGGAAGCCAGAGAAAGAACTCTTAAAAAAATGCCACTTCGAAACCAAAAATATTTTACCTCAGCACCATATTCTCTTAGCAAAAGTCATCCAATATTGAGATGAGTGAAACAAAGAGGGCAAAATGTGTCCCAGATTTAGATGAAGACTTGATCCTACTTGTAGAAGAAGGAGCTAGAGGTATTTGCTGCAACACCAAAACCTGTAGCAGCAGTCAGAAAGCAGAGAGTAAAATTCAGACACTATAACCAGAGCATGTGAAATGTAGAGCTATATAATTCATAAACAGATTGCCGCATTAAATAGCATTAAAGATCTTCTTTACACAAACACAAAGACACATAGAATGGGTGCTTTCCTGCTCAGGGTATGTACCAAGCCCTGCTTCCCCTCACAGGTGCAGAGAGGCATTTCAACATGGTAAACATCACTCAACTGCTCCAGCACAAGGAGGTGAGGAGCTCCCTCAAAGCCTGGAGGACAGGGAATCATCAGTTGAGGGATACCAGTAACAATTAAAACATTGTGGGGATCCTGGACTTGCTACAGGTGGGGAGGGATTAATTCTTGAGGTTTCCCAGCAGACTCCTCTCTGCAGAAATGGCACCACTGCTGAAGGCTGCATGCTCTGAGAGCACCAGGGTCAGCCCAGCACCACGACAGCTGGCAGTGTACACACTCTCAAACTTGGCAAGTCATCCACTGCCATATAATGGCTATTGCCAGGCATTTAATTTAGGATTAATGGGATAAAAAATGGATGGTAAATTAGAGCCAATATTGTATTACAGAAAAATCACAGGCTAAGTTCTCTATTGCAGTGACTCACCTTCCCTGAGGTCAATCAAACTACATCAGCAGGAAATTTTGTCCCATTACAAGGATTTAAGCAAATAATTCATACTGAAACATTTATCTAATTAATCTCAAGTTTTCAGCATGAATGCTAACAGGCTTCCTCTTATTTTTATTTGCAGTCATTCACTGAATAATCCCTACCCATGACACTACTGCAAGGCATCCACAGAAGGATGGGAGAACTTCTGACATGTGCTCAAGGTTACAGAGCACATGTCCACCAGGTCTGTCCACCAGGAATACATTATTTGGAAAGTGAAATTGTTTCCCACCAATATTCTGTCCCATTTGCTGAAAGGTCAATGCTATTGTTTAAAAAATTTTGTCAGTGAACTGACTCAGTAAAGCACTAAAAATAAATGAACACTACAAATGCTGTGAAAGAACAAAGATAATTTACCACTGTTTCTCTATTGCTTATAATAAAAAACAACTAAGAGAAATAATCCTTTCTGGTTTTTTCTCTCTTATAATAAATGAGGTTTGCATGGATATGAATAATTAAATAACCCAGTGATTTATAGCCATTATATACTTATATGTTCTCTCTCTCACTGTTTTTTCTGGGGTTGTTTCTTTTTTTTCAATCAAAAGAGTCTGCAGAGTTGAACTATTCAATGGATCCCTCTGCCATGCCCCAAGGCTCATTTTTTGCCAAACACTTCATATATGAGCAGTTTATTTCTTACAATCGTTTCAGGGATGCCCTTTCCACGTTCCCTTTGTTTCCTGGGAGGTCCCTTGTTAAAACCCTTGAGAACAGGTTCTCTTTGTTTCTCCACACATCTGTTTTCGTTCAATCCCTTATGCTACTACACATTAGTACTTAACATTTGTATGGAGTTAATGCTAGAGGCCAAGCTATGGCTGGCACCATTCTGCCAGACACCAGACAGCAGTGCTCGGAGTAGAAAGCTCATCCCTGTCTGAACCATGCTCACCACGTAGAAAAGACACAGCAAACAACACAGAACACAGTCAAGAATGGTGCAAGCCTCAACTGAAATAGGATGGGGACAAGCCTTAGCCTTGCAGGAGCTTTTTGCCACACTGGACATTTATCAAAGGTAATGCTCAAAAGGCTTTTTCTGGAGTAACCACAGTGACCATCTTCCTGCACAGCTGTTAACGTGGGAAGGTGCTGTCATCCTTTCACAACAAAACACAAAGTCATCAAGGGAGGGCTGAATCAAGAGGTGAAAAACATCTCACCACTTTTTCTGGCTGCCAGTTGTCCAAAAAAGCATTTCAGGAGATGTTGCTAAATGCTTCTCAAAACATCAGCGTCACTACCAAAAATTGCTAGGAGTCACACACACAGTCACAAGTGTGCATTATCTGTCATTTCCTCATTTTAAACCTTCATATTTACACTTGGCAACATTTGAAGCACTTCTGGCATGTCACAACTGTCCCCTCCCAGTGAATTATTCTGCATTCATGAAGGCCAAGGCAGGAGGGCCTGAAGGATTTCTTCACAAACATTTCATGTTCTGAAAAAGCACAGCCCTTCTCCCTCTTTCATTGTAACAACAATTTGTTGACTGGAAAAAACCAGAAGGATTAACAGCTGTCATGCTTCCAATTAAATGCTCTGGCCTTCTCTACCTTGCTCTTTAATCAGTGGCTAAGGGGCCCATTCCTTTTTTATATTAGCGAATTTAATATTAGCTCTTAATGAACCAGTTGCCGACAGCCAAGAATGAAAGCTGCAGAGAATAGAGGAAATTACTATAGAAACATAATTTGCCTTTCAAATTATATGTAAAAATTATGACAATGGCGTGTCAATTTTTTTATTTATGTATGTTTTACCTATTTTCACTGATTATTACATAAGCCACTGCAATGTGTTAGAAGGCCTGCTGTTTCTGAAGTAGAAAGATCACTCTGCTAGGGTCAAACATCTTATTTTAACTTGTTGAAGCTACTGTATTTAGCTCCAGAAGTCCCGCTTTCCACTTCCTGTTTACTGACCCAAGAGGTCATCAACCATAAATGCAGTGCAACCATAAAAACATCCAGTGTTGAAAAAAAATCTCACCAGATCTGTCAAGTACACTCGGAGACAACATGTGAATTTTTCTTTCGGCATACAAAGCCAATCCCTGTGAGGATTTATCCCTTCATCACTTTCTGGGGCTTTGAAAGCTGTCATCAGGACTGACAGAGAAACTCCAGTGCTCCCCATCACCCACAACTTTGCTAAACACAGCATTTAGACTCATAAACCCCACACAACAGGAAGAATTATTGAGGGCTAGGGAACAGAGCTATCCCTAAGTAACCTTCAACAGCAGCCATGGCATTTGAATCCCTTTGTACACTTATTAAATAAAGAAGTGTGTAAGAAGTGTGAATCAAGAATCAACTTGCTAACTTACTCTTTTTTCCCCCTTCCCTCTATTCAGACAGTGGGGAATTGCACCAGTACTACATCAGACCTATCATAAAACAGTTTCTTAATTGGCATTAACCAGTATTTCAGGAGGTAACAATTCACTAATTAAAAGAAAATCAGATGCAACTTATTATCATCAGTTTACAGTAACAGTACGCTTCAGATTTTGGCAGTAATGAAGACAAATGTGAGTGCAATTATGCACTCAAATAATTGTTCCCCCCGATTTTTAATCTCTTGGATAGCTATTAGCCTAAAGCACAATCATGGCTCATTAGGACTCTCTAAATAGTAACTTAGAACAAAATAAAAAGACTCCTCATACACAAACTCACACAGTTTGTCCATATGACTGAAGTACTTGAATGAGATTAGAGTTGTGGCAAATTTGCAGGTTTAAATGTGCTAAGCAGAAGAAGAAACTTTTAGAATCTGTTCATGCTGTGTCCTGCTACATCTCCCCTCTCTCATCTACAACCTTTTCTTTACCCCCAAACTCTCTTCCCAGATTGCTTTTTATTTCTCCAACACTCCCATTATTCTTTCAGTGCCCTCTCAGAGGAAAAGCAACAGAAGAAGATCGACATGATACAAATCCTAAGCAGCTCCAGACCAAAGGATGAAAGAAGCAGGTGAGGGAAGCATGAACAAGGAGCACAGTGGGGCTGTACAAGAGTAAGAAAGCCTCAAATCATTACTCCTCTTCCCTTCCAAGAGCAACACATCTAAGGAAGCAGACAGATGCCTTCTTGCAGGCAGAGCAGCAACGTTGGTGTTGCTAGTGGTACAAAACCTTCCAACACGCTGGAGAAGCCCAAAGGCAAGATCATGAGCCTGATTATTCCCAGTGCTAAAGATTGAGTACTGTAGGACACAACAGATGTTTGAAGCAAATTAAAAGGGTGAAGTCAATGTCCAGCTTCATCAGGACAATCATTAATGCCAAGCACCTTACAGAAATCATACCAATGGTATCTTTATAAACCTGCAAGAAACAGAGAATACATTTTCCAGCAGATCAGCAGTGAATCCAGCAGACAGAGCCTCAGACTGCTTAATTCCTTCCACTGAGGATGTGAAAAATTAGAGATACTGTTTGTCTTGGAGGGACTGAATAGAAAAGAAACTCTGAATGGACTAAAAAGAGTAAGTCAAGAAATGTACCCTTAAATCCAGATCTGTCTGGGCTGTGCCAACTCCTCATCCACACATATTTTTCAGTCAGAAAGAAAGATAGGAAGAAAGAAAGAGAAGAAAACAGTCAGAAAGAAAGCTTTAACAGAAAGAAAGATGGGAAAGTTTGGGCTTACTGAGGCAGAAAAGCTTATATGGAGAACACCAGAACAATTTTAAAAATTTAACAGACCCTTTCATAACCAAAACCAGAATGATGTCTTGTGGGAGTGTGGGTTGGTCTCTGAGATCAGGAGGGTTGAGCAATGAACAAAAGCAATACTTTGGGCTTAAAGTCAGAGACCTCCATGTCACTCCCAGCTCAGATAGTCTTCCTATGCCATCGTGAGCAAAACAGCTGCACCTTTCTGGATCTCTGGGTCTTGGTTGCTCTTTTTCTACCTGCCCTGCAAAGACAGCAGCAAAAGTTCTCTGTTTGCCCAGCACTTGGTCAAGCTCATTATATCAGTCAGGGTATTTGCCCTGGAATGCGATTAAAAAAAAAGACAAGTGACTGACTATTGCCAGCATTTTAATAAATTGCTCCATCAGCATATAAATAAATGAAATCTTCCTTTTCAGAAAACAAGAGCAGTCTAGCCACCAAGAAAGAGAATTCATGTGAAGGGGTTCACACAGACAATTCTAGAACAAATACTGTAATGAAGATTCTACCGGTCTGGTCTCGGCAAAAATTGACAAATATGACAGATACATGTGTCAAAATAGATGAAGAACTGCTGCACAAAAAATCACACCAGTTAATATGCCAGAGCAAACAAAACTACCTGGAGTCATATCAGATAAAGACATAGATAAAACACTGTCAACAACAAAAACAGTAACACAAAATGTTGGGCTGGTGAACAGAAAACATATTTGGATTGAGAAAACATCAGCGGTCACAACTGACTGATACAGGCTTAGGCCACGCTGGCTCTTCTTGGGACACCCAACTTGTCCCCTGTCCCCTCTCAAAGAAGGGCTGCAGAAGGACCATTGTCATAGCAGGGATGCTGCACTCAACACTAGGCTACTGGGAAGGGATGATAAACCATCAAAGGGAATTAACCTGAAGGATGTGACTGAAGCTGTCCCACAGACACCTTTTCTCCTGCTGAAGGTGCTAATGAAAGGGCAGATTGGCTGATGAATCTTTGGGGAACCTTCTTCCACTATGCTGGCACCGACTGCTATCAACTGCATCCCACAACAAAGGCAGATGCAAAACAGTGCTACCCTGCCTACCTCGCTGTCTTCTATCAGCACAAGATGAAGGCACTAACACCAATTTTAAGGCCACTGTTTTATTCTTCTGTATTTCAGACCAATGGATGTAAGCAATTTTTATTTCTTGTTTGCAGTGTAACACCCAGATGACCCCTCATGTCTGCTATTACAGTAAGACAAAGAATGACACATGGGTGTAAACAACAACAAAATTGACCTTCTGCATGGCCAGAATTCAGGGGAGATACCAAAGGGATACAGAGCAGTATGAGAAAGCACTGCTGAACAACAGGTATGAGTACGGATGGAAGATTGCCAATTACCATGATACATAGAGAATTTGTATACAAGCTACATTTCTGAAAAATACACGCAGGAATATTTTAAAACAACTGCCACTTTTAGCATGATTTTAAATTCCCATTTTTCCCATCTATCAGGGACAAGAAACTCCCGTGATTATTATTCAAACAAAACCAAACACAGAGGGTGACAAGTTTTTCCTTCTGGCGAACAGGTGAAACCTTACTGACTGCTTTGCAAGCCATGACAATAAACCCAAACATTTTACTCATTTTAAGAAATTAAATGTAGGGTTTTTTCCAGGTACAACATCTGCAAAACACCCTCTCCTAGCAGGGAACAATATAATAGAAAGGTAAACTAAGGAGGCCACATAGGCAAAATAAACAGGTGTCCCTATGCAGAGAGGAGTACAGAAGATATCATCCAGTTCTGGTCGCTGAGAGCAACAGGACTGCAGAAAATGAAGAGGTGAGTTTTTCTGTATTCTTCCTTGCTAAAGGCTATGTTGTGTGCTTCTCTTAGATTATCTCCTTCATGTGACCTTATGGGGCAGAAAAAAAAGGCCACCTACTACATCTGCCTCACTTATTTTAAATCAATTTACACACAGGACTTGTGTTTTAATGAATCCATTTTGACATTCCGGTCATCAAAGATAGCACTTGTGGCAATAAAACAGATAAAAAAGTGCTTCAGACTGTTAAAGGAGTTCACATTTTGGACCATGAGAAGACATTTGACCCATATCAACAAGCAGCTAACTCCCATAATGATCAATGAGTAGCATACTTTTTCTTTACTTCATTGAAATAGTAATTGAGTCAGTTTCCCTACTACTAATAAAAAGGAAATGGTAAAGATCAAAATTCATACAGATTATTTTGTGCCTGTGACCCTCCACTTCTGGAGTAAGCATTTGATATGCTAAAAACCAATGAGGTACTGAGTGCTGAAGCCCAGGCTTGAGATGATACATTTTCAACCTCATAGTGTAATTAGCTTGATGGAACCACTTCATAACAGCAGAACTCTGTTCCATCAGAAAATAATAAATTCCTTACAGCAATTTGGACTTTAAGTACAATCAGCTACCAAGATGTGTCTTAATTTGGGTCCTGTTCTCATGACAAGCACAAAACAGACTAGACACTCTCATCTGTATGGGAGGCCAAGCACAGGGACTCATCCAGCATATCCGACTGCATGGTTTTGCTCCCCTCTTCAAAAAGGGGTGTTGTTTGAAAACACAAAAGCAATATCAAAAAACCCAACTATTTCAAACACATACACACCCCTGAACTCCAAAGGCAGCTGCAAGGCTCATCCCTACACGCCCATATGAACCTGCTAGGAACAAAACTGAAAGGGAGGGACTTGACCCATAGCACCAACTCCTCATTCCCCTGCTTAAAGAGTAAATTAAAAGCCAGATTTCTGAAGTTCTTCAGGTGCCTAATTCCCATTCAACTGAAAATTCAATGAAAGTTAAGACATGCAAATAGATCTCAGAATAGATCTGAGAGATTTCTTCAGATTTGCTGCTCTTAGAAATTAAGTAATGTATTTGATTTTGTTAACCTGACAAAGGCAATACCTTTAAGGAAAACATTTTATTTGGAGAAATCTATAGGCTGGTTCTCAGTCCCAAGCAAATAACCTAAGCTTGATCTAGAAAAGGAGCTGCTGCACCCTGTACTTCTCTCTTTGGTATCATTTCTCAGTGCATTAAAAAAATTTACACTCAAGCGTTTGTTTCTTTGCCAGAATTAATAATCTCGCAGGATTACATTTTTGACACTGCATTTCCTTATCCTATATCTTAATTGTATGAACTATTTCAAAACAAAAATCCCAGAATTTTTAGCTAAATATTAAAATAGAAAGCTAGTGCAGTTCTGTGTGTGACAACAAAAGCTTTACAGGCTTTTTAAATGGTTATTTTAGGAAAGAGTCTCTCCATCAAGTTACACAGTGAAGCAGTTGTGTACATACAAAGAAAACAAACTTTAAAGAAATTCACAAGAAAAAAAGGCAGGGGGGGAGAGAAAAGAACTATTTTACAGCTCCTTCTGTCACTAAGAATAAAGCTGATTATCACTCTTTGATAAGGAAGAAGAAAGCTGTCTAATGCTTCTAAAGCTGAACTGGTATATAACTTCCCTTTAAGTTCTTTGACTTTCTCCTGTGAGCCTTTCTTGTGCAAGGTTACATGTGTAAGCAGCGAGCAATTGGGTTTCTGATTCTTTTCAGAGCACACATTAGGATGTCTGAACTCCTGCAAGTGTCCTATAGCAGACACCATATGAGAACATTCTCATCCTCAGGACTTCCTTGTAAACAGGAGGATGGTCAAAGCAAAGAGCAATGCAGGGAGAAGCCCTGAAAAACTGTGGGCAGGCACACAGTTCTAATGGAGAGGAATCACCTCCTAGAAATCTTCAAATCCCCAACATATAGGCTAACATGACCTCTCTCAATTCCAGCAGGACATTTACATCATTCCCTGGGAGCTTCACACAGACCTTCTCACAAGAACGGGGATTCAAATCGTCAAGCCTGGAAATGCTGCACTACGGTAGGATCTTAATTAGCTTTAAGATAAAGGGAATTTAACAATTTTCTCCTCCCAATATAAATATCAGAGAGGAAAAAAAAGCTTTTTGCAGCCACTCACCTAGTTTCAATATAAGAAAATTTTGTCAATAGCCAAGGTTGGAGAGAAAGGAAGGCCTCTGAGATCAGAAGACTGCTAAAGCTCTGTTCATTTTTAAACACTTCTTCCAATAGTTTACATTAGCCAAGATTTCTTTTTGAACAAAGAGCTTTATGACAGGCTTCAGCATCCATCAGAGCATCTCTCACAAGCTCACAACTACCTTCTCCCTAACAGAAGAGGTGGTGCCAAATACTTCAAAAATAACTCATGCATATTCCTTCCTGATATTTTGGGGTTTCACAGTTTATGGCTGGTTTTGGGGTTTTTTTTTCTTTTACTGTTCAAGGGTGTGAAAATGTGCAGCAAAAACACAACACAGCTTGTGTATAGGTTTGTAACTCTGGCAGGTTGAAGTACAGAGGTTTCTTCTACCAACACTGGTCATGCCATGACTCAACTGAAACCACCAGACAAGGTAGGCAGACAGACAATTTCTACCGTTTAGAAAGTCTCAGCACATTCTGCCTTCTCAAGCACTTTGATGATTTGAAGAAAAAACGATTATATGCTATGTAGGGGAAAAAATCCACATGGGAAGAGATTACAGCATCGATGAGATTGTAATTCTTTGAGTGAGTATTACAAGTTACACTCTCTTTAATAAGCTGAGCAGACTGAGCTACTTGAACTTCTGTTTATTTTCATGCTTGGGTTCTAGGCCACGAACACTCTATGTGTGCAAGTAGTGGGATTATGTCACCCTTGTTTTCCTGGAAAAATGGGAAACAGAGGTTTTTCTAGTAGATCTATTCATAGTGAATACTCACTAACTGCTATTTTTATATCCAGTTTCCTTTTAAAAAATTATTTTGATATTCCTTCCCGGAAAATAGAATGGACTCAGACACCTTCCGATGTGTGAAGAATACAGATTTTCAGTGTTACTTCATATAAATGTTTATGTTTTCTGTCAACATATGGACATGCAAAACTTGTCGTTTGCTAAGTACCAAATATTAAACTCATGAAAATGATAAAAAGCTAAATTTCCAGGCCACAACTACAAAAAGTAACTTGACTCATTTAAAAGCAAATTGAGTTTCAGATCCTGGTTGGTTCACTGACACTGTGAACTTTTTCCTTTGAATAAGTTTGTGCTTAGCACCTACAAACTGAAGGATCTCCTCCTGAAATCAATAGCTCATTGCTCCAAAATATGTAGTTCCCAGGACTGTAAAGTGGCCTAAGATAAAATTTCCATTTGTCACTAATATTTTCTTTATTTTATATTGTCTTGAGACTTGTGAAAAAACTGCTGGCTCAAAATATTCCCTGGTCTCGAGCATGGCAGATTACAATATACTCACACATAATCAAGGCAAACTTAATGAGGTTTTCCAAGTTCCACAACATCGATAATCTCTTTTCATAATAAAGACTTCACATTATAATATCACAAAAAAACTCCCTAGCCAGGAGCTGCTCAAAATTTCAGACAGTGTTTAATGCCCCTACTCCTCCTCTGGACAGCTCTGCATGCTCACAGCATGCTGATCATTAGTGCCACTGCAGATGCTCACAGAGACGCTCGATTTGGTTTTGGCAGCAGCTTAAGCAAACAAAGCCCTGCACAGAGTACAGAGTGTTTCACAGACTGGCCCCAGATTGTTGGAGTCCAGTTTGACATCACTTCATTTTTGGAAGTGCTGTACACACATTCAACCCAATGAAGTCTGAAACAGCTCTCAAAGTCAGAAATTGAGCATTTCTCTGAGCTTCTCTTGGCCCTTCCTCTCCTGCTACTCTTCATAACAGGACTTTGCTTTTCTTTGAGGGCACACAGAATTCTTTGCAAAGTCTCCAGCAAAATCACCTTTATCCATACAAAGACTATTTCGGGCAACCCACGCTGTGTTCTTTTTTTCCCCCTCCTTCTCTCACTGCTTTTCTTGATAAAGAGTCAAATTAAAGTTCACTCGAGTAGAGATGTGGCAGAGACGGCTGCTAGCCCGAGGCCAGTTTCCACTCCTGAGATTTACAAGGCAGCCACTTGGAGCTGATTATACACTTTCAACCACACATTTCTGACTTGACATTGGGTTGCATACGAGTTCTAAATTTAAATCCCACTGCATTATAGCACAAGAAATGTCTTGCAGGGACCCACTGCCCCCTTCTTGCCTGCAGCCACTGCTGGCTGTCCCACACCTTCCCAAGCATCCTCCCAGCCATGGTACTCTGTCCCTCATCCTCAGAGCCATGTAGGTATCTCCAAAATCTGTGCCATGTGTGTAATGTACCATAATTAAAACTCACCTCCCAGAAAAAAGTATGCTGTTGGTATAAATACAATATATTAATACATACTCTTACCTTTTTCTCCCAGCAGGGCATACTATTTTTAAACTCTCCATAGCTCTGATTATAGCTCAGCTAACAATAAATATTCCATGCTCAGCAATTCCATAGGAGACACATATAGGTTTCTCTTACTAATGCCCAAGCCCATTAGAAAGTCAACCTCTGTTAGGACGTCCAACAGCTATCAAACTACAAACACTCTAGTCTTTCCAAAAGGTATTTCTTCCCATTTATACAGACAGCTCAGACATTAATCCCCCCATTTCTAACTCTCAGAGCAAAATTCAGCCTTTAACGCTGACCCCCTTCCTCAGTCACAGAGCATGCCCATTTCCCAGCCCAAATCCAGGGAAGCCCTGGCACAGAGAAGCCCCAGATTCATGCCAAGCCCAGCTTGCCTGATTTGAGCCCTGGGGAAGAGCAGCACCGTGAGGCCAATACAGTAGGAAGGCAGGATCACCTGCTACATACCCTATTGCACACCCTGCTACACACCCTACGTACCCTGCTATATACCCTCTACCTCTCCTGGCTACTGCTGCAGGGTGCAGTGACATCTGCCACAGACTTAATCAATATTCATTATTTTTATTAAAATGGAGTGTAATTGTCTGGCCAAGTTCATTCCTGTTACAGACACAGCTTCACTGAATTCAATTCCGGTTACATTTGTCAACTGAAATTTACTTAGCATGTCTGATCCTGTTTTACCTCACATCAGACTTCTCTTGTGTTTTAAAAAGATCTGCCAGAAATAATGCTGCATGTTTATTTTCTTTTCTGTGTTTTTCAGTGCTTTGTGTGTTGGGATTTTTTAAACCATGCATATAGAGGAGAAAAATCTGGGGAAATTGTGGGGTCCTAACTCAAAAAAGTTTTCCAAGTTATGGAAAACTATTCTTTATTTTGTGTCCATCATGGCAGCTGACTGGTCATTTGGTAATATTGTTTCTGTTGTACAAACGAGTTGGTTCTTGACTGAAGGTAACCATCAAATTCAATAGTAGCTTTGAAAGATGTGGGTCTCCTCAATCCTAACAGTCTGAAATTCAGTAGAAAAGTAAGGGCTTTATTATTGTGTCCATTAAATTGTGTTGAACCTGAAAGTAAACTGTTCCCGCTGTACTTATGTACCTACGGAATCAAAGTGTGAATGCGTTCAGGCCACACAAGAGATGTGAAAAGCTGCATAAACACTTATGCCCAGTCACCTAACAGCGAAGTGCTTTTTGGAACCAAGGTCCCAGTGTCAAACCTGAGTTAAACTGATCCCAAACAGCAGCATGGCCATAATCACTCTAAGGATTTGGGTTTGTTCATAGTCAACTTAAATTACTGGCTGTTTATCCTGCAGATATTAACTATATATAATCTCCAATTCACTTGCATACTGAGCTCTAAGAAATACAACTCATTTTAAATTACCTAGGTTACCCAAGCCAATTAACAGTTACCGTATTCTTTACTTAATAGAATACACGTCTCATCAGAAGTAATTACATTTTTATCATTAGTTTTGGTAACTCCATTAAACATGGTGGCATTTTAATTTTTAAGTCTGCAGTACTGCAGGCTGCCAGCCTGTTTCTTTCATGTTAAATTTTTTAACACCCTGGTCCACAGCTTTACTGCAGCCAAAGATTCTTCCAAATTGAAGACCACCTCTACTTTCCCTCCACTGCCACTACAAACCTGCTACCTTGAAACTTCTATTAAATAATGTTTGTGTTGAACACATGAAGCTTCCAGCTGAAACACAGGAGGCTGCCCAGGAGCACAAAGGTGCTCCAGCTACCACAGACTGTATTCTGTGCTTGACCCCTCTGTAGCTAGAGCTGACCAGGGCAGGTTACAATCCAAAGAAGAGACTTTGCTTTATGACACACCAAGGCTGCTTGTGGCAACACATGAGGTACAGAAAACAAATCCTGCTTCAGCCTCCTCAGGATTTTGGACCTTGCCTCCACAGCCTGGTGAGCCAGACAGTTCATGCCCATCAGAAACAACCTCTCCCTTCCAAGCACTCATGCCGGAGCCCAGGACTGCATGGAAAGCCAAAGTTCAGGTCCAGCTTGCTCCTGCTGCTGTGGGCTCACACCATGGGTCAGAGAGGCAGATTGTGGTGGAAGGGGTGAAGTGGGTAAAGAACGAGCAGCACAAATGATGCAACGAGGCACTGGAGAACTACCTGGGCACACCCCAAGATTGAATAGCTGTAATAATGAATCAGAATTTAGTATGTACCTTCTTTCCAGCCAAAAAGCCAGTAGAAGAATTAGAAGAGAACAAAGCAGTTCAAAGAAAAAGATTAAATAATTGGCACAAATTGGAAATGTGCCATTGGAAAATTGGCACAAAATTTATGTCAGTGGTGTGAAATGAATTAATACCCACCCCGATGAACAGTTCACCCAGCTACCCACCCAATCACTTCCAGAGGGAGGGGAATAATATTTAGACATCTCTTTCTAATACACTGATAAGCCAATGGTGCAGGAACCTGCATTTCATAACCACAAGTTGGACTAAACATACCCAGTGCTAAGACTCACTGGGATAAGCCCCAATCTACATCAGGCAAAAAACAGGCACCTCAAAATTGCAGCACATCATGCCCTGCATAACCCAGGCCAGCACATACTTGATAATCTAATGATAACCAAGCCAGGTTAGGTTTAAACAACCTTAAAGCCAGCATTGTAGCTTTGCAGTGTAAGATGGGATTTTTTGCAAAGTGAACTATGAGGGGTTAACTCCACCAAAATCCTGACACAGATGGCACCTGTGTCACACAGGTCAATGAACATTTTTTTGGCATGATGACTGCTCCCCAGAGCAATGGGAATTTCACTGTAAAATCCACTCATCTTTTTCATCAGGCATGAGAAGTCAGTTCTTCACTGCAATACGTTGTGCTCTGTTCTTAAATGGAGAAGTGGAAGACTAATGCCTGTGTGAGAAACACCGAGGTGAAAAAACTGAAGAACATTTTGGAAATGTGTGTTTGTTTTTAAGCTGTGATTACAGGAAATTAATATTAGAGATGAGTCTTCTGAAGGCATTGCAGCCCATTCCCAAACTAGGCAATTTCCATTTCGGTAAACAGACAGAAGTCTCCTCCGGAGTTAATGCCCCAGAGGCTGACGCTGCAAACACTGAAACAAATAGAGAGCACAGCTGGGGGGGCTGAATTGAGACTCACTGTGCTGAACACAACCCAGCCAAACCAGAGCTAAGGGCTTTACACCAGCTCTCTGTTGGGCTCTCCGACCTCTGAATCCCTGTGCATAAACTGAGGACAAGCTGTGTCCTGCTGCCCCAATGTCCCCCACAACACCCCCTTGACAGAGGCAGCTCTCCCATCTTGCCTGGCAATCTCCAGCTGCATAAAACCTCTACTAAAATGCCAAGGGGAGGGACAGGAGCAGCAGTGATCTCCCATGCTAATGAACATGAGAGTGTACCCTAAAGCCATAGAGAAACTAACTCTTGTCAGTTTAGACAAACAAACACAGCCAAGCATAAAGCAACCCTGGTCACAGGTGCCAGTAAAGAAAAATAAGTTGCAACTTTTCACTTATTGCCATAAATCTAGGCAGAAAGACTTTTATTCCTCATCTGATATTCCAGTCTGTATCTCATCTACCCAGGGACAAACTGAACCTTCTGTAGCAAAACTGCAAAAATTATAGCTTACTGCACTAGCGCTTCGCTTGCTTCATTTAGATAGAGAATTTAATATTTAATTTTTTCTTCTGAAACTGAATTTAACCTGAATCTCAACCAGGTAATCAGCATGGCTTCACTTTTATTTGCAATAACTGCAAGGAAGAGCTGAAGAGGAAGACTTAATGGGCTGTAAAAATCCAGCAGAATCTCTGGTCAAGTCCAGTTTCTGCAGATGATGAGGTTGGAGCCAGGTCCTCCTTAAGAGCTGGGTCTCCAAACAGCCACCTGACTGTCCTATGTGCTTGCATGAGCACCCATCCCTGGCAGAGCTCAGCCTCCTGGTGCTAGAACAAGCTGTGTGTTCAGCCAGTTTCCAAGCTGAAGGGCCTGAAGCAGTGATGGGCCTCTCACTCAAATATAATGTCTCTTTTGGCCTTTGTCTGCACAGTCCCAGCACATGAAATTCCCTCATCCTGTTAAAAAGCATTTACCTGTCGGAAGTGCTGGTTTTCTACTACCAGGCAGCACCTTGGGGCTGCCCCACACAGCTTTACAGGGGGAACACCAGTAATGTACTGACACCCCCAGGGCAAGAGCAGGTCAATGCAATCCACCCATGCTGCTGACACAGGGGACAGGACAGCCCAGACCTGTAGAAGTGACTCAAGCCCGAGCTCCCAACCTCAGAATTCCAAAGCCAAGGACCAGATATCTGTTGTATTTGGCAGTTTGGGTCTTGGATGGCCCCAAGGGGCTCAGTACAAGGGCTAGAGAAAACTAAGCCAGTTCATATTTTGGGCCCTGGGCTGGCTGATTACCCTTGACGTCAAATGGGGAGCTGAAGGGACCCACTCAGACAACAGAAAGAAAATTTACATTTTCTTCACATAAGTGCACTGCTGCCTTGGACGAGTCAGATTGTGGAGGATGCTTCATATTGGTCTAACAAACAAGCCACTGTGCAGAGAGCATCAAAACTGAGAGCAACCTTCTGAGTGTGCAGCTTTTGACAGCAAGCCATAAGAAAAATATTCAGCAGCAATAAACTGCATGTTAAATAAATACTAGTAACGCTTATAACAATTACAGACAAGCAATTCAGCTCCTCTCAAGAGTCTTGCATACTCCAAGGAAAATCTCTCTCAATTATCATAAAAAGCTATCTCAGATTTTCATAGTTCATCTATAATATGCTGATTGAGAATGTAAAATGTATGGCTCAGGTATTTTGTATAATCAGCTGTAACCCTATTCTCAAGTGTAATGACAAGCAACTGGAACAGCTAGACTAATACTTTTGCTATTTAAATTCAGATTGCCTGGTGTTTATAGTAGTATTCCCAACAGATAAAGGAAACAAAATATTTGAAACAAACAAGTATCTTCTCTGTAATATTAATCTTCTCTCATAACAGAGCCCTAGTGGAAAAACAAATTAATCAACAACAGAACAGAAACAGAGCCTGAAGCAATTCGGCTGCATCACACCTTCAAGAATAAGCAAAAGGCCAACAAGTATGGGGAACAAATATTTCACATCTCTGGGAAAAATAGGCCCAACCTCATTAAAGGGTCACTACAGACTCGAGGAAATAAGGATTTAGTCAATAGGCAAATGCAATGGTTCGGGAGGAAGTTGTGGCAAAAGAGAATCGCCCACTGGAAGGGCCCGAAGCAGAGCCCTGACGGGCAGCCATGGAGCCAGGGGACCAGCCAAGCTCCAGGGAAACAGCTGTGCTCCCAGGGGACCAACTCCTTGCTTGCACAAATCTGACGGGTCCAGAGGATGCCATGGGATGCACAGAATCATAAAATGGTTGGGGTTACTGTGCCTTTCTAACAGAACTGCCCCTCTGCACAGGGAGGCAACGAAGGTACCAGACAAGGCACTTGCAGATCTGCACCAAAAAGCGTCTGGGGATAGCCAGAGAACTGGCACCTGTAGGATCAGCTGCTTTACAGCACTGATTGTAAACACCCAAATGGCCTCAAGGTACCAAAGCTGACTCTTACAAAAGCAGGCACTTGTATTTCACAGAGATGATGTGGCTGCTTAAAAGGGTACAAAATCTGTCAGAAGATTGCTGCATTCCCTAATAACCATGTCTGCGAAAAGTTCTGGTTGAAATTGGCCTCTTAGCAAACCATCAACCACTCTCTTGACAAGGAGGTTGTACAAGTGCAAATGACCATTATGAAACAATAACACTTGAAAAGAGAGTATCAGCAAACAAGAAGTGACTGTTTAAACACCAACAGTCCTCAGCAGCCACGGGAACAATTTTGGGAACAATCCCTTATTCACACACCACAGCTTTTCAGAAAGCCAAGGGTATTCCTCTGTTTCAGCTCCCTGCTACTTGACATCTGTAAAACAGCAAAGAGCCAAAAGACATGCAAGGCTGCAAGCAGGTAAAAAGTAAAAGTGAGAATACATCAATGCAAATTAAACATTGATGTCAGGAGGTTTTACAGTTCAGCAGGCCCCCAGATGTTCTGTGTGCACACAGCTGTCTTCACTAATGTTAAAAAGCACACAAACACAGATGTCAAGAAGGCCCATTCCCAATCCCAGTGACACTCCGTGGCAGAATCAATGCAATAACAGCAATGCAAGCAATAACGAGAAACGGGAAAGAAAAGAGAAACAAAAAGTTCGACGAGGAGACACCGAGTGTATTTTTGTAGCCGGAGGGCAGATGCAGTGACCTAGGCTGTGGATCTGACTCCCCAGTTTGAATGGATCAGAGGGGCCGAGCCACTCAAAAGCAGAGCTGGGAGCAAGGCAAATTACAGGGTCAGGACTCAAATTCTCCAAAAATTCAAGTGCTTTAGCAGAACAAACACCTGGTTTAAAGGGAGAAGATATCTTGCGTCTCTCTGATTATTCATTTCATTGCTTGAATGCTTTAATTTCTTGCTAGGAAGTCATTTCTTGTTTGATTTTCTGCATGATTCCAGGTGCTTGTGCACTGGGTAAAATATCTTCCTGTTTTTCCACCTATCGTTTCTGTCCCTTTGAGTTGTTCTACTTCTCTCAGGCACACACAGTACCTGCCTGTACTCTGAACTCTGGAAAAGGCAACAATTTGGCTTCTGGAGTAATCACAAGCATTCTTCCTAAGAAGTAACCATATTTCATCCTGTTCAAAAGTGCAGTGTCTCAGCAGTGTAGTACTACTTTTAAAAGACAAAAAAAGCAGCATTCAAACACTGCCAAAAATTGATATTTTATGCCAGCATATTCAGAAAGCACTTACTGTTTTTCAAAGAGAAATTTTAGACAGGAAAAAAAAGTTGGACGTTATTTGCACTTGTACAATACTTTGTTCCATCCTGTGCTTCTCTAAATATGCAAGTCAAGGAAGAGGAAAGAAAAACTGTATCATTTTTTCATGACGAGAAGAGTTTTCCCCTAGAGCTGAAGCTTCTTTCTACTTCTTTGTGTTTTGTCAGCTGGCGTGGGAGGCATATTATCCAGGAGTTAGGCACACATTTACAAAAGAGAGAGAAAACAGACAGGGTAGGCAGCCCATCAAGAAAGGAGATATTGAAAGTTTCCAGTGTATGAGACACACCTGATAGAAGAATCACTTTTCTTTAGTCCTACTTCACTTTTTTCTCCCTGTCCCCCCTCAGCAGCCCCATTTCCTGTTTATTTATTTTTGAGAGAAAAATTGCCTCAGAAAACTGTGGGAGTAATTCCAATCCTAAAGTTAAACCTGCACTTAGCTATTTCCCTGCACCCAGCCCTTTGATGATGAGGAGGGTGAGAGAGCTCCTTATGCTCAGCACAGAACTGTTGGGGCATAAGGAAAATGAGAGGAAAACCCAACGTATTTTGCCACTGAGATTTCTGACAGTGTTATTTGTCCTTCACAGTCTCACTGAGCTCAGAGCCATCAGCCCCATCTGTGATCAGGACACATACTCCCATCAGAGACTTGCAGAATCTGGGGATGTGCACACAGCAGAAACACCCAAGCACTGGCACTCACCGCATTGAAAGCACCTCTGGACATGCAGCTTCTGTGAAACCTGGGGTCTAACAACATTAAATACTTGTAATAAATTGTCAGCCTGATCCTTACACACCACTGTATTAATGAACCAAACATGCAGCACTGCACCAAAGTGCAGAAAGGCAAAGTAAGAACTATGGAAAATATTTCTTTGTTCCCTACACAAGAGCATTAACTTGATAATTCTTTAGAAATGGAATATAGCTGGCATAATCAAATAAATTAATAGAAGGCATATAAATCATTACCACCTAATATGACTGCAACGAGATTCAATGCAATTTACAGATAAGTATGAGGAATGACTATTGCGTTTTACAGAATTAAAACTGGCAACATTTCTAAGAAGACGAATGACACAAGATGACCCTACACTCATTTGCAAACTAAAAACGCAGAAGGAAAGCAGCAGACAGATAAGTCTTACTTTTTCAACTATTTTGCAACTTGCCCTGAAAAGAAGGCTTAATCATAAAGTGGAAATTCTTTCATTTAATTAGAGAGTGAGTGTACTGGGTGGGAATCTCTGGAGACAGTCTAAAGCTGTATAGAAATTTTTAATGCTTTTGGAAATGAGGTGTCCTGAACTGAGACAGGGATGCAGACTTTCAGAAAGTGCAAGTCCAGGCTGCTTCCTGGATTGCTTCTGTTGGCCCTCATCACGTACTATTTACACCCAAAAGGACATTTCCTTACAGGACACATGTCTGCTCCCATAGTTGGTCTAGATACCAAAGAGTTGAGCCCCACTTCACTTCCTTCAGGGGCTGGAAGAAAATACAAACAAAACCTGGTGCCAAAGCACGGAATGGGACCAGCAAGTAAGGAGTTCACCCCTTTCAGCAGCACAGGCAACTGAGCATGGCCTGGGAAAATTGCCTTCTATCCTCTTCTTTGCCCCTGGGTTTTTTATGACACTGTGTAAGATCCCTAAACCAAGACTTTTGCAGACTCCCACTCACCTCCTGGGTGTCCCTAATGTATAAGATCCGTTTGCAACCACAGGGTCCCATCTGCCATCTCCAATGATCCCATCAGCACTGGCTGCAGGAACATAACAACCTTGGAACTCAACTTCCCCAGCCTCTGCTTTCCCCATGAGGATGGGAAGGGGGGGAATTGCAGTAGAGCTTTCTCAGGCTGCCAAAGAGTTACAAGAAGTTAATTGGCACTTATGCAGCATTACCCAGTTACTGGGATTACCACCTTGGAAAATCTTTGAGAAAATTGTTCATTCTGCCTAAGAGCACACACCCAACAGTGTGCACAGTCCCACACCAAGCAATAAGAATCCATAACACCCCAAACCTGCTTGCTACATCCAGATCAGTGCACTCTGCATCTATGGGATCTCTGTCTGTCTCTGAAATGCCATTTGTTGTAGTTTAGATCTCTGATGACCTGCAGTACTAAGCAGAGATGCAAAAATCAATTCAAATCTCAATGCTCTTCTGCAAGTCTCTGGCCATTAGTTCCTGCTCATCTCACCAAAACATTAGTTCTTTGCACTGAAAATCTGAACAGCCTTCAGCACTTTTCTCTTTTTGCTTCAGCTCCATAGCCAAAAAGAGTAGGACAAGAGAAGAGGATGTGCAAGATAAGAGTCTTCCGTTTTTTTAATCCTGATCTTTTCTCTGGGGTTTATTTTTGCTCTAATTTATTTTGACACTGTCAAAAAGCAATCTCAGTTTCTAATCCAGGTTCAATATAGACTACTCACATGCTTAAAAGCAGAGCACACACTTACCTGCTAGGGCAGGGGGCAGCACTTCTCATCAGCTGATCTGATGAATTAATTCCCCCAGGAACTGTGACCTTACCATAAACCCTAAACCCTTCCACTTCAAAAGTTCCCTTGGATCCAGCCTCCCCTAATAACAGATACACCTGCTGCCACATCCCAACAGAGCAGCAAAATTTACCAAAACATTCTACTCCAATCCTCCTCCTCCAGAAGGAATTGAGGGGAAACAGACTTAATATTAAACAAGTGATGGCCACAGTGCTTGCTACAGAAATAAAAGGCACTCCTACATCCTGGCAATGTGCCATCTATAAAAAGTGGCCAGAACGAGCAGGCCAACCCTTAGAGGCAATGAAGGGCATGCACCCCAGCTAGGTATGGGAGTGACATGCATACACACACATACAAACACATGCAGCATCTTGTACAAAAAGGAAGAGGACGTACTTTTCTCTTAAATGTGAAAGAGATGCATTAACCCATCAGCATGCCTTGCTGCCTACACAATGTGGACTAAACTGTCATGATATACATCTCTTTTACTGGAGCCCTGCCATTCTCTTCTCAGAGTCCTCCAGCCCTGTTTATATTCAAAGGTTAAAAGTTTTATGTAATTTTGTTTCATCTAATCACGAGTTTGCAAGCATTCCCAAAAATGTGGCAGTTACTATCTCCAGTTTTAACTGAAGGGCCATCTTTCTGGCTCCACTGTCTCAGTTTTACAACACCATTTCCAGTTCTTTGACCTTATGCCTTACCTGCCATCCCCAATTAAAATATGGGGGAAGATTACCAAGAGAAAAGTGCATAATCTCAGAGTAAATTTAAAGCCAGAAGCTGACAGAGGCTGGAAGAAGCAAAGAGAGAAGACAGCTGTTTCTTTTCTCCAGGTTGCAACCCCACAGTTTCAAAAGCCCCCCAGTTTCAAAAGCCCCACAGTTTCAAAAGCCCCTCGGTTTCAAAGCAGGATCTTTCAAGTGTCTGTGCTACTGCACTGCCTGTCTCTGTGACATGTGCAGCCACAGGATTTCAATGGAGTCCAAAGCCCAGTTTTTAATGCAGACACTTGTGCTGGGGTCTGGATTTCTGCAGCTGACATGACTCTAGGGAACAGCTTTCATTTCAAATAAAAGACAGAAAAATGTTTCTTCCCTGCACAGGATTTTTAGCAAGTAGAATCCACTGTAGCACAGCACGTGCAAATTACAAGACACAGCTACGAACTAGAAATCATTCCAGGCTGATTACAGATTAAAGTGATGTACAGACACATGCTGTAGGCTCACTCTCCTGCTGTTGCTTCACACATTACAACAAACATTTATTGGTAGTGGAATTAACTTCACCTTGACAGCTCTTTGGGGAGAAAGGGGTTTACATACATCTGTAACCTGGGCCCCTAAATAACCAAGCTCCAGAGTGTGCTGCTTGCTGCTACTCCACATCACTGCATCACAGAAGCCCTGAACTAAGCATTTCAGAAAGCAGGATCCAAATCACTGTCAATCCTCTGCCATTCCACAAGAACAGAATCGACAGAGAGGGCAGCAGCAATTTGAGATGTCTTGCATGAAAATTTTAGGCACTAGTACAAACATCTGGGGGCACAGCACATCCAAGGTGCTGGGAGAAGGATGATATAAGCCCTCCCTAGATCATGATCCTCGTGCAGAGGCAGAGTCTGTATTCACACTCACTCTGAACAAGCCCCAAACCCAGCAGAAAAACGGGCTCATTTCCATCTGCCTTTGCTGAGGCCAGGGGAGGATCAACCAATTGCATATTACTCGTCTGTATTTTTATAGCACTTTCTATGTGCTTTTTAAACAGTGAATAAAACTGAAAAGTCTTTTCAGTTTATACGTACCTTCTTCCTTACCATTTGCTCACTCAATCCCCAGTCTCCCATCTGTGTGAAGCCAACATGCCCATCATGCCTTATGCCCACCTTGCCACTCACTCACACGCTCTGATGGCAAATTCCCCAGGGAGGTAAGGGCAGCCAGCCCTGCTGCATCAGCCAAATCAACAGTAGAAGGGTGGATTCCCATCTCAGTGGATAAAAAAAGATTTTTAAAAAAAGGAAAAAAAAACCAGTCTGGCCAACTCATGCTAGCTAGCCATGGAGAACTTCCAGATAAACATTTTGACATTATGAGCTACAGCAGCATGGAAAACCAGTGTTAGCAAAGGCAGAAGCTTCTTGCAAATTGTGTGCTTTACTAACTTCTGGATCCATTGGAATACCTTACCTTCTCCAAGTCCCACAGAAACAGCAGCTAGTAGGCTGCCTTAATTTCTATGCCACAAAACAACACATCTGAGTAGCAAGTCCTGAAGACTTAATTGAGAAACCAGGTGTTCAGTGACATTGTGCCTCATCCTCCCCCTCCCATACTGCCCATGGAGACAGAAGCTCCCAACTAGGGGAGGACAGGAGATGACAGTGAAGAACCATGAGCTAGAAACAGCTCAGATCCAATTGGTTAAGAGATCCAATACAAGCTATCTGCAGAGATACTTTGGAAACATTCAGCTCAAACACATCCTTCCCAAAACCTGCGGTACTCCACTGGGGACCAAGAAGAGTAATTCAGGCGTGACTCCATGCTACAAATACTCCCTGCACAATTTGCCTGGTTTCACTTTGGGAATTCAACATAAATCTCAACCACTAATTCCCAAAAAGAATTTTTTTAGCACGTGGGTGATCTCAAGCATGTGGAATCTTCCGCAAACTTCACAACATCCATATGTCCAATTTTTATATATAGGTGCTCCATACGGCACATAGATTGCATCACTTCACAGCTGCTGATAATAGTATGAGAAAAAAAGGTACAAAAAGCCTGGCTTTCTTACAGCTGAAGCAAGACAAAACCCTGGACTACAGCATGGGTCAGTGATTCTAACTGCCCCATTGAGCAGGGAGGGGAAGCAGTCCAGAAGTTATCACCAATCACTGTCTCTCATCTTCATCCTCTTCCACCCCAGGTACACTTCAGCGAGCCAAGGTCAGGAACACCCTGTTCTCTACCCTTCCTAAATGACCTCAAGGAAAGAGCAAGTCCTTTCTCCTTCCTGCACCTTATCACCCTTGCAAAGAGGGTCTTCTCTATTGTGTTGATTTTGCATGGCCTGGTTTTTGGTAGCAGAGGGGGCACAGAGGTGGCTTCTGTGAGAAGCTGCTGGAAACTTCCACCGAGTCCAGCAGAGCCAATCCCTGATGGCTCTGAAGATGGACATGCTGCTGGCCAGAACTGGGCCAATTAGAGATGATGGTAACGCCTCTGTGATAACATATTTAAGAAGAAAATCAAAATAAAGGGGGCACAGTTCTTTCCTAGCCAGAGAAGAGGAGATGCGAATATATGAGGAAAACAACATGGACACACTATGGTCAGTAGAGAAGGAGGGGGAGGAGGTGCTCCAGGCACCAGAGCCAAGATTCCTCTGCAGGCTGTGGTGAAGAGACCATGGTGAAGCAGCTGTGCCCCTGCAGCCCCTGGGGATCCACGGGGAATGCAGAGATCCACCCGCAGCCCCTGGGGGAGGGGCCCGTGCTGGAGGGGGTGGATGCCTGGAGGAGGCTGTGAGCCAGTGGGCGACCCGATGGAGAGAGAGGGCCCTGCTCCCAGGCTGGAGCAGCCTGTCCTTGCAGGACTGCACCCATGGAAGGGAGACCCACAGCGCAGCAGTTTTGGCAGGACTGTGTGCCTGTGAGAGGGGCACACGTTGGAGCAGTTTTGGGAGGACTTCTGCTTGTGAGAATGGACCCATGCTGCAGAAGTTCATGGAGAACTGTCTCCCGTGGGAGGGACCCCACAGGGTAGCAGGGGAACAACTTCTCTCCCTGAGCCAAGCAGAAGAAAACCTCAGGTGATGAACTGACAAAAACCCATGCCCTGTCTCCCTGCACTGTCGGTGGGAAGGAGGGAGGGGCTTATAAGGGCTTATTTTACTTCTCATAATCCTCCTCTGATTTTGTTAGTAATAAATTCACTTTGCACCTCTAAGCTGAGTACCTGTTTTGCCCTTAGAGTTTTTTCTCTCAGTCCTTATCTCAACTCATGAAGCCTTTGTTAATTTTTTTCTCTCCTCTGCCCAGCTGTGGCAAAGGAGGGTGAGTGAGCGACTTTCATGGGTGCCTGGTGTTTGGCCAGTGTCAAAGCACGACATCTCCAAACTACAATGAATGTGCCACATGGCTGGGCACATTCTTCTAGCATTGTTGTCGTCACTTATCTCCTGATAAATCACTGCCCTGGTACCAGCATCTCTGGCTCACTCCCTTGCTGTTTTGAGCTGAGAACTATTTAATCAACAGGAATTGAACATACATAAAATTCTATGCCTTGAGAGAATTTTATTTTTATTATACATCAAAAAGGCATGTTTCTGGTTTGTCAGGCAGGTTTCATTTACACAGGCTTGCAGCGCTTGCACACAGCTCATTTTATTCTCAGCTTGCCTCCAGAGTGGCTGTAGGAGTGCATCCATATGGCCAGGGCTATAGAGCTAAACTGGAAGTACAAAAACAGAGATGCAACTTCGATGCAATTATATGCACTGCTTCGCTTTCTACATTGGGAACCAAACACCAGCTCACTCCTACCACATCCGCAGAGGAACACGTGGCACCAAAGGGGTCTGTGGCAAAGCAGTGAGAGCCAGGATCTGCTGCTGCTCTGCCTCTTGCACGGTGCCAGCCTTGGGGGGCTCCTTGGACAACAATAGCTTCACAGCACTCCATCAGCCATCACACCTATGGCTGCCAGAGAAATACTGTCACCGCCTCTCTGCAACCTAAAGGTCGCAGGGAAAAGCTAAAGATACGGAGCACCTGTGGCTTTCTGTCTCTTGACCCTCAGTAAGCAGGCACTGAAACACTGCTGACTGTTCCTCTCCAATGATGTCCAAAGCTTGAACTCATGAGCTTGGGTCACTCATGAGGGTCCTCCATGCAGATGCAGCTTCCCACAGCACCCAGCTGTGAGACCCTCACAGGTCAGGATCAACAGGACTCTCCTGCAGTCAGCAAACAGAATCAGACACAAATGACACTGCAAGTTTCCTGTGCTGAAATGACATGAATGCATTGGTCTGGCTCCAATCTCTGCACTGAAAGATTGGATTCTACCTGCACAGCATAATTCCTCTAAATGCTCTGAAAGCAATAAAAGCTTTCCTATTTTTAATAAGCTTGCATTTTAAACCTCTTCATACATATATAGGTATATGTTTGTCTGTGTACATATACCTCAAAACATAAAACCAATTGAATTTCGCAGTGAAGAGTGGAAAATGGAAATACCTAAGACTATTACTCACATTACAAGCCAGTTCATCTCCTCAGAACCCGAAGTTCAAAAATTCACAGTAAGAGGTTTGATAAGCAAATTTAATGACTTTGTGCAGACGTATCTACCTCCTTTCATATTGCCTGTGATCAGATGACAGACACTCCTTGCTAGCTAGACTTTTTACATACTTGCTCATTTGCATGCACTCCAGAATTACCCATTAAAGGCTGCCTTTTCTTGACAAACTTTTGCCTCTGATAAATGGCCAGCTCTGCTGGCCTGACTTCATGACAGTCCTTGGTCCTGACAGCTCAACTTAATTAATCCATTTAATCTATTGATCAAGTCCATGGCAAAGGCGTATTCCCCATTAAATAGGATTTTTATGACCCTTAGTTATATGACTAAAGGCCTTTCTAAAAACTAAAATTTAGTTAGCAGCTTACATGCTGTCCACCCAAAAAGCCACTTATGAAGAAGAAAAGCTGGAGACTGAAAATGACAGTGATTTTAAATAATGACCGGGTTAGGCTGTAAGTTGAATTTGTTTGCCTGTTTCACAAAAAAAACCCCACATTGCAAAGCAATAAGGAATCCTTTAAAAGCTGTTCTGAAGACTGTCTCTTTCATTGGACTGCGTTCCATTATATTTGTGTCACTTGTAGCAAACCAGACAGTTCTATTTGTACCATCTGTGACAATTATTTCACTTGGAAAGTGCAGATTATTTAGTGCTACAATACTTCTTGGATGACTTATTAATATGGATATAAAACCTTGCAGTTAAAAATAAAACATACAAGGAAGGAAACCATAGGCTGAAGCAGAAAGACCAGCATAGTCTTTAAATCTAAAATTAACAAGCCACGTTCAGATGAAGGGCATTCGGGTAAGTAAGTCAATTCCTCTGCTGCCTAAGCCTCAAAGTGCCTTTCCCTTTACAATCAAACAACCAGAAGCTGTTATAAACTGGCAGGAAATTATAAGCCTAACCAGCCAGATCAGAAAGCTGACATACCACACACCTACACATTAGCCTTGCTGTCTGCGATACCACAGCTCTCTACAGCCACATCTGTTTGCAGAAAAGATGCAAATGAGGTTTAACTCTTGCAGTAGTCTAGCTGCTAGAAGACAATCAGAATAAATACTGTTTCTGTGCTGATCACTTTTCGTGGCTCTGCTAAAAAACCAATTTGTTCAGGGAAGCTTGACTGAACAGATAGGGACAGGTAGACTGGACAAAGGTTAAACTGTCTCGTCATAATTGCATACAGTTTAATTTCTATATATAAAACAGAAATCCTCTTTTTACACGATTCTGGTCATATCATTTTAGCATTAATATGCTGGATACTTTACAACTGTCACTTCATTTCCTTTCTAATATATTTTTAAACTGGTGGCAAGCTGGATGAAAACATTTTCTATAAATCTATCCAGCATCTGAAATCACTTGAGTTTTGTGAGCAGCAAGTTGGGGGAGAGACACCAATTGGTCAATGTGTGTATTTTCAGGTTGTTTTCCATCACCATGTTTGGATCTACACCTCAGTTTGCTCCAGAAAGGCCCCTGTGTTCCAGCAGGATGCCTCACTACTGGTCATGCCTCCCCCTGCAAGGCAGAGTGCAGCAGCATCACTCCGCATCAGCCCCCAGAGACAGAGTCTGCAGGCAAATTGAGCAGTCTCATCCAGATGGAAAAATGAGATGACAATCTTTTTTTATCCCAGCCTTGAGTCTGTCTAACTCTGGCAGGTAGCAGTCTAGGCTAACACATTATTATGCTTAATTCCTCTCACAGAGCAGAAACCAACTGTTACTATTTCCCCTTACTGTGCAAATTTTACGAGGGATGGGTCCAGAGCCACATGGCATTGCTTCTCATCTCCCAAGACTTGCATACCCTCCAACAGTTTGGCTGCTGCACACACACCCACCCTGCACAGGGAGAGCCCTGCATGGCACTTCCCACCAGAAGGGGCCACAGCCTGCAGCTCTGCAATTTTCATTACAGACCCCAGTGGTAGAGCTGCCTGCTCCAGCTTCATCTCTGCCAACAAAGGACAGCCTTGTCCTGGTCCCCAGCATCAGCAGACATGCAGGGGGGTCCTTCAGTGGAAGAATCCTGCACCTTTAGCCACCCCTAAGCTAAGCCCTCAATGCCAGGGCTCCACAGCTCCAAGCCCCAGTCCCACAGACAGAGCCAGAGCTGGAGCTGCTGCTCACCAAGAGCGGGTGTGCTCATGAGTACGTGTAAGAAAAAGGAGGCACGTGCATATTGCAAGCAGGTCTCTTTTCAATTTTTCATCTCTGAACAGCTTTAACTGTATCTCCTAATTAAAACCCACAGTGTTTTTAGTCTACAGACCCAGGTAAAGAGAGTGTGGAGTCTGGAAGCTGTCTGTTTACATACCAGAAATCACATCACAAATATCCAAAAGTGCATTTGACTATCCAGGGGATAGGGTTTTCAGCCCTTCAAGGCCTCCAAATTACTTCTGACAACAAAGAACATTCTGAAATTAACTTTGAAAGGTGTCTCTGTTTCATTAACATGGAGGAAACAAAAGAGACAGTTCATGCTTCTTGGCAGCATTTCTGTCTCTGGGACATGGAGGATGGATTCCTGTAGGACCTTTGCATAGATCTGGCATGGTGCAAGAGCCTGGAATTGGAGAGTGCCTCATCTACAGTAATTACATTTTAAAGTGGGTAGCAGAGCTTGACCTGTGACAAATGCACAAGGAGAAAAACCGGATGTGATGATAGCAGAATCCACAGGATGCTGCTTTCCTGAAGGACCAAAATTATTTGCTCCTTTCCAGCCCTTTCCATTTCCACCAGCCTTTGCTGAAGTAGCTCTGCATGGATGCAAATTATAGGGCAGTAAGTGCATCTGTATTCGCACACAGCAAATCCAATCAGCCATCAAATACTGCCCTGCACTGTTATTCCAGTGAAACCACAACACACATGCAGTGACAGACCCTGGCCCGCATGTGCATTGAAAAGAGCTGCCCTGCTCCTCCTCTCAGCATACACTTGGATGTCCCCAGGCCTGCTTTCCTTAGATACTCCTGCTCAGCAGGGAGAGAGTGGTATTTGATGCAGGGGGACTGTCTTTCACTACAGGCTCCCTCCTCAGGATCAGGAGAAAGTTTCTTTGCCTTGTGCCCATTTAGCAAAGTGGGAAAACAGCATCTCTGTTACGACAGCGCACACAAAGCACAAGTCACTAATTGGCTCTAATCACACTGCTGTAAACATTGACAATAATCCAGAATTCAAAGGCCTCCCTGTTATATGGAGCTCAAAGGGATTTGCAAGACCTAAAGCTGTGCCACAGCCAAGGCTCAGCCTTGACCACAGCCTGCAAGTGGCTCCTGCAGCAGAACCATTTTCTGGTACCTGCTGAAACAGACACAGGTTCATGCCTGTGAGGAGGGGGTTGGATGAATTTTCCATTGCAAGTTTCTCCTATAGCAGATAAAGCTCACTTATGAACAAGAGAACATAAAATAACCCAAACCTAGGAACCGGGGGGACATGCCACTTCTTTGATGTTAATCAATGAGATACAAAATAATAAGCGATAAACAGCTGTAGTCCTGATTCCGCCTCACTGTACCAAGGGCAAATCTGGGGCAAAGACTACAACCCATCATCACCTGCATCATATACAAACATGGGAAATTTTTCTTGTCGGAAAACTTCTAACCCAAGGAAAAAGATGGAGGTGCCATCCTTATATCATTACTTCAAAATCTTCTCAAAGTTGAAGCTGCCTGAATGAAGGTGGTTTTGTTAAGCAGCTCAAAGTTTGGTCCAGCTTCAGTTCTCACAGTGGAGTCTGCTTTCTGCTCACAGGCACCATAAACAATACCTTTGTACCTCAGTGGTATTTAAAAGCTACCTAGATCCCTCTACAACTTAGGCATGTAAGTATCTCAGGGGGTACTCAGCTATCAGAAACTCCCCCAGTATTTTAGTTACTCAGGATACTTTTGCAAGAGTATTAAGAGTTGTTAAAACTTTTGCTATCCTGAATTCACAGCACTGCAGTGTACATAAAATTATTAAATTTTGTTGCAGCTAGGGGTTTGGTGGTAAAGAGGCTACAACCTTCTGAAAGCGTCTCTGGCTGAGAGCTGCACGGCGAGGCCACTGCACACACACACACACTCAGACACCCCGGACAGCCTCCTCAGTAAGTCGACAGCAAAGAGTCAGGATTGGTCTCTGGGAGGGATTTATTCCAGCCACGTGCGTGGTGCGGGTCCAGGGAGGCAGATGAGGATGGGACCAAGAGAGGATGAGCAAGAGAGATGAAAGAGGAAGTGTTCAGGTTTTTTATATGGGGTCAGTAGGGGTGGAGAGAAAACATCAGGGACCAATAGTCTGAGGGCATGGGGGTGGTACACAGGTGGGGCTAGGGTAAGGGGAGCAGAACAAGGCAGCCTGGGAGAGACCTTTTGGTCTCCCTAGCCCAGGGAGTGTGGCCAGGGCACATCCAGGGGCTGCTGTGGCTACAGGCTCCCACAAATTTTAATTAAAATGATAAAACATTCTGAAGCAATAGACACATCCAATTTCTGTAATTAAAGTAATGCAGGAAAAACTGCTTAAATGGTTCTGGAACTAAATTTCACAATGGCTACGCCACTTTAAAGTTACAGGGTTTAGAAACTAGGTTGCACTTTTAAGAGACTCTTGAATAATTCAAGACCTTTCGAGGTCAGAGAGAAAGCGGTGTTACAGTGATTTCTCTCCTTGAAATTTAAGAGCTCTGTTTATTCCTCTCATATACATGCACACATATCCCAAGAGTTGCCATGAGGTCTCAACAGTCAGGGTCAACATGTCAAGTCAGTGGATCCAGCCCACTACTGTGTACCTGCAGCTTCAAAGCGTGACTTTTTTAAATATTCCATTTGGTGCACCCTTGATAACAGGGCCAGGTAAGCTCTTCCCCTTCAAATTCAAGGCAATGCATTATCCAGAAGTAGTTGGAATGACCAATAATTTTCTCCCAGGCTCCTCTGAAACGATTATTCAATATTTATTTTCAGGATTTCTTTTTCACAGTAAAAACATAACTTACCTCTAAAGTTTCTGGAACAGGAGCCCTTTTTTCAATGTGTTTAAATGCTGTTTAGTGTAGAAGGGATCTGATCTCTGAAGCTTTTAAATGCTACTCCAAGAAAAATAGTGGTAGTACCTATTGCCTGTAGGAAAACATAAATAACTCCCAATTAACTGTCACTGAAGCACAGCTTTAGTTTGAGATTTCAGTTTGAGTGGATTGAGTACTTTCATGGGAATGTTCAACTCCCAAGCAATCAATCAGACCATTGCAAAAGTCATCCACAGCAAGTAAGAAACCTTTGGAGAATTACAGAGCAAAAAACTGCACTAGTAAGTACGAGCATGAAAAAAGGCCTTTGATACTTCAAGGAGAGCTACAGAACAAAGTAAAGCTCCTTATAATAGTGGTCAAAAATAAAATGCATAGGTAGGCTACACAAATTAACATTTTGACACTGTCATACTAGCACTGGGCAAAGAAATGGGTGAGTGAGACCCTTCCATATCTTGCTCCACATTGCAACATCTGCTTTGACAAAGGAGTGTTGAGGAAACCTTTCTTCCTTCTGTGCTAAAATACCTTGGCTGGCCCCTGTTAGAAAAAGATCATTTTGGAAGCAGCTTTTTAAGAGTCCAAACATCCAAGCTGAGATTCATGCAATCAAAAGCCAATCCTCCAACTGTGTGTGGACTCAGAAACTAAGTGCTGGCATGCCTAAAATATATATTGGACATATTCAAATTCAGACACATATTGACAGCAAATTACTGACACAAGACCTTGCTCAATGAGGGAGGTCACTCCAGCTTTCAAGCAGTTCCCTGCTAATTGGATTCTCTGTTCTGCCTCCAAAGAGCCACAACACAAGTTCCCTCCCTCTACCTGATGTTAGGAAAAGTTGTAGAAGACAACAACTAGAAAGCAATAGGACCAGGCAAAGAAAATCAGTGCAAATATGAGAGGCACAACTCCAGCAGCTCCCTCTTTCCTGTCTTTTATCACAGTATTAAGAATAGTGTTGGCAAGCTCTCTGTTAAGTTTATTTGGTGTCTTTATACATTTTTAAGTGGAATTTTGGTAGGTTTGTTTTTGCATAGATCTGTCAGTGTGTTGTGTATAAAATGATAATTCAAGTCTCAAGCTACCAGCCTCTTTCTGCCAAGTGACAAATACCAGATGCTTAAAAAAGTCTCGTGGCATTCCAGAGAGCTAAAGAATAATGAATCACAATCTCAAAAAACCTTAAAATTATTTTTTCTTCTCCCACCTTCCCCCGGTTGCTCACAGGAGGGGGTTAGGTCACGGGGCTCAAGAAAAGAGACTTTTCAATTTTGAGTTTTAGCATAGGGTTTTCAAGTACCAGCAAAACCTCATTTTCACCTGCACATTACGTGGGGCTTTGTCATTAATTTGCACAACATGTCAAAAGAGTAGAAGATAAGCTGTAACACCCTCACCCAAGCTACACTCTGCTGTTAGATTGAAAAGGGCAGGGTAACAAAGGTGCTAATAAAATGTTAGCAGTGTTTCCCTTCTCTGGAAAAAACTTGCCAGTGCTTAAGGAAAAGAATTAAGTTTCTACAAGAATTATAGCAAACCTATGTGCTAAGATTTATTCCTTATTTTTATTTACTTCTTTTGCCACATTCATTTTTTTAATATCTTTCCCCATTTAGGAATCCTGTCCAATGCTTGGAGCAATATGCAGGAAGAAACTGTAAGAAATCTTACTATAACCTCCAAAAATAAGTTTGATTTTGCGCATTCATGTAGTCTCTAGAAGAGCAGAAAGAGAATGAAACATCAGGCAGATGTTGATGACATCTCCAAGGCACTGAAGTCTAAAGTACTGAGATGATGCAGATTCATATTGAAACCAGAACAAACAAGCAAAACAAAACCAGCACAGAACTCTCCCCTATGTTAGTAAAAAATAAATAAATCCTCCTTGTCATTCTATCCTGGCCCCTATTTTTACTGTTGTGCTTGTCACCTATGCACTCAAATTAAACAGAAAGTAAGGCAGCATCCTTCATGAAATTTCACAACAGAGCACTTTCAAACCACAGACTTTCCTGTGCCTCGCCAAGCTTCCCATGCTTCACGATAGCAGTACCTTCAGATGGGACAAATCCCAAGTGTTCCAGCTCCATCACTTCTCTGTCACCTAGTGGTACATAGTGAGCCCAGCTCTGCCTCTCCTGGTCAGCCTACATGGGAAAGGCAGGAGGGCCCACTAGAAAGCCTCAAATCCAGCAGTCCCAATGGACTGAGTCCACTTGAGTAATGAATGTCTTCCCACTTAAAACACAAAGGTTTTAATGCAGCCCTGTGTTTTCATCTTTTTGACCTTGCCAGAATAAATAAATAAATACATACATACATACATAAATAATCCAGATATTGAGATGGGACATCTTCATCTTTTAAAGTCTGCACACAGTTACATCCAGCTCTTAGAGACCAATTCAGGAAAAAAAAAAATCCTCACTTTGGACTCAATGTAAACATCAACTTTTAATTCAAATGCTGTCCAAAGAAAGAGTACATTAAATCGGATAGTTAAGTGATTCTTTTGCCAGTCTTACAAGGCCAAAGAACATGAGACAAAGACTGATGACAGACAAGCCACAGAAGTGTCCCAAATACCTAGGACATTGTCTCACTACATAAAATGAAGTCAGTAGATTGTTATCCAGCATCCCCAATGTTTCTGCCCTGGCTGAAGAAGCAGTCTTGAGAGGAGCTGTTCACAAGCCTGATTTCAGCAATGAAAATCCTGACAGGCATGAGAAGGTAAATGTCATACAGCTGCCAGGCTGCTAAAGGCCCCTTCCCTTGATGCTTTGAATAAATGCATCCACATTGCTATTTCTGTTTCATAGGAAGGCATAGAATTGTGAAGCAGGGAGAACCTGCACTGCTAGGACACGTTAGCAGGCTGTGTGCCAGGCACGCAGCTCACCACAGACACGGGCAGGAGATCAGGGCCCCCACGGCTGGGAGGGCTGAGAGTATTTCAAAGTAGATATAATCTGCTGGGATGTGTCACTTCCAGCAGCTCCTCTGCTTCAGCACAGAGCCACCTGTTGGGTCAGCTCAGCCACTGGTTTCCAGAGAACATGCTGACCTGCTAAGGAAACAACAGGAGAAAGGCTGAAACTACAACAGGAAGGAAGGGAACAATTGCTGGTTTTGTTTAAACCACCCACCTAATCAGTGGCAAAAGTGCCCCGGGCTGGATGGAGCATATTTAAGTGCCAGCCCCTGCAAGCATCAAGCACAATGAGAGAGGAGGTAACAGAAGGGAAATGCCAGGGCTCCTCGTGTTGGGAGAGCTGTGTGGCTGCCGAGAAGCAGATTCCTGGCCCCTCACCCTTGTAACATCGATCAACACATCCATGGGGACATCTCAGCCAGAGCCACATGAGAGCAGTGTCCAACCAGCAAGCACTTCTTCAGGGAAAACAAAATCTGTCACACAGAAAACAGGTTTTTACACACAACTGTTGCCTGCAAACATGTTGGTAATCAACCACAATGGCCTAGCCCCAGGTGGACCGAGACTGAGATGGTAAAGCTTACCTTTCCTTCAGCACTTGTGTATCATGGCATCAATTCCCCACCCCACTGTGCTTCTCTCATACTGCCTGAACTTTCCTTGGTGTTGCTCAGTCTATTGATGTTAATGAAAGAATCTGTTAAAGCTACCTTAGGAGAGCCAGGGTCCTTACGCACACATTTGAGTTAAGGAACTTACAGGTGAGGGTAACAACCCCTTGGCATTTCACAACTAACCAAGCATCTAACAAGTGGCCAGCACGGCTCTTCTGTCACTCAGCCAACCATACTGACAGTCTTGCTTTAAAGGCACTTCACTGTAAGAAGTTTGGCAGCACATAAAAGTGGCATGGCAGTATGTGGTACCCTCCAGGCTCTGGTCAGATCACACAGCGCCTGGGTTTAGAGAAAAACAGGCATTGCACAATAGAACCTCTGAGGCAGCAAATAATTCAGATGTGATCCAAAAAGTGTCTACGTCAATGCAAGTGAAAGGTAGCAGCAGCAGCAGTAAGGGAACATTGGCTTCTACTCACAGCAGCATCTGCACTGCTCCAGGGGAGCCCAGCCAGTCCCACTGCTTACAAATGGAGCCTGCCTGTGGAAGGGGCTGCTACTGCACTGGCAGGTTTTCTGCACTGGCCATATCATCTGTAAAATTCTGTGTTTCATGTAAGATCTTCGAACTCCCTGCTGAAAGGCAGATATTTTATAGAAATCACCTTTGCTAAAATAACAGCAGAAATTCTCCTTCACCTCCTGCTAAGGACTCTAAAGAGGAACATGAACCCAAATCTTCCATCTCTTCAGCGAAGCTCCTCTGCAGATTTTGTCAGTCACCTTTGAAGAGAGTGGGAAAACCTCGTTTAAAGTGGCTGCTGCCAATGTAAAATAGAGATCTGTGTAAGCTGAGAAGTGTTTTCTATTTTAAATGTATTAATTCACACAATTACAGGGCACTGGTTCCAGGCTACACCTTAGCCATCACAAATGATCACAGTTGGTCAGCAAAGACGCAGCAGCAGCCCTGTTGCCACAATCACAGTTCACCAGGACACAGGGTCCAGGTCTTCAGGTGGGAGTTCCCAGCCTGCCAGATCCCAACCCAACGGGATGAGCCACAGTTGCCCAGAGCCCACAGGGGTTCCCACTATTATCCCCAAGTCAGCATTTGGGTCCCTCCTACATCCACCTGAGAAAGTAAAAAGGTAATTAAAAAGTGAGATGACAGAGTGCCTGAATACAGGGAAGAAAAGTGCAGAAGAAATTCAAGAGGAAAAACAAATTAGATCAAGGGGAGGGGAGGGGAAAAGAGAAAAAAGGCAATTGATAGTAATTTCATTAGTAGAAGTCAAAAATGTTTTCTTTACCATTTTCTGTTGTAATTAACTTTATGATGAATTAAATATTAACAGTCAGGAAACAGATTAATCTCTTTGGAATGGAAACATAACCTGAGCATTCTTACAGTAATAAAGTACTGCAATGGGTTCAAATTTTCTGTGAATTGTATTTGTGAATTGTTATTATGAATTTGTATTTAAATGAATACACTGTATGCACATACATGCAGCAGAAAAAGCGAAACCCTACTCTTTCGAAAATGGAAGTTTCTAGATGGAAATTGTTTTTACTACTTAAATAGAAACAAAAAAGAGAGACAACGAAAAATTCAAGAGAGTCAGTCAGATTAACCATTTTGATCAATGACTTGATAGTAGAGATATACACATTTTTAAGTTGTGAAATTTCTGATGTACGCAAGCCACCAGGGTTGGAATCAATAAAAAGTGAAAATAAAGTGGATTTGTGTAGACTGACTTTTACAGCAAAACTATACATTATTCATACAGAAATATGCCTATAATGACTGGAAAGCAGATTGAAAAGTCTAAAGGTTTAGACCCTGTAGAAAATTTAAGACAAATCACATGATTAAAATGGGCTTTGATTAGATCTGCAGAATACAGCAATCCAGTCTTGCTCACCTATACATGAATTTCTCATGTGTGCATTTCTAGGTTGCAGCATATGTTGAAGTAAGAAGACCCTCTTAAAAGTAAGACACATCAAAGTTCCAGAAAAGGAAAAAGCGGGACTTCACAGGAAAAAGAACAGATTAACTACACAAGTAACTAAGATGTTAAACATTTACAGCACACATTTTTTTGTACAAAGGTATGTTTTTAAACATTTGGAACAGCTGCTTTTAACAGCCAGACTCCTATTTACCAAACCATGTAGGATGCTGCAAGTGGTGAGAAGGCTGCTCTCAGCAGAGCGCTGTCTACATCAGGGATGGGATTTGCAGAAGACACTCTAACACTGGTTCTCTCTAACCCAGTGGTAAAGAAAAGCCCATGACTTCAATGGAACAAGTTTCTGCAGCTTGGTCTTCATTACTAAGCAGTGCAGTGTGACAGGGCAGGTCTGGGGAGTGAAGCAGAGGGTGCTGAGGACCAAACCCCCACATTTGATGCCTTCTGGCCATTATCAATCAGACCAGCACTAGTCTGGTCACACACACTGAACACCTGCGAGCAGCCAGCGTGAACCAGGCAAACAATGGGAGCCCATCTTCACATCTGTCTTCACTGGAAAGGAACTCAGCCCCTGCACTGAGTCCATCCCACAGAGCACACGAAGCCTGGCAAGTGGGGACATGTAAGGTTCATGTAAAAATACGTTCCTGAACCAAACTAAAAATGATGGCAGAAAGAATGCGTTTTCATTAAACACTAGTGTTTTAAGATGACTTCACTGTAACAATCAGGCCAGGTCCAGTGTTTCCCCAGAAGTTTAAATATAAAGCATTTTTTACTCTTTCATCTTGAACTGTACTTTGCCAGAAGACCAGCTGATGCAGCTCCACACAACAAAGTCAACTCGCTTCACTCCAACATAATTTGGTTGTCAAGTAATACTCTCACATTTTCTCAAATCTCTATTTAAGGAGCAAAACAAAAAAAGCAACCCAGATTAGAAAAAAAAGTCTTCAAAACCTGCAGATAATACAAGATTTTATAGGGAAGAGGAAAATAGCGAGAGGAAGCTGGAATATAAAAAAAAAGTCAAGCAGAGAGCTTGTACAATTTCAACAACATCCAGCTGCAATTCAACCCCTGCTTCAGCTGTAATCTCTAAATCCATCCAGATCTGCCTAGAAATGTTTGATTATCTATATGGGCCTATAGTTATATACAACAAGTTCAGTAAAAAGCAGTTCTATCTCTTTACCATTACTGTGATTAACTTCAAAACTTATTTACCTTGAAAGTACTCAAGGGATTGCAGTATTAATTATTTTTAAAGGACACTCAATGCAATTGGTGGCCCAGCATTGATGAGTATATAAAAAAAAAAGAAGAATTAACTGGGGACCTTGGGACCTAATTAAAATTTGCTCTTGACTGTAAGTTCTATGACCTTCTATGGCTGAACTTCTCTCGATGAGATAACTGCATTTATACTTTAAGAATACAATTTGGCGGAGAAAAATAACCAGACTTTAAAGAAGTATACAAACACATTTGCAATACAAATCAGAAGTTTTCCAAGGAAAAATATTAGAAAGACTAAAAGCTTTTGCACTGAACGCTGAAACAGGATCTGGTTCTTGTATGTCTATGAAACCTCCTCTCAACGCGTCACACTTAGCCGCAAACCTCAGGAGGCAAAAAGAGCATTCACAAGGCTGGGTTCCTGCCAGAAGCATCAAACTGGGCAGGATAATGGAAGCTTGAACCCTTTCAGGTAACTAATCTCAGATGTGCAGGAAAGGAGGAAAAACCTCGCTAGTTCAAACAGCCTTGTCCCAAGAGTAAAAGAGCTGCTTCCAGGCTGGAGATGAGCTACACAGATCCTTAACATGACACCAAAGATCAACTTCCCCTCCTACAACGAGCAGAGGTGGACATAGACACACTGTATACACAGAAGAGACACACTGGACAGGATATTCCTCACACACAGAGATGCAGGGTCTATATAGGCCCAGGGCTGTCCACTCAGGTGATGCCTTCGCACTGGCCACCTCAAATCTGAGCAAGCTTCTTGAAAGCCTGCACAAATCCTACATTTTCAACCAGCAAAACTCAGTGGGCAAAAGAAATAGGTAAATCTTCATCAGCATTGTGGAAAACAACTTTGACTGCAAACACTAACAAGATCTCTCTTTTTATCTCATCACCAGCCAGCTTCGACAGCTCTATGGACAGAGAGCCCCAGCTGCCTTCTCAGCTTCTTGACATTTAAACCCCTGTTCAAGTTTCATTCAATGATTAGTTTTATTGGGTATTTTCCCTCCCCCCTGGCCCCACACAATGAACTTCAAAACTTTCAGAGCACAGAAAAACATCTACCAAAACCACCCCTTAATAACCACTTCTTACATGCTCTGTGTTATTTCCAAACCTCTGCCTTTGACTACACCAAATCACTTTGATCCTTTGCGGAAATCTGAATTATGCCACACACCCCAAGTGAATTAAGTAGAAGACCAAAGAACTGGGAAGCACAGCCCATGCCAGAAGTAGAGCAGGCCTTATCTGTGGCACCACAAGCTTTTTCATACTTGTTTTTGCTAGGTTTTACAGCTTCTTTGAACAAACCTCTGTCCTTTTATGAGAGGGAAACACTTCCCTTTCTCAGCTAAACTAATCTCCCCAGTCTTTTCACTTTTATTTTAAAAATTTGGCCATTTTGCTTGGTTTGACTACTGGAAATCTGCTTTATAGAAGTTAAAGTAGTGGCTCTTTTACAGTAAAAATTTCAAATTAAATCAAAAGTCTAGAGTCCTGCCGCTTTCTGGGGAACTCCTCAGACCCACATCAGAGGCCAGAGCTTCCATCTTTTGCAACACTTGCACAGCTTTGCTTATTGTAGGGGCTTTCTGAGTATCACCATCTTCTGCTCCAGGACCTCTCTATTCTCCTGAAGAAACGCTTCACACATTCCCCAGGATTTTTTCCTCATTATGTTTTTTATAGTATTCATTTCTCTCCTTTCAATATCAGCAATGTCAAGTCTGACCCCCGTGTCAGCAGCCACCTGTTTGTCCATCCTTCATCTTCAGTGCAAATACAGGACGTGGCATCAGACTCTTATGGCCTTCCACATCCTGGTGCCTGCGCTGACAGAAACTGGAAATTTCAATTTCCACAAGGCACTCATCTGTTCCTGCCATTCCCTAGTAACAGCTGAGTAGACTTTTCACAGGCTTCATTTAAAATGCTCATACACTCCCCAGCAATTTGTCCCTTTCACTTTCCACGCAGATGACTCCCAGAACACTTCTCTTAAGTGAACAATCACATCTTTACTGCCTCTTCTTTTAAACTTTACTTCCAAATATGGGCAATGTTTGCTGCCATTTCACACAGTGATGAGAAAATGTCCTTTATTATTTCCAGAGATAATATAGTTTCAGAAGTCTCTGTACTTTTCCTGTCTACCACTAGAAAGAGAAGCAAAAGGAGTAGCTCCCTGACAGTGGGTTTGTAAAAGGGGCAAGGATCTTCTTTTCTTTCAATGTATTTGTAATGGGAATAAACCACTTGTAAAGTACTTGAAAGAATATACATTTCATAAGCAAAATATTTCTGTTCTGGATTAATGCTGGAGGGTAACAGGAGAAGTTGAATAATTTACCCTTAGCTGCTGAAAAAACAATTCTTTCTAACAAAAGATTTAACTGAATTCTTTCTCCTGTATAATCTTCAAATCTGTTTCAAGTTCTCTCCCACTCCAACAGTTGCAGGGTTTTTTTCTTTTAAAAAAGAGACTCATGCAGACAGCAAATGTACATAATTCATGAGGAGACACACTGGACAAACTTCATTTTCATACTGACACATGTGGCAGGGCCGGGTGGATGGAGAGCCCCACAACTCTAGGCCACATTTTAAACACACATTTCTAAACCAGACAACAGCTGGGAGCCATTACCCACCAGAGACTCAGCTGATGCCCCAAAAAGTTGCCTTTCTTGAGTACTCCAAATAAACCCTTCCCCTGCAGCTGCTTCCAAGGAGCCTTTCCTTTCTCCTGCTGCTTGGATTCTGCCAGGGAGGAAAGGCTATACAGCAAGGCAGGAGTTGCCCTTCCTCCAAATTTTTCCCGATTGTTTTAACAGAAAAACAAAGTTATTGAGATACCTGGGGGTAAAACAGCTTGGTTGAAAAAAAAAATACTTCAATTTTGACCAAAACCTTAAGTTTTGCGTAGATTCTACATGGGAGACACACCAAAACCTCAATCATTTTCTTACAGCACTAACAGAGTCTAACCAAAGCTGAATAGCTTTAATAAACACACATATGGTTAGAACAAGATCATCTTCCAGCAGGTTCCTTCCCCTGAGACCAGCTAGAGTTATATTTCAAACCATGAAGCAGAGACTATCCTCCAAAACCCCTGCTAAGGGAAAGGATGGCAAATGGAGATAAATCAGAACGAAGGTAAGAAAGGAAATAAGAAACTGAGTTGCCCTCTGGGAAATATGTAATTATATCTCTGAGTTCCTCTTCTAAGCATAGGCCCGAGGCAGACAGTTCAGGTCTATGCATTTGTAGCTTCCACACAAATTGAGCAGATAATCGTAAACTTTTCAGATTTATCCTTATTATGAGCAAAGCTCCCCTCAGGTTCTCCATGCAGCCAAAGGTTTCAGCAGCATTTATAGGAGAGTTCAGGGAGTGATCCCTCAGACCACATGATAGCAACAGAGGAAGGATGGAATGGGATTAGAACTGACATTATGCCAGAACTCAGCCTGGATGGTTACCAGGAACAGTAAGAGAACCTGCTCAGAGAGAGGACAAATCTTCCTGGGCTTACAGGTGGAGGAAGTGCTAAAATTGCTTCAGAGAAGCTGCACCTGAGATGAGGAAATAACCAAAGAAGGGACAGAAATACAGCTAAAGCATCCACACTGCAGCCGGCAAGGGCAGCAATCCTTCAGAGCCCAGGTCTTTTCCAGTCTGGCATGAGGCTTCACCTCAGGGTGTGCTCAGCCCTCAGCTTTCACAGGAAAGGGGGCAAACCTGGGACCAACACCAACCATGTGCCACTGAAGGTCTAGTTGGCAAACCCCACACAGATTTGTAACCCAGTTTCACAGCTTGTCCATGTGGCCCACAGGCTGTTTACCCATCCCAAATGAGTAGGCAGCACTGGCTTGGATGGGATGCTCAGGCAATAGGATACAGCCCAGCTCCTCAGATTGGCTCCACCAGCCCCTATCACAACAGCACAAGACTAAATAAAAGCAACCTGCCCCAGGAAAAGAGTCCCTCCAGAAGAGAACATGATCACCAAAATGGCATGGCAGGACCAACAGGGCAGACATTGATCTGTGTCGTGAATGGCAACAGCAGAGCCCCAGGACTGCTGAGGCTGGAGGGATTTGTACAGCTGTGCCCCAGGCAGCTCCATTCACCAACATGCAGCACAGCCCTTGGACTGCTGAGAATATCACAGTGGTAAGTAAAATGGAGCAAGCAAAGGAGTTTGTCTTGATTTAACTTCAGATCCTTGTTTTAACTTGAGAAAATTCAATTAGTTTCTACCCAGAAGCAGTTTAGCTGCCATTGTTGGGTATCAATGGTCCCTAAATGCTGAGAAACTGGCAACTGTTCAATGTGCTGGCAGAGAGGCTTTCCTAATTAAAGATGTCACTTTTCTAGCTAATTTAAGTCTGCCATCTCTTTAAAATACCAATTGCCACAACAAAATATGAAATTGACTTTCTGTGCATCTGTTTTTGCAAAATACTTCCTTGGAGTCACATGTTTCAGCTTAAATGGTTTAGGTCACTTGCTGGGAGGCAATAGCAGAGCTTTGTTCTGCCTCCTGAATACCTCTTAAATAAAGAAAAATAAGCAGGGGTTCTGTCATCTACGGGAATGAAAAAGGTATTTGTTGGCTTTCGCATCATCAGTGAGATGTACTGTATTCTATCTGATACTGATTTTGTTAGGATAAAGGAAATTACCACTGGATAAGTCTGCTTATCTAAACAGCTTCCATCACACTACATACTTCTCATACTACAACTTCCCTGGGGACAGGGAAGTGCTGTTATTCCTGCTGGAAGGAAATGTGGAAGCATACAGCTGAGATACAAAGATTTTTAGATGTCCAACTTCTACTAAAGTAAAATTTCTGACTCATGCTATTTAGCTCCTTTCCATAATAGCTAAATAACTTCCCTTTTTTTCTGAATCCAGCTCTCCCAACATTTTAGCCAAACCATGCATTTTTAAGACTATTTGCACTCTGGCAACCAAAACAAAGCAGTGTCTGTGCACCTGGGAATTCCTAAGTTCAGTAATAGAACTAATAGCATCCTAACTTCAGCACAGTATCTCATGCATCCCCAGCTGTGCTCACTCCAGTCCTTTCTGCTGAGGCCCCAGGCTCAGCACTGTTCTGGGTCAGCCAAGGGAGCGAGCACAAATCCTAGCAGAGCTGTCTTCATCAAAAGGACCTCTGACTCCTCTCACTCCTCCTAATTTCTTCTTTTTTATGGTCTATTTGTGAATCTGCATGGAGAAGATACTATAGCACTGCTAATTCAGACAGAGCAATAGAGCCTATCTCTAAAATAGTTTTCTTTACTTCACAAGCCTCTGACAAACAAAGCAGTTAAAAGCAGGACTTGAAATCTTCTCCTTCCCTCCCATCCAAACATCAGAAAGGCCACTAAATTTTGTTTCTGCTGAATTCTAGATAAGAGCCATCTTCTAATGAGTGCCACAAGCAATAAACCCCTGATCTTTGACTGGGACTTAAGGCCTTGTTATTGTACAAAAGAATTAAATTCAACATGGATGAGATACATTCAACCACCAGGGTAGCTACTCACATGAGCATTACTGATATGAGGCTGTGTTTCATAAGCTTGGAAACACTGGCTGGCTAGGTAGACTTGAAGCAAGTCATATGTTATTTATAATTTATTAAAATTTATTTTAAACAATTCCTCTCCCACACCATCATTTGATCAGCTCGGTTTACAGTCTACAACTGTGGAGCAGAGGCGTGCAGCATTAATTACACCACTGGGCTCTCCCACCCCCAGGTATGACAAAACAGACCCACACTTCCTTCCTGAAATGGAAACCTCCTAACATAGGTAGGAAACGGAGAACATTTTATACTTGTTTTTCCCCTGCCAATGCAAGTTCAGCTATTCCCACTGCAGTATGTCCCTTTGCCTCTTCCTGGAGCCCAGGAAAGACTTCTGGCAGCAACAAAGTCTCTGGGAGCTGAAATAAGGAACTCCATGCTTAACTACAGAAAGAGCATGGATATATCCTTTGCTCACATCTAGTTCTCTAGAATGGCATTTCCTGAGACTCTACCTCCCTCCTCTTCAAAATGTGTTGGTTGAATTCCCTAGCCCCTGGAGAGAATCACAGAATGGTTTGGGTTAGAAGGGACCTTTAAAGATCATCCAGTTCCAATCCCCCTGCTGTGGGCAGGGACACCTTCCACTAAACCAGCTTGTTCAAAGCCCAATCCAACCTGGCCTTGAACATTTCCAGGGTGCAAGTGCAAACTCCAAATTATTTGCAAATAATTCCTCTAGACTGTGAGGATGGTAAGATTTTCCAAGCCCCGTTCAGCAATGCCACCATTGTGCCCTGCTCCAGTCCTGGGGCTGGCTGTGAACTCTGTACCCCATAACCAAGGTCAATGAGGCTTTCTTTTTTTTACATTAAGTCACAGAGCACTGGAATGAACACTATGCAGAACTAATTTGTCAACCCAGCCAGTGTCTTTATGTCTGCATATTTGTTGGCAAATTCCTTCCCCCCCTCCCTGGTCCATGTCTTCCCATCTTGAACAGGCACATCATGGCTGAAGTCAATACATGGACTGTCTGCCCCTGAGCTGCCCCCCTCCAGTGCAACAGTGCACGCTGCACTTTCAACTCTCCCTCCAGAAACACTTAATTATTCTCATGAGTCACTGCATAACAGCAAAGAGATGCCAGGAGAGGAACAGAGGCACCACGACCCTGGGGCACCTCCAGCCCTCGCCCCAATTCCTGCAAGCTGCTGATCAGACCAGCATCCACTAGGTACCTTTCCAGAGGCCCAATGTGGGACACACACAGCAGCTCTAATGGCATCTCACAATCCTACAGGAGGCTGCAGGATGGATAAAATCAGAGGGTGGCCCATGGCTCCTGCAGCCTCTGCCTTCCCCAGCACTCACATGACAGTGACCACTGCCCGTTCACCCATCAGGACACGATATTCCCATCTGCCAGCATCAAAACTGACAAACAAAACCATCCCATGAGCAGCTTATTGCAGGACAACATCCAAAGGCAAAGCCTTTCCCAAGTTCTCCAAGAAGGTTGCTGTGCAGAGCAGGAGCCCGCTCAGCACACTGTGGCAGGGCAGAGCACTTACGTCCTCAAGGTGTGAGGCAGAAGAAGTGCTGGAAATCAGGAATACAGCTACAAAACAGAAAAAACAGGAAGCTCAGCTCATTATCCAACCTCCTAATTACTCAGTCTAGCAACACAAATGCAATATGGAAACATTCATCACTGAGAAAATAAGAAAAATCTTCACAACTTATATACATACACACATATGTGCACATACAGTTTACTCTACAAAACTAAAATATTTAACTGCATATTTTACATCAGCACATTTCATCTTAACTCGGGGATACATCACACATATTCCAAGTTATTTTATGTACACAGCAGCTGTGTACCAACACCTCCACGAGGACACCTGTGGGGTACTGCTGCCTCCATCTAGCCAAGTGCTAAGGGAAAAGTAACCTGCACAACACACAGGGAAAAATTTTATCCCTTGAAGCAATAATCACATTGAGTTTGGCTTTCCACGAACACATAAACCTCCTTTCCACTACGAAAGGCACTTGAGACAGTGACGCATCCAAACACACGCACCCAGGCCTGTTCCCTGCTTCACTGGCAGAGAAACACACTCTTACTGCCTCTCCTTCTTCCCTCCCATTTCTTTCCATGCACCAGCACAGGTCTTGCCAGATCAAATTTGCCTCCTAATTCCCATTTGGAGGAACATTGAGCTATGTCTTTTTAATGCTGTCCTATGACAGTCCAAAGCCTTGTGCATGACACAACAATATTTGGGGAAGGAGGGGGTCTGTCCAGTTTCTGAAAAGATTGATCTCCAGGCCATTATACTTAGCACAGATTCTATGAATTATGAAAACAATAAAAATCAGCAAGAACAATGTCCACAATTCCACACACAACCCCAAAGGATCTGATGTGCCATTGCTCAGGGCAGAGCTGCTCCCTGTTCTCTGGATAAATGGAAAAAACAGACCTTCCCTCCTGTAAGAGAACACCTCTTGGCCTCACTGCCATCACACTGCATGCCTAGAGAGCACACACACAGACAGACCACAGGAAGGAGGGGGAGGGATCCAATTATTTCTGCTTAAATTACTCCCAGTTTAAAATTGTGGTTTGAAAGAAAAGAAAAAGGAAAAAATACCAACACAAAATCCCCAGCATGGCTGCTGAGGGTGGCTTGTTCTCCAACCATCTGTGCTCCTGGCAGGAGCCATTCTGCTCCTACACATCCTTCAGCGCCTTCTGCTCCCCGAAGTGTTACACAACTGTACAGTGAAGGAAAATCAACAGAATTAACAAGTGGCCAAGTACAGAATTACCACTGAGGCTGAGTACATCGGTCTCCCATCACCTCTGTCTGGTACAAACTCAAGGAAAAAACTTGATCTCAGCTGTAGCCTGTGGCTACTACTGTGGAGGCCAGTGGGCCTAAAGAACAATGGACTAAGAGAGTCCATTGCCGGGACAGCCCCTAGGAGAGTCACTCCCTGCTTAGGGAGAGAAAGGCCTCTGCCAGGATGCTTTGTGTCATTATCTCAATGTACCCCAGCTCTGCTTTCTCAGTTGGCCCATTGGCCTCCCTGCCCCCTTTCTGCCTTATCTGGGAAGTTCTGCTATTTCCCTGCTCCCCACTGGCCCTTGCCCCCTCGCCACTCCCTCAGAGTTTCCCCATTAGCTCCCATACCCTGCCCCACCTATGTACCCTCCCCATGCCCTCAGTTCATTGGTCCCTGATCCTTTCTCTGCCCCATATATAAACCTGGACACCCCTTTGTTCTGGGTCTTTCGTTGCTGGATCTCTTCATGGTGTGGCTGCCATAAACCCTTCCATAGAATACCATACAAAGATCCTTCCCGACTCTCCCGTCGATCCATTGTTTAAGCTAGCCTCTGGCTACAACTCCAATAAATAATTACTAATTACTGAGGAGAGCAGTGATGAACAGCATAAAGTTAAGTGATACTGTTGCTCCTGTCTCCCTCTCATTTGTACAGCTTATTGTTGTCCATGGTCGCACAGAGCCTTCCACTGCACTGACACCAGTGACTGCATTATCAGCCATTCTCAGTTCTTGTGGATAAGCTTCTCTCCATTACTGCTTTCGGGCTTTTCTGCTGTGCAAAATTCATTGTAAGCCCAAATCTGGGTCCATATTTTCCATATGTTCTGCCATTTGGATTCAGGATCTAAAATTACCTTGACTGCCACAAAAATAGGAGCTCACAATTCCCCTTTGCCTTGCAATTAGGTCTCTAAATCACTTAATTGTGGGAGCCAGATTTTCTAGCAGAGTTCATTCATAAGCAGAGTGAGTCAGCTGCAAAATATTTATCACAGTCCAAATTCTCTCAAATTTCCAGTATTTGGATCACAGAATTGTGTTCTTATCCAGGTCTAGGAGGAATGACAGAAAAATTATAGGAGGCCAGAAAAATCAGAAATCATTTTCATCAGAAAGCACAGTTCTCCTTCAGGAAATGTTACACCCTGCCAATTCTTGCACTGAAACCGTAATTTACTCCTTTAAACTTCCTTTCTGTTCTGCAAATGGCAACACATGATTTGAAGGATGCTGAACAATTATTGTAACAATGATTTTTTTTTTTTTTTTTGCTAATTAGCTAGCTGAAAATTTCATTAGCAGGAAATTTATCAGTCTGATCATTTAAGCAACTTCTTTGAAAGCCAATAATTAAGAGCATCTTCAGTACAAAATACACATATTATATCTGTTTTGTCAAAAAACGTATGTGCACAACTGCTAAGTAAAAAAGCCTCAAAACACTGGAGAACAAGGAATATCTGATGTAAATTACTTCCCCCCCCCTAATATTCACCAATCTCAACAGTAATTTCAGTAATTAAAATTACAAGCCAACAAAGTACTATCAGGAGTAGGTACCTCCTGACAGGTGCTCAACACTTAGTAAAATAAACAGTTCTGTACTCACACTAAGTGCTTACATTGTCAACAGCACTCTTTTAATAAATGGTTGCATTTTTTATGCTTTCTTATATAATTATTTGCTAGAAGATCATAATCGTCTAATAAAAACGTGTTTGCTTTTGAACCGGACCAAATTAGAGGTTTTAAAAGCTGGTGACAACATATGCACTGGAATCCATTAGCAAGTTCTGCACAGAAAAGGTGACAAAAAATCAAAAATTTCTTTGGTTAATTCTGAAACTGTGATTCATGGGAAATCAGGGACATAAGTGCTTGAAACCTAACTCTCTTTTCAAAATGAAATTCATGTAATCATCATGTTTTTTAATTATTGGGACACCACAAAAAACACTGCAATCATCCCAACAAAACCCTCTTGCATTTGTGCCAAAGATTCTTTCCTCTCTCCATATGCAGGAGAAACAAATTAATAACCTGAAACATTCCAGATTTCAGTAATTCCACATAGGACAGTGAATTTCTGGGCAGGTGCAGAAATCAAACCATGCACTTTTGAACTGCAGGGCTGAGAAAAAGAATTATTTACTTGCCTATCACAGTCTGTTAGTGTACCTAGAGGATCAAGGATTTTTAGGATCAACTCCTGGTCAAGAGTAAAACTTCTCTTTCATCAATTTGTGTCAGAGTTTTAACATCTTTTAAACACCATTTCTTTGTATTTATGACTGAATTACAGTTCATTAAGGCCACTGAATCATCACACTTCCTCAGGATAAAAATTCTGCATGTTAACAGCATCTCCCTCCCCAGATGTCCTTCAGGCAACAATGAAAAATGAAGGAGACTGCAGTGTGCTTATCATGGTGACGAGTTACCTCTCTGAATACTTCTCAGTCCAAAGCCAGACAAGAGTCACAAGAGTCTTACGGGGAAGAAAAAGAGGAAAAAAAGGAGAAATGTCAATTTACATTAAGTGCACAGTAAAGACTTGCTTTTTCAAAGAAATCATCTGAACTTCCAAGTATCAATATCCATAGCAATAAAAAATAACAACTTCAGAAGAAAAGGGAAACCTTGATTCACAAAACAGTATTAGGAGGCTTTCAAAGACACTGTGTGTAACTGAACGTCTGCTTTAAACTAATAATCTTTCTTCAACTGCACAGCAGAACAGCTTTTGGCTACAGCACACAGCTTCCTAAAATGCTGGTTATTGTAGTAATGCTTCAAGAAATGAATATGCTAGCTTGTACTGGAAATCATAGGAGCATTATTTACCTCTATTGAATGCTGATCTAGATGCTTAGGGCGGCCGCGCCGGCACCGCACCGAAGCCGCGCCGAGACCGCGCTGGGGCCGTGCCAGAACCGGCGAGACCCAACATCACACAGCAGGCTGTGTGATGCCCGGCAGAGCCGTGTCACGTCCAGAGACTGCTCCCTCTGCTAAACTAGAAAAGATGTCAGATGAAACCCCCCCTGCTGCAATCCTCATCTCCAGATTACCAACCCCAGCAGAGAAAAGAAGCTGCAAAGACTGCTGCAGTCTGAGAACTCAGCTTGCACCAGTCTCCGAAGTCAACACCAGCCAGCTGCCTGATAATTTTAAATTAACTGTTCCCTCCATTGTTATATTTCTTTGTAAACCATGTTATAAGTGTTTCAACATTTGTTTAAGTATTTAAAAGAATTTCCCTTTGTTAAAAGCTTTATCTTAACTCTCCCTATCCATAGAAAAAACCAATTTTGTTATTGCTTTACATTATGTTGTTGTTTTAAACCTGCTAAGCATTCATCTGTATAACTGTAACTATTCTACATTGTTTTGCCATGTGAACTGTCATATAAGAATTAGCTGTAAAAGTTCTTGGGAAGAGCCCTTCCCTCTTCAATTAAGTGAAAAAAAAACCAACAGGGAGATGAAGTGACCTAGAAGCTGCAATCTCTGCCCCTGAAAAGCAAGGTATTTCCCCACCCCTTTTTCTTCCTTAGATGTCTCCCCTTCCCACATTGTCCTGCCTTCCCTGCCCCTGGTCCTGGCCACTCCCTCGGGTTCTCCCTGTTGGCCCCTGTACCCCAACTCTGCCCATGCACCGCCCCTGCGCCCTGAGACCACTGCCCTGTGTGCTCTCTCTGTCCCCCTGCTCCCATGTACAAAGCCCCAGACCCTTCAACCTTTCCTGGTCTTTGCCTCTGGTCCCCATGTAAATAAAGATCCTCTGAGGTCCCCATGTGAATAAAGATCCTCTGAGGTCACCATGCACAGACCATCTTCTCGCCTCCTTTGCCGCTGCCGTGTTGCAGGAGCAGATGAAGCCAGAGCAGGCCTTTGGCTTCCCCAGCAGGGACAGCGCAGTGACAGCCTTCAGAGGGGAGGTTGGGGCACCAGGGCGCTGACCCGGGCGTGGGTAGAGACGCTCTCCGGCCATCCTGGATGTGGCTGCCATGCCACCCCAGGCAAGCCACCACAAACTGCAACAGCTTAGCAAATAGAATGCAGATTAATTAAATGCTTTTATCTAAGGAACTTTGATTTGATAATAATTAGTTTAAATATCAGCTAGTATTTTCTTACTTCAAACATTTCAATTATTATTAACAACAGAATGGGTGTTACTGCAATAGCAATTTCTCATGCCAGTGGAAAGGACTTTTAATATAAATTCATAATGACACCATTGTATGGACCTGATTCTAATCAGGAAAGCATGCCATGCATCTGAAGTTGGTGTTCATGAATCACAACCTGGTTTCCCACCGTGGATACTGTTCCTGTTTCTGACATGTCTTCCAAAGGAACCCAGCAGTGGTGCCTGCACGCTGGCTTCAGAGCCAGCAGTACAAAGGTGCAGGGGTTGAAGCTTAACCACTCTCATTTGTCCCATTAAGAGGGGGATGTATTTACTCCTTTATGTGCTTTGCTACATCAAAGTCCATCTCTCAATCACACCTTTTCTGGAAGTTACATTAAAGAAGAATGTAGAGCTACAGGCAGTAAATGTAACAGGCTGCCAAAGAGCTCTGAGGAGGTCAGTATCAGCACGCCCAGTGCACACTGTTTCCAGCTACTGGTATGTGAATGACCAAGGGAGCATGCCAGGATAGGACTACAACTTAATTCAGAACAGTAATTGCACGCTTTGGACCCATGCTTGGAATGCGTTCTGGGTAAATCCCTCAGGAGGTATTTAACCAAAGGTTAAAGTGGTATATCCTCTATCCACTCCACAGCTGATTGAGGAAACACAGATGGTTGTTCCAAGCACAGAAGAGCTGGAGGAGGAACATTTATATTCACAGCTCACCACTGGAGATGGCAAGCAAGGGAGGGACTCTGGCCAACAACACGGACTCTGGTGAGGCACTACAAATAGTTCCTCCTAGAAAGAGACCCGACCAGAGGTGCCCTTAGGACTTCTAGACCTCCCTGGGGTTCAGTGCTTTCCAGAAAAGGTTTCTGCAGGTGAGAGGCAGCAGTACGTTGTGTAGGTGTTGGACGCTGTAGCTTGAGACATTTTCTGTTGCCTTCTGCACATGATTCACTGAGCAGCTCTGCACAGCTATTTTCAAATCATGAATCTGCAAGGCAGACCCCTTTTGGCTAACAACCCAGCTAACTGGGGAAAAAAAACAATGCACCTCTCATTCTGAGTGCTGAAGTAGCAAATGCTTTCTGAGCATTATTTGCAGAAATGGGACAGTCATGGCCATTCTTCTAGTTTTAGAAAAAAATTTCCATCTAAAAATAGCACAGCAAATCACCACTGTAGGATCTCTGCTTTCTTAGACACACAGCCATCCCAGAGCACCTGTCTAGAGAGCTGCCCCAGCACATCCCAGAGTCTGCATGTGGCAATTATTCTGCATGTTGAATATATACATTCCATCTGTGTGTGTATGTGTCTAGGCACATGGGTATTTCCATGCTGGTACATCTGTATAATACATCTTTTCTACACAAATTAAGCCCAACAGTGATCACAACATGTTATTTAAATATCACTAAGGATTAGAAGGTTCAGAAAGACTCCAAACCCCATAAAGTGAGGCTAAGCAGGATTACTTCCTGGCAGCATGCGGATACATGTGTAAGCTGATTATTTATTTTCATGACCTACATTGGCATATAAGGAAGAGACACAGTCCTCTCCCTCCTCAGACAGGATGAAACCAAATTTTATACCTCCCAGTGATGGATTCAAACTCACCTTCTTCTTTTCTTTCTCTTTAATGAACAAAAAGCAGAGAAAGATGAGAGATAGACTTCAGCAGCTGAAACAAAATGGAACTGCTGAGCTATAGGAATATCCACAGTGTTGAGCCAATAGCATTCAAAGAACTAACAGTAGGGATAAGTTGAAAAAAAAAAGGTAGTAAGAAGCATGAATCTCAAGGTAGATACAAGGTCAAAGAAGCTTTTGGAAGAAAGTGAAAAGGTAAAAGGGTGAGAAAAAAGAAAAAACCACCAGGGACTATTCACATTCATAACATTCCTTGAATATTTGATATGCTCCTGCTTACTTACTGGTAATTCATGCTATGCTGCTTACAACAAAAAGAGAACAGAAGCATTGCTAATTACAACAAGGTGCTACATACACCGAGCAATGCCATTGCTATTCCTTACAGGTCAAGGGCAGCATCCTGTGCTATGCTGCTCAAAAGAGGTTAAATAACGCAGTAACTGCAAAATCATACAAGCAAAACAAATGTCATTTTTCATGCACAGAGCAGTTACATTTCTTCATGCATGTAATCTTCAATTACTAAAGAAACTGTGATGTCAAAAATAAAGCTGCAAAAACAGTAAGAGGCTGAAGACAGCTTTTATTTTCAGACTCACAACTCTCTTGTTTTACGTGGAGATTGCAACACAGGAATGCAGCACAAGAGCAGAAAGCAACATTAATTGGCCTGTGTACTACATCCAGGTTACACAGACAAAGACCTTCAATTAATGCCAGTGCTAGTTTTTATTCAGACTCAGGTATGCTGGGGAGTGACAGAAACCACTACCTCCAACATTTACAGGATTATGGGGTTTTTTAGTGTTCAAGACTGAGCTGGTAGAGGACTATTTGTAATACAATGTCCAACCCTGCCAAAGAGGGCTCTAACACTAAAGGCAAGGGATAAAACCTGCTGGTTGCAGCATGTTTTTCTCTACCCAGATTAAGAGCTGTTCAATAGAAGTATAATTGAATCTGTAAATCTACTCTGACTCAAGAACACTGTACCTGATATTGAAGATACAGAGCTGTCATAGTGGAGATAACCTGCACAGTGAACAGCAGGCCTCTGGGTATGGATAATGCATCATCTGACAGCATTATAGTTGAAAAAAAATAAATTAAATGAATGTAAAATAAAAACTGATCATATGACAGCCTACTTTAAGCTTTACAATAAATAGGCACTGGCATGTATCATCTGTTTCTTCTTTAAATTATGCTATAATCAATTTTTTTGAAAATTCCAATGTGCAATGAACACCCTGAGCTAGTGCACGGCGCTGCTCTGGCACACATTGCACATGGCAATGTGGCAGTGGCACTTGCACATTCAGGGAGAGTCTCCAGCCACTGGTGCACCAGGGAAGACCACACAATCCCCATACAGAGGGGCTTGCAGGCACTGCCCTGCATCCCTGAGCTGCCTCATGCTGCAGCTCCTGCTGGGCGAGATGCAAGAACTGCTTGAATCCTACATTTTCTCAGGGGTTTTTTTGCTTCAGTAAGTCTGCAAAAACATCCCAGGATCAGGATTTAAGGCTTTATACCTCTTCTGTCTAGAAAAGCCTCCAGGACTGTTCTACATATCCCCTCTTCTTTAGCACACTTAACCCTGATACTTCCCACTGAAATGTAGTCCCTTGCACTCTGGAGTCACTGCTCCTGTACCTCATCATGGCCCCTTCATCCTGTTTCCTCTGCCAAAAAAGCTGGCCTTCACCCAAAGCTGAACTCCCCAAAAAGGAACACTCCCCTACGTTTGAGCAGCTGCTGTGATTTCCACATGAAAAGTTTTCCCTTCCTCTGTGACCTTGTGCCACCACTGCAGCCGAATACCCCAGATGATTAGGGGCAGATCCTGTAACCTTCAATGCAGGCAAGACCCCTGTTACTGTTACATTGGTAAGAAAGGAGCCCCATGGTGATTTTAATTTCAGCAATGCAGATAGACTCCAAAACCCTTCCCTCGGTTACCTGCTTATGGTACTGAAGATTTCTAAGCTCAGACAAATCAGTGAAACAGAAATGAACAGAGTAATTCCAGCACAAAGAATGGCAGCACAGAACGAGACCCAGCCCTACAGCTACTTCCAAGTTCAGGCAAAGGATACCCAGCATAGACACACTGTGAATATCAACAGAAGAAACCAGCCAGAAAATGCAACATGCCCACACAGGAAGAGGCAAACATTTCAGAGCATGAGTAGTCACAGACCTGAAAAATCTCCCACACGCAAAAACCTACAGCCAGGTTTCATCATTAAATATGATGGGCTACATGTAATTACTACCTCAAGCTTTATAGCTCCTCTAGCAGTCCCATCCTGTTCTGCATTACCTGCAACAAACTAATGTTGCTGATCTAACTTCTGTGGTACCTCGCAGAAGGAAAAGGTAGAGATTTGAGCTGATTAAGACAGCATTTAACCCAGTAACTCTAGTGTGGAAAGGGACTGGAGTTTTGATCAACTGAATTAACAACTTCACTTTTGATCTAGCTGAGAGAAATCCACAAACACCAAAAGCATGTTTTACTTAGCCTCCTTAATATCTGCAACTTGCCCTAAGATGTCAGCTCTTCTCAAGGATATTGGACATGAATCACAAATCCTGTGATTACACCTGCCAAGAATCCTCTGAAGAGGCATAGGATTTCCTCCCCCCACACACCTCTTCGCTAGAAAAAGCTGGTTCCTGCTGGGTACACATATCAGAACAAATCAGCAAGACATTGACCTGTTTGGGTGTCAAGTCACTAGTACAAACAGAAAACTTCAGAAACACTGAAGAAAAGAAAGAAAAAAGATGCTTTGCAATAAAGGCAAGAATGGACTGCATCTTAAAAGGTCACACTCTCGTCAGAACAAGGAAATTTATGGAATGTATGTGAGTGGCAGGATCTTCAGATACATCTCAAGAACAAACAGGGCGAGATGTTTTCAAACGACATTTGAAATGCCAGGGGAAAAGGCTGAGGGTCTCACCAGTACGGGATCGGCCAGGGAGGACAAGCACGGGGCTGGTGCAGAGGTGTAAGTCCCCTCAGTGGCCAAGACAAGCCTCGGGACCAGCTGAAAAGCTGCAAAAGCCAGTGGTGTCCACAGCACCAGCAGCCCCATGCCGGCCCCACAGCTGGGGCAGCACAGGTGGACAGAGGGAGCTCGCTGGAAACCAAACCTCGCTTACCTGATTTAGAGGACAGGCAGGTGTGCCCCGACAAATGCATGAACACACACACACTCTCCACAGATCTCAAGATATGCATGCAGAACACTAGTTTTTCCTGGGATTTCTACTATTTCAGCTTTATAAAATTACTGCTTTGAGTTAGTTTACAGCCTGCCAGTTGGCTGCATTTCAGAGCTATTCCAGCCCACACAGCTAGATTTTTTTTTTAAGGCACAAAAAAAGTAGGGGGGAAAAAAAAGTCTGAACAACGCCATAATCATGATGAAAGAGAAATAATCCCAATTCTTTTCTATTAAGAAAGAAATGGTATGCTAAGTGGCACCATTCTGGCAGATTTTGAAGGAAGATTACAAGATGCCTTTATCTACCTCTCACCCTTATCCTATTTTGTGCAACTGGAGCACTTGGTAGACTAGCACCAGCAGTCACCGTTCTTCTTTTCATCCCAAAACAGGTTTCTCCAAACTACCTTTCTCTCTCCAGCTCTTCACCTACATTCTAACCCTCTGCCAAGTAAACTGAAGGTCGAACCATTTTTTTGTAGTTGAGATAGAGGAAGGAGCTACTGCAACAACCACTCTGCAAGGTGAGGAAGCACAGTTCAGAAGAACAACACTGATGCTATAAATAGCAGAAGGTACTTCATCTCCTGTGCATGACCCATGGTTCATCAAACCTTCAAGACAAGAAGAGATCATTCAAAAGCACCAACACTTGAATGCAGCCATCAAACACCAAGCACCTGCATGGACACTGCTCACACTGGTGTCCAACAATGCCACTGCTCCCAGAAGGTGACACAAGGGAAAAGAGATCTCCCCTCACAAATGGCCCAGCACGGCTGTACACATTTTTCCTTGCAGGTGAAAAATGAGTATGCTGCATCTTCAACCCTGCACGCCTACCACCACACACCTCCACAGCACAGTTTGATGCTCAGTGCCTGCCTTGCTTAAAACCTTGTTTCCAAGCCAAACTAACTGAAAATAGAAGCAGCAAACAGAGATGGTGTCCCAACAGGCAGCCTGTACACAACATCAATATCACTCTCCTCCTGGGCCCAACCATATCACTTCCTCTGGATTCGCACTTGAACAGCTCACTGAGACCCGTGCAATACAGAGCCCTGCCATCCCTTGGAGGCAATCCACAGTTCCCTAAGCCCACTCAGGCCCAGCTCAGCTAACTGCTGGCAGATTTTAACCCTCATGTGCACCTAGAGATGAACCACCTCCAGCTGTGACTGACTCCTGTCTGTTGTGCATTGCTAAGCATCAGGCAAAGGTTCCCCTTTGCTCCCTCATTCCTTCCCATCCTTCTCAGTAACATATCTGGTACTCCAAGCACTACCTTTCGTTAGCCTAAGCAGGAGTTGTGCACAGAAACCTGCCAGCCAACACTGCCAGACCCCAGTTTTCATCTCGTCCCTCTCCCTGGCACAGCAGGGAGGGCTCGCTGTGATGCTCAGTGAACAAAGCTCTGAGTGCCTGTTCCTCTCCACAGAGCACCAAGGCTGTATCAAAGGGGCTTCAGATAACGTCTTCAAAATTGCATCTTTGTGTCTGCAATGACATGCAGGCTCTTATTCATCTCTCTTTTTATTAGATAAAAATCCTTTCAAAGTTGGTAAATTAATGGCTATATGCCAGGCTTAGGGCTCCACAGAGAGGACTAGAAGTCCTAATAGGGTTTGTTCCAAATTTGCTTTGCTAGTAATAACTCTAAAGAAACAGCCAAATGAACACAAACGCCATATTTTATTTCTACTTTTCTCTTTTTTATTTTATTTTAGGATATGTAGTTTCTAAAGAAATATTAAATTCAGTGACGGAGAAGATTATTAAAACATATAGCAGTAACACATCTTAAACTCACTTTTTATGGAGTATTTTTAGGAAGCCCTCCAAAATAGATCTCCAGCTCCCATGGTTGCCATGAAATGTCATCATTTGACTGTTTCCATACAGTTATCTCTCAGACAACAGTTTCTGTCTGTAATTAGAACAGTAACTGTAGCAAATCTGAAGTGGCTGTTGCTAAATGGTGTCATTTTAAAGGCAGGTTAATGAAGTGACCACGGTCTGAAAGACCAAGGTTTGAGGGTGTCCTCCCAAATCCAGGATGTGTGGGAAATGGACATACAGCCTTGGATCTTGTCCAGCATCCCAGCAAAGCCTCCAGTCCTCTCTAGTAAGGAAAATTGTCTCATATACTCATGGAGACCTGTATACAGATATGTGCAAACCTGAATCCATTCATCCCTCACATCTTTTCTTCTCAGATGCAGCCTTTAGATGGACAGATTGCAGTGTAGGCTGGTTGCGTTGTTGTTCAGAAGAGGCAAAGTGCTAGAAATCAGATGTTGGTAAACTTGGAAGTGCAACGCAAGTTGTTTTCAGTACACTATGTAACCCTACCTAATGTTTAACATGTAAATATTCTTCATCATCCACCTACAAGCCCCTCGAGCCTTGCCTGAAAGCAAACTGAGGGCTGGCACCTGTCCTTTGGTGTAAGTTCCAAGTCTCAAGAGCTTTGCAGAGTACCTTTAATGTCTTTGGTGTACTTCAATAGGATTTTGTACTTGCACTTGTGACTCCACAACTGAATTCAAACACACCAAGAGAGCAGCCGCTAGAGCAAGCAACTTCTTCTGATGCTCAGAAAGCAAAGGTACTTTACAATGTAAGAACCAATTCCCAATTTAAAGACTCCTCAGTGTTCCTAAAAAGAATTGCAATTTTGAGAATGTATGAAAGAAAATACGCTGGACATGCTAATTGCATCTTCTCTCCTCAAAGACCAAAAGGGAAACCAATTATCACATACACTCAACAGGCTGCAGCACCAAAATACCCATCAGCATAAGGCAGCAGCTCCAGCAGCACATCAGCTTATGTCTCTTGTCTTTGTGCAATCAGCAGCTGTAAAAGTTTTCTTGAAGAGACAGCACAGGAGGGAAAACACAAGTGAATACAGCTGGCATTTCAACCAGATTTCATCACACTCTGCAGCTGAGGACAGGAAATTGTTGTTGTTGTTTTGTTATGCTTTTCTAAGAAATACACAAGAGGAAAAAGAAAGTTGTCTCTTCCTGACCTACTCCCTATCCCTGCAGACCACAAACCCATTCAAGAACTCTGAGTCACAGTCTGAACGTGCAGTTTCCCAGAGCAAAGGCACCCAGAGCAACCCCATTAAAGTGCAGCCAAAAGAGAGAACGAGCTTTTTCACGTGCTTCAATGGCTGATAGCACTTTGATTTCCATTTGGCCACCCAGTATTCAGCCCAATTCCTCTTCTGGAAGTGTTTGGAAAAATTAAACTGGAGGAACAGCATACTTTTAGCGAGAGAGTGAGGACAAGTGATTGCAATCTTGTACACATTCTAGCAAGGTCCCTTTTGAATGTGGTTGTGCTACACAAGAGGTAGCCATTAAGCAGCACTTGTAGAGCACCTCCTTCTCCAGCTCACACCAGCACCAGGGCAGGCAGCAGCTGCCACATAAGCCCTGCTAAAGGTCTCCAGTCGTGCAGGCAGAATTGAATTTTGCTGCCCATGGATCAAGCCTGGGTTGCTCCAGCTGGTGGGAGTCACATGAGAAGCCAGACTTGCTGTTCGTGCTGCTGGGGTTTGGATAGCAGAGAGACAGTCAACAGCAGCTGGTGCTGGGACTAAGCCATCTCCTGCTCACACATATGCCTTGTCCTGTTCCACAGACCCCAGCCTGGCTCTCCAGGGCTCTGGCACTGCTGAGGACACAGCAGAGCAGCAGCTGCTGGGGCTGCCCCTACCTGAGCACCCTTCTGCCTTGCCTAGTGCTGTCTTGTTTTCACACCTCAGCCTAGCAAAACTTCAAAACACAGCACAACTCAAGAGAGGTATGGGAGACACCTCTCCACAGCAGAAGAGAAAACAAGAGGATATCTCTTAAAAGGTTAAAAATATTCTCAAAGCAGTATTTTAATAGCCTTCCTAGAAATGCGAAATAATTGTTCTGAAAATAGTGTGAGCAAAGCAAGCAGAAGCTTGATTTATTACAAGTGGAGCTTAAATATTACAGCCTCTTTAGGTCAAGAAATACAGTTAATTTTGATGAAGAAAACCAAAGTATCCAGCCTGGTTTTTGACAAATCATGTTTTATGAGAAGCATTGCTTTTAATTTATTCCAATGACTTGAAAACCCATATGTATTTTTTTAATAATAAAGAAACACAAGATCTTGCCAGTGATGAAAAAAATACGAAAGAAAATCTATGAGAGCTAGCAAAAGGAAGATCTAGAAACACTCGTATGAAGAGCCAAGCACAACAGAAGTTAATCTCTGTGCAAGCCAGCAACCACAGTTTCAGAAAATATACCCAAAGGAGTAAGGGGATGTCAAGTTGCCCCGGCCTGACAGGACATGCACCCCTTGTGCACATTTCCCCAGCAGTGCTGGAAGGAAGGCTGGGAAGAACCAAGCAAGAGGCACGCTGCTTCTGCAGACAATGACATGCACAGGGCCTTGGAGATAAATCCAGCTCCAGCACAAGCACCTCTGAGTTCAGGCAAGTTAATAGGTGGGCAGATTTGGTCCTGCTGAAATTAATGTTAATGCTTTTCTCAAGCTGAAGTTTGCAGTGACTCCCGCACTGCTGTGCTCACACGCTCCCTAATGGATGTGACAGCCCAGTCAAGGTGCCAGCACTGCTACACTTTGTTCACGGAGGGCAGGTCTCAACATATTTCACCCACTTACAAAATTCTCCAAAGGCAAAGCTTTTTTTTCAAATCTGTCATCACAGAGGGACACTTGCAGAGCAGATGTGCTTAGAAAGCATCAGCACGCGAAGCAATTTTTCACTGCTACTGCACCACTTTTGGACAGTGCAGTGAATTCAGTAACTTCCACATCAAGTTGGGTTTTGTTCTTTCAGCAATTTAAGCTACCTGCTCTTTCCAACCAGACTAAACAGTCTCAAGTAATTTAGATTAACTTGAGTGACTGAAGTAAAATTGTATTTTATAGAAACCAACAGACCCAAATATCCCTTATCCTTACCCTTTAATCAGATACAGGACTTAAAAGATTATAACATCTCCAGAACACACAAAAACATGAGAGGCCAGTGCCTGTAGTGAAAAGGCTTATTTCAATGAGTTTCGTATCAGATAGCCACTGAAGTCCTGAGCCTGGCTGGAAGTTACTGACCCTACCACACAAGGAGGTCACCTGACAGAGCAAGTACAGACTTCATCTAGGCAGGACATACTGGCTCATCCTCAGCACAGTACTTGCCAGCACTGAGATCTGGTCTTGTCATTTCACCCCCAAGTCACCCACCTCTTGTACAGCCCAGACTTTTCTCTCACACTTTCCTGGAGGTGAACAATTCAGTATCTGGCCTGGAGACTGCTCTAAAACCTGAAGCTCCATTACATTAAACAAAAACATTTGCTATACAATTAGCACAACAAGCACACGCCTGGGACAAGTCACCTTCTGCCAGGATGGATCCCATGTTTTATGATCAGAAATAACAGAGCAGTAACTTTCTCTCTAATGAGCACCTTGTGGATTGCTAGCAGTGCTAAAACTACCTGGACTTAGAGTCACCCCAAGGGGGCATCTGCTGCCCTCTGTTAACTGAGACACATCCATATTGTGAACACTTTCCAGAATATGTTCTAAGCAACATAAAAACAACAGAGAGTCTTCTCCATTGAGTCCGGCAGGCTCTGACAAAGACCACATTTGCAATGAGGTAGTACTTTTCAGTACAAGCATCTTTATTTACTTCCTAGTACAAGAAGTTTCATCAAAATCAATAGGATTCTCTTAAGAACTTAGTAAAAGCAGCGCCACATTAGAGAAAGAGACCTGGCTAGGACACATGCACAAAGGTTTACACTTTCCTGCCTGGCAGCCAAATTTGGGGGATTACCTTTTACTTTGAAGGTAGTTTTTCAAGATAAAGCTGCCTCTTTCTTTTTTTTTATTCACAGAAGAGACGTTAAATTGCCACAGATGGTCATTGGTTTTCATTTAGTGTGTTTTACACAGCACATTTTATGGATTATAATAGTTAATTAAATGTAACAAATAAAATTAATTTCAAATTTAAATGTTGAGCCTGCCTAATCTTCACAACACACCATTACCATCAGGGTAGCACAATTTAAATATAATAGGGGGGAACAGGGTCCTTTGGCAGTCCCGTCATAGCCCAGCTGCTGACTGTCAAGTCACTTTATGATTTATAATTCAGAGGAGCTGACTGCCACTGATGTACAGGGTGCTCAACACCACATAATATCAGGCCCCTAGTTTCTTTACAGTAAAGCCTATTTATTTTACAAGGGCTTCTTCAGAACTGCTCATATTCGTATTTTGTTCTCTTCTACCTAAACTGTATTTGCAGATTGTGTTATTCAAATACACTTCCATGACGGTGAAAGATAACAAATAGAGCCAGGCATGTGGTACTTCACAGGACAGAAATACAATTCTCTTCGCCATAAGAGGATTGCAATAGCATTTAGAAATGCCTGATTTGCAGAGTCAGCAAAAATGTAGTTCTAAAGAAAACTTCAAAAACAAGTATTTAACCCACTCCCCCCCACAAGAGTCTTACTTGACAGAAATAATGGAAATAAATGGAAAATAAAAATGCTGCTCATAATTTATTGCACTGTGTATTTCAGCTACTGCTCTCCGTATGTACATCTCCAATCTTCATTGAGCTCAGAACTCAGTAATATTGCTGAGCACTATTCCAATAAATAAATTGGGTTTTAGACCTGCCACAATGCTTTTTGTAGAGGCTGTGGTGGTGTGGAATAAAGAACATTACAATTAGTGAGAAGAGTGGGGGGAAACTAATTGTGGCATCTTTTGTTCCTGGCCAGAAGCACAAGCCCAGGCTGCTTAGGCAATCCTGCAGCACTGCCTAAAATCCAGGACTGCAACAGCTCAGAATCCCTTTCCATTTTTTTTTTCCCAGGTGGGAAACGATAAACAAACATATAGGGATGTTTTAAAAACAACAAACCAACCAACCCAACAAAAAAAAAGGCCAGCAACACAGGTAACACACTAACATACTTGTCTGTCTCCCACCATGAACAAATAAATTTCAAGGTGAATATGCATTAAGTAGGAAAGAAATGCCAAAGGCTCCACCCCTTAGTCAACTGGAACTAACCTTGCCTTTTGCATTTTTCCAGAAATTAATGAGGGCTGATGGGAGTGATAGGGAATGCCACATCTTCACTAATGCACAGAGATTTCTCTACCGAGGTGAAATGAAATACTTTAACATCCAAGAGCTGACATCCATCTTTGCCCATTTCCTGCTAACATGCCCCTTTTCTCTTAATACAGTCATTACTGGCGTGACCTTTCAAGATCCCCATACAATCTGTTGTTAATTTTTCTGAACACTTCATCTCCTAAAGTACCTGTTTTCACATGTCCTACAGTAAAAACTTTTGGCGAAGAAAAAAAAAAGAGCTGCTTTGTCTGTACACTAAAATCAAACTCTGTACCTTTCATCAGTGTTATTGCGATATAGATGAAGTGTTGGGAAGGTTTATAAAACACAATGGTTCCTCTTGGAGAATGCTAGAAGGAGGTTTGGATATTGATGGATTGCTGGCATTTGGAAGCTGGTATTGGAAAAAAATAGTTTGATTTGATAGGGAAGGGACAGTCTGTGCTTGTTTGGGTTTGTTTGTTGTGTAATTTTTCCGTCACACTAAAAACTCAACAGCCCACAGGTTTTAGGGTACTATTTTGTTTTCAAAAGGACTAGAGCAAACAATAAGAGAAGAGCATTATGAAGCCAGACCTAACCATCCCAATACTTCACTTAAACAGCAGCACCTGAAATAGAAATAATCTTGATAGAAACCAACTTTCAGAAAAAAAGACTAAGTCCCTTAGCAACCAACTTCTTTTAAAAAGCTTCAACACGGAAGTTTTGCCCTCCCAGAAGACCCACATTCCCACCAGTCAGCAAAGCAGTCCCAGACACCCCAGCACTCAAGCAGACAAAGAGGATCAGGTTTGTGGAGAAGAGGGGAGCACCATCAAGACGATATTCAGTCTGGATCATGTTTTAATTCTGGAACCAACAAGGAATGAGCACTTTAACCACACCACTACAACCTTCTGTGGATGCAGCATGACCATGCTCTTGCATTTTTCTCCTTCTTCACAGAAAGAAGATGCATATTTGCAGAAAGATTGCCTTCTTAAAACAGTATTATGTGCAATTAGGTGCATTCATTACACCTCATTCATTCCTACATCCTTGACATTCAGCTGGATTTTCCAAATAACCTGTTGCGAATTTGATTTTCCACTGAACAAGTACTTATATAGTATCTGATAAGTATTTTTTCCTTATTCATTAATTGTGATGAACTCATGAAATTCTCTAATGTATTTGTTACTCAATATTATTCAAACATTTTGTTGGCAAATAATCCTTGGTTTATAGGTCATTCAAATTGCAAATTGTAACTATCAGAGTCATTTTTTAACATACGTAATTTATTTAACTTAATTAATGCATACAGCAAATTTAATCAATGTGCAGTGAATTTCAATTTGCTCATTTGGCTTTAATAGTCAGATACATAAATCATGCACTCAGGAAACTGAAGATTATAATATGGAACTTAAATGAATAATTGGAACCGCATGAACTAGTTCCACAGAAAACATGAAAATAGCCACATATACAAGAAAATCTGAATTCACTGTCCAAATCTTATGAACATTTGCAACCCGTTTTTCCCTCTCTAATTCACTCTGATATAGTTAATTTGTAACAAAACCATGCCAGCAGCTACAGCAGACACTGCCAGATTGCTTTCCACTTCCTCCTCTATATCCTTATTTAGGATATTAAATGACCCTGGTTGCTATTAACTTTGCTTCGTGCACTACCTCAGAAGATATTTGACCACCAAATATAGCAAAAGACCTTCAACTTCCACAGTATTTGGGAGGCAAACTGCAATTAGTGGTCACCTGAATCGATCCTAAATAGCCTAGGACAGCTCCAGTTGCTTAATGCTTTTGATTTTATTATAATACCAGAGACAAAACTATAATGAGGTTCAGTGATAGTAGGAAGTTGGTCCTCTGGGACTTAAAATTGAAGTAGATGGGCAAAAATTAAATGTTTATGTAGCAGATTCCTGTTTGTTCATGCTTTAATGTATTCCTCCACCAAGGCTTCTGCTGCAATTAGGGAACAACCCGTACTAATGTCATCATACTCCTTCAAGAAGGAGAGAATAAAAAATAAGGAAAGAATAACTAAAGAAAGAAAAAGGTGAAGCTGACAGCTGATATCTATTTACCAGCATGACTTTTCCTAGTGAAAGGACCTTACTTGGAACAGGCAACAGACCAAAAACTGCACAACATCCACAGCTCTGAGTCTTCCTCCTTTAACTGGATCCAAGTCAGAAAAACACAGCATAACAATGCACAAGCAACCTGGAGTAAGCTCTTACGTGCTCACCTCTATCAATACATTGCATAGTTCAGAAATGAGCAGGTGATCTGGAAGCAAGAGCAAAGATATGGTGTGTTATATCACTGAAGTCAGGTTCTAACAAAAAACACAGCCCTTGCCCTCTGTAGACAAGCCTAGAAAAGGTTTCTGACACACAAAATTGCTGTGAGATTTCAAGAGCTGGGTTAATCGGGAGAAAAGAATCAGTCACAGAAAGTCTAGACCAAAAAACTTGCATTCCCTCCCCTCTTCTCCAGCTATGGAGCTGTTCAGACATGCAAAGTTTTGCTCCAGGCTGCTCTCCAGTCATTAGAGGTTTGATGTTTCACAGATGTCACATCACGTCCCAGACAGACCAACAAGTAAAAAAACTGTAGCCACCACTGAAGTGTTGAACCAGCATTGGAATGGACAGAACTGTGGTTATACATATGATTCAAAACTTGAGTGAAGAGGTGAAACAAAAGCAACTTCCACAGACAGATTTTGTGCAGATTCATACAAATGCTGTTACATCCCACGATGATGCCAAATAGTATAAATGCAAGACTTTCACACTGGTGTAGAATATACAAATGGTCAGTTCCAGATGCAACATCCATTAGAAAGACTGATCTTCATGGACAAGTTCTTCTGATGGCCAGAAGAGAAAACTGACTTCAGGAGTTGCCCTGACATTGGGATTTTGGGTTTGAGCAGAAAGGCAGAGCTGACTGGCCCTTCCAAGAACTTACAGGGGCAGTCAAGCTTGAAGAGGATTGAATGGGAAATGGAATGATGTAAGCACTCTGCTCATTTGGGTGATGAACTAGAGTTCTTCAAAGGGTTCATGGCTACTACATCAGGGTAGATTCACCCAAACAGTAACTCAGGCATTTCTACTGCATGAATGAGCATAGCAAGAACTCCACTGCAAGGAGATACAGACCTCACTAAACTCATTCCTAGATTTCAACACCCTGAATTTCTGCCTCTTTGCCAGGTGGTTGCATCAATCTGCAGATGGGTGAATTCCAAGGAGAGAAACACAACCTGCACCTATCAAATCCCACCCACAGCGCCCTGTTTACAAACAGGGAGGAAGCACACAAGTTTTTGAGTTGTTTGCACAAGGGATTTCACAGGAGAGCTCAGAAAAGCTTCAGCACATGCCATTTCATGCAGCAATGGCTTGTCACACTGACAAAAGGAAACTGGCCCTGCCTAATTCCTACCACCAAATTCTCTAGTAATGTAGGCACATTTTCAAGGCAGGCAGGTGGCTCAGAGACAACAAAACTGGAACCACCCTGTCTTCGCACTGTGCAACTGGACTTCAAACTGCAGTCCATGAAAGCCTCTTAAAGGGTGCTTCTAGCACATACTGCTACACAAAAAATGTTCACTGCAACGTCTTTTTTCCTTTTGCACTTGAATCTTTCTCCTCATTCTACATTACAAGATCTGAAATCCCTACTAAGTGCCATGACATGCTGAATTGTTATTAACAAGCTTATTAGAGCTGTGAAACGGGATTTTCATTACAGAAATCTCTCACTCTCCCCAGAGTAGAACAGGATACCATCCTAAGTGTCTTATAATGCCTAGTGACCTACCTATTGCCTCGTAACAGAAGCAATCATCTCTGATTTGGCCTTTATGAATTCTCCAACTGTCTTGATTCATTAACATAAAGTGTTCCTTGTCTAGCAGTGAAAATGTCCTGCTCTTCCATCTCATAAGTAGCAGCTCTCCATTCAGCTCCTTGTTTAATCAATGCTAATTACATAGCCCTGTGATCATCTCCTGAAATTAGCACAAATGGTAACATGTTCTTTGATTGCCAATGGTTTTTGTAAATGTTATATTAAAAAATAGCATTAAAATAACAGCATAGACAAAATTTGTATTAGAACCATGCATGCCATTTCAAATTTCAGAGCAAGGATGACATGTAGAGTGGGAGCCCACTGCCATTCATTGGAAGTGTTTTGATTTATCAAGGCACAAAGAAACCCACCCACTTCCAGTTTTGACAAGTACTGATGAGGAAAAACACAGTGAGTATTAGCAATAAGAGAACATGACATTACAGCTGCAAATTCCTAATGAGTCATTTTTTAAGATTAAAAAACAACAAGATTTAGTTATAACTGAGATAATTTAGCAATATCTGGGAATGGGGAAGGGGGAAAAAAACAATGCAAGCAAGTTTCAGAATGTTGTTCAGTGGTTGCTTAAAGCCAAGGCATCTGATGAAGATTTCTAACTATGTAGCATCATGTAGCACCAGTCTAGCACAACATAAAAGCCATTACCAAACAGCTCCTATGAGAACTTACAAAATACACTGGAACATGGCTGTTTAGTACTGAAAGCCAAACCTCTACAAACTCCTGTTACTCAACAGGAGCTAAATAACTAAAAAAATATAGGGCAGGTCATTTTGATATACAATGAGATGGGAAATAAATTACTATCCAAGAAACTCAGAAAATGATGAGGAATGAATTGTGTAACTGGGTCAAGCCATTACTTCTGAAAAGAACTGGGAGGCTGATGGATAACTTAGTGTGATTGTCCAAGACAAGAAGTAGCTTTTTGGAGAAAGTTTTTATTATCATAGAGTCTTAAATATTTCATTGTTAAATACTAAAAGAAATTCCTGGAAGATGACCAGCTCTATCAAAGATAGGGCCACTGACTTGAGCAATTAACACACCTCAAAGAAAGGCCCTACAGGACCCTGTTGTGATCAGTTTGAAAAACCAAACCAAAAGCAATGCAGGATGAAATTCCAAGTCAGACACAAAATATCTCAGTGGGCTTCTCCCTAGCCCAGTTTCACCAACTGTCCTGTGCATGTGTCCAGTTGCCTCAGCAACTTTTGGTTGCCACAAAGAACTTCTGGAAGCTTTGAACTCCTCATCCGTGCTCCAAGAATGTCCCAGAGTTTCCAGATGTCCTGGTAAGACAACCCTACAGAGCAGTGCCAACAGCACTCACAAAGCAATTGTTGAGTTCTTTACTCTTCCAAAACAAGATAAAGACAGACAAAGTATCATTTAATTACAGAAACTGCCAGTGAGCAAGAGGTTATTTGTTGTGGAAGAAGAACGGGCATGTGAATTTAAATAGATGTAATGGTTAATTAATGCTTAATATTCCCTCACAGCACTGGACATGTGAATTAATAACAATTCTGACCTCTTGTAAAGGACAATTAATTTCATTTTACAAGGAACTGAAATAAAAACCACCTCAAAGCTTTTGCCAAAAAGAAACGTACCCTTGGCCCCTGGACATGTCTACTGCCAGACTTCATGCGTCTATGGGACATGACAAATTGATGGAGGAAACTGCACAGTTCCAGTCACCCATGACAGAGAAATTCACATTGAAAGAAGTGCTAAGAAGCATAAAATAAAAGACCAGGCAAACCAAGATTCAATTTTACAAGATGAAGGTAGCATAATAATGGACTCATAAATACAACAGGGGAAAGAACCAGGGAGGCAGAAAACCTATTTACACTGCTCCAAGTAACCATGGAAACCTTTGGAGTATGGGAAGGTGTCCAGTCAGCAGAGCCCAGTGGTTCTGAGGGAGCAGCAGTACTGGGAGCCTGGATTCAACCACTCATGGACAGGATATCTTGATAAAATTGAAGGGAGTATGTGACATATTTGCCCACTACAGCAGAAGACTTGATCCAAAAGCATCTCCATCCCTCCACACACCTACGCAAATCTAACATTCTGAAACTTCCAATTTCAATTAATTGGTTGCACTCCACCATTTCTGAAAAGTATCAGCCTTTAAAGCCTCAGGAAGTATCTACAGAAACAATCTGTCATACTCTCCACACATTAATGTTTCTATGGTGACTTTCTAGCACTTCATTGGATTCCCTTTTGTAAATGCTCAGGGTACTCCCACACCACCCTGCAAACCCAAACCCTAGGTAAAACCAAAATGGAAAACTCAGTTTTTCTCTACCCAAATGTAAAGTCAAGCTCTAAATACGCATTCACTGTTTTACCCACGCATCACACCTCCATGGCCTGAACATGTTCTAGAGCACTGCCGGATGATGCCACGTCACCCAAGCAGTGCCAGTGACACAGTCAAAGCTGTATCTTGCTATACATACACCATGATCTCACTTGAGCCAGGAATATCAGAGTATTTTGTCTTGAAATACAGCCTTTTCCTGGAGCATTTATACGCACAGACTGTTCACAGGTACTGGAGCACAGAGTCCACCTAAATACAGAATAACTACAGAAACAACAAGCCTTCCTCACTGCCTTCTCGCTTCCTTTTTTCTTCAGTATACATTCTCCCCCTTTTCCATTAAGAAACTCCTCCATCCACCTCAAGGGCTCATTAACCTCTTTAAAATGCCATTCTGACACTAGCAAATGCCTTCTGAAAGGGCCGGTGCTGTCAGAGGAACCTGAGGCCCAACGAATACTTCCTTAACATTGACCTCTCGGAGCCTGTTCACCTACAACACTTGCACATTCTCATTTTTCCGTTTTCAAGCCACTTAGTCATTTTTTTGATTAGTAATTATCAGATCTTCCAGTGGAACAACTTATTCTTGTCTTCAGTTCACTATTAACTCTGAAACCTTGCAGATGGTAGTGCAGACTAAAACCCTTTCCCATCTGCCTGATAAAACAGTTGATAACCAAGATGTGGCAGGCCTTTGGTAAAGCCAGCACTGTGCTTGGAAAAGGATAAATGGATTAGGTGGCTCCCTCACTGTGTTATTTTCTTAAGGGCCTAGAACATAAAGATACTTCTTGGAAACTCAGTATAGCCCCAAGAATCACAGGTGCTTGCAAGCATTGCCAGATCAGGCCATTCTTTCTTCCTACAGCTCCTCTTTTTGCACATTAAGGATTAATAATTTATTTGGTACAGAGCTCTACTATTCTGTCTCACTCCACTCTGGCACCAATGCAGCTTCCTGCTGAGTTGAACACACCACTACAGATACTTCATTTTCTGTTTTGAATATTTTCTGGCAAAGGTAACATTAACAAAATGAAGGTTCTTGCAAGCAGCAGCTGTTGTGGGCAGCAAATACCCTGGGTAACTGCTTAAAAGAAATAATAGAGACTGTTTCCTCTGGGAAATATGTAAAAATGGAGAGGTCTCGGATGAATAACTTCAAGAGAAATCTGAACCAACGGCTCCCCATCATTTGGGGATATTCTTATTAAACAAGGGTGGATTTGCCTAGCAAGGCTCCAGTCAGAAACCCTCTCTCATCACACATAGCTTTCAACAAGCAGAGCAGTCATTCCAGCAAATAACTCGAGCCACTCTCCCACACAATGCTCCATTGGGAGCCTTCTGTTCAAGACACCTTTTCAAGGCCTTGTTCATTTGTATACAAAACCTCTCCTCTGTATAAAACAACACCAGGGTCATGGGCTAGCCTCAGAGCGTCACAGCCATTCATAGGAAATCCTGACCACGGTGCTGGTTGCTCTTGTATCCACTAATGCACAGGACAGTGTGTCAACTTCAATTCTTAAATTCTGTGATGCTGTCACTTTGTGTCACAATGTTAAGTGGTTTTGATTATTTGATGTCAGCTCAGTTTACTTAAAGCGTTCCCACTACTTACATTTGCTCTCCATCAAAATGTGTCAGAAATCTCGTAAAAAGAGCCATTCTTAACCCAAAGGGCTCAGCAGGGCTCAGCTGCAACTGCTGGTGTTCACAATGTGCAGTGTTTAATTGGTACGTTCTCTGAGAATGGCTCTCCTCATCACAGCATCTCTCTCACTGAAATGAGCCTGATGCTCAAAAAACACATTTAGGAAAGCTTTTACATGAAAGATGTACTAGTTTGAAAGCAAACCAGTGAGAGATTCCAAGTCAGAACTACAATTTAATAGGAAAATTAAAATAAATTCAATAGTACAGAAACACTGACAGAGTCAGAGTACAGCCTGACCCCCTGTTGGTCAGGGTGGTGGTAGCAGTCTGATTATGGTGGCTGCAGTCCTGTTGAAGGGATAGATGTGGTTCTGTTGAAGCCGTGATCCTGCAGAAGGGTCTGGTCTTCCTCTGAAGGTCCAGTGATGGCTACGTAGCTCTTGTCCTCTGAGAATCGAGTAGGTGAGGGCTGCCTGTGCTGTTCCAAACCTCAGATTATATCCAGGTAGGAATGCTTGGTTCCTCCCCCTGGGCGGAGCATCTCACAATGGGATGATGTAATTTTTTGAGTCATGCAGTGAGGCCTTGATAGCTCATTAACAGAGATCGCTCCCCGGAGGGAGTTATCATGGATGAGTCACAGAGAGGATAAAGAACACTGCCTCAATTATTTTAACAGCTTACATAGATGGTAATAGAACATGAATCTCTTTGTTACTGCTTACATTGTAACCTAAGACAGAAGTGTTTCTAATGGGCAGGGTGCTCACACTGTGCACAGGCCGTGCTCCTGGCTGTCCAGGCCTCCTCAGCCAGGCAAAGGGTTACTTTCCCAGCACTGTACTCTGTACATACTTCAGTGAGTGACAAAACCTGGCTCCAAGCACTGCCAGCTTTTCAGTGCAGGAACAGTACCAGCGCCAGTACTTACCATTCACTTCATTACAGAAATTACACGGGTTCTGTTTTTGAAGATGGGTACTACAGGTGCTGGAGCCTCCTCTCAGATATGTGCCCTAAGAATGAGAAGCCAGTGGGGATATTTGACTTTCAGCTTTTCTTCTCATAACTCATTCACGCCTACAACCTGAATTCACTCTCCTCTTCTTAACCATGGAACATTAACAGCTTTCTCAGAGCATCCTGGAAGGAAGAAACATCAGCTAAAATGCACTTCCATTGACATCCAACCTCCCTGGACCATGACATCCAACCACTCGCCTGGACCACTTCACAGGCAAGTGATATGCTCTAATACTGTATTTGAACACAAGCTGCAGTGTTAGATGAACGAATCACTGAACACCGTCAAAATTATTATGAAAATTAGTTATAACGTGTTTTAAAGCTCTCCTGACTTTAGGTCCTGACCTCCCAATGCACTGTTAGCATTGATAAGGTTTCCTTTATGTCAGGGAAACTATGACCATTGTCAACTGATTCACACATGATCAGAATCAGTCATCTGTGTTTTCAGGGTGATCCTGGACATGAACTGAATGCCATTAGAACAAGATAGCTAAAGGAAGCAAATGATGAAAAGTCTGCACAAAATAAGATTGTATTTTTTTTAAATAAAGTCAATGTTAATTAAAGAATAAGTGTTCTTGAATTACTGAAAGATTTAATTTACTCCGGAAACACCAGAATCATCGTTAACACTTTAAGGATCTCTTTGCATTAATTCATACCCAAATTCAAGGCTGTACATTTTGTTAGGTTTCTCTCTTCCTGTTCATATTTGTACCCAATTAAACTTCAGTACAGGTGCATACGGGTTAGTAATCACATTTTATATTTTGCATGCAGATTAGTCCTATTTGAATCTGCATAAATTTGTTATGCATCACTGCAAAAGTGAATGCTCAAGCAACTTTTATTTTTATCTAATCAAATCACTACCTAATGAAAAATGAGCAACTGTGCACAAAGGTGCACTCGGGCAGACTCATGGACCCCTGGGAACAGGAACCAATCAGGAGAGCTCCCAGGTGTGAGTCTCTCCCGCCTCACGGTCAAAATCTGACCAGCTACACCCAAAATGCCCCTGCTGCCTTCTGCAGAAAGATTAAATAAAGCTTCCATCACAGGATGGACCCAGAAGGGACTTGTACAGAACTCCTTTCCCAAACCTTAGAAGAGTCAATTGGGACTTAGTAGTCAATTGCAACCTTTCAAACAACCTGCAGTGAGTCACTGTTGCACCATCCCTTCCCATCACTGTTAAAAACCTCCCTGTAGTGACACTGGCTGCGAGTCACACATCCTTCTCTCCGTGCAATCACTTCATGGCAGGAGGATGCAGACAAACTGTAAACCAGCTTTCCTCCTGGGTAGGAAGCCATTGTCCCTCGCTGCAAAGCCACTCTGGTAACCCAGAATGACATCTGAAGTGTTTTGTTCTGATGGGAACACGCCTGGGACAAGTCACCACCACTCAAGCTGCTGATAATACTCCTGAAGAGTTTCTATGATTAAAATCCCTCTTCAGAATGGAAATGGTCAAGTCTCTTTGCTTCCTTATGCCTGAATTTTCTGGCTGTGCAGTGAGCACCACATGGAATCATAGAGGTACAGAACAGTTTGGATTGAATGCGGCCTTAAAAACCATCTAATGCTAAACCCCCTGCCATGGGGGGACACCTTCTACTAGACCAGGTTGCCCAAAGTGGACACTTCCAGAGATGGGGCACCCAGCTCCTCTGGGAAACTTGTTCCAGTGACTCACAACCCCCACAGTAAAGAATTTCTTACTAATATCTAAGCTAAACTTACTGTCTTTCAATTTGAAGCCATGCCCCTTTCTCCTGTCACTACACACCCTTGCAAAAAGTTCCTCTCCATCTCTCTTGTAGGTTTTTGTTCTAAGGTGAGTAGCTGAAACAAGAAGAGCTGAACCTCAGGCAGAAAAACAGTTCATTTAACTAAACTGCCAGCAGTCACATCACACAGCGGTAGGTAATATTAAGCAGTTTACACTGGAAGTAACACGACAAAACATACACCTTCCACTCCTGAAATTGTATTAAACCATTTTAAAAGAGACTCTGTGATGAAATAATTCTGCACAAATTGGCAATACTTCTTAGTACAAACGGGTGGGTCTAGTCCAGGAACAATTTGGTGGGCGGAGACAAAGAGGGCTTTTTAAAGCAAAATGTAAAAGACACAACCACTTGAAAATGTCATCCTGAAATAGGCAACAGTGTTGCACTCTGGGCTATAGTGAGAATGTAATAATGGAGGCCTGGTTCAAAAGAAGAAATCAAAGAGCAAATCAGTCCACATAGCAACTGACTGTCGTGGTTTGACACTGGCCCAACGCCAGGCACCCACGGGAGTCGCTCAGTTAAAAATTTGTGCAAAGTAATTTCAGACTTAAGCTTGAACAGAAAGCTTGAGCAACTCTGGAGCTCACCCCTCTACACGCAAAAGGCCAGAGGCTGAGGAAGGAGACAGATACAGAGTGCCCAAGGAGGTCCTGGAGGGAACAAGGCACTCCATTCACCCATCCCACTTCCAGATACCATGCTGTATTCAGCCACCTCACAGCTTTAGGCAAATTCTTCTTTTCTTATCCCAGGAGCTAAAGGAACATGGGTACTGGGATCTGCAAAATCTGTGTAATTTACCACGGGGCTGGAATACAGGAATTGTAGTGTGTTCACCTGAACAGCTGCAGCAGAAGCAACAAAGGCTTGAATGGATATGGCTACGGAATCACATGCAGATCATGTGAACATCTGCCTCACCGTGTAAGAGAGCATCGTGCACTGATCTCATCTTCAAACTCACAAACATTTTTAGGAGCATGCTGCCATCTTGGAAACATGTTCTGCTCATCTCCTATTTTGCAGTACAAACACAGACGGTGGTTGCACCTAATTCAAATTAGGTGCAAATCCACGCTTCTGCCAGCCTCAATTTAGTAAAACAACTACAGCAAAATGAACATGCAGCTCCCACTTTCCATTCAGCTCCACTACTGGTCTCAACATGACAGAAAGGAAAGGAGGTCCATGAAGATCCAGTCTCCCATAGAAGCAGCAGCACTGGGTCCATAAGGCATCCCAGAGGGACAAAGCCCCATGGACATCCCTGCTCACAGGGCTCCCTTCCTTACACCCCTCCCCAGAGTCAAGCACTCACCTCTGTAACTCCTTAAATGCCATTTCCCCTTGATTCACATGAACCTGTTTAAGGGATTTTTGAAAAGAGGCATTTGAAAGGAATTAAATTAAGTCTTAGGAACAAGAAGCAACTGACAATAAACAAGTTCCCTGAAGTGTGAGACACTTTGTCCTCCACACTCCCAGCACATTTCAAGGTCAATTACACTCCCTAAAGAACCCTTAGCCACAGCCAGGCTGCAGGAGCTACATGGGCTGGAGAGCAGCACAAACATCTCACATCCACGCTTCTGCCAGCCTCAATTTCCTACCCACATCCTCTAGCATTATTTCACAACTCCATCCTCTCTGACAAGGAGGGCTCTGGACCTGTGACAGAAGCTAAAATGCTGCACCTCACCCCTTGTCTGAGAGCACAGCCATCCTAATTCAGCCAACAGATCCCTCAGAAACCCTTTTATCCTTTCATTTTTATTTTTAAATTACATTTCTATTTGCATTTCCTTTAAAAAGCATATCCTAACCTTCTCCTGACTTTCCCATCTGCCACCCCCCTCCTACCCACATCCTCTCAAAAAAACAAACACCACCAACTTTCCTAAAACATCCATACATTGAGGTAATCGGAAACCAAATACTTCATGTTAAAGTATTTGTGAAACTTGGTCAAGAACAAAAAATGAAAAAGCATTTTTGATAATTTTCTTCAGTGATCTGTTTTCAGAGAATGCATGCACATTTTCAACCCATTTTTTCAATCTCTGTAGACTTGAACAGACACACTGATAACCCGAATTGGTCATTTGTTCAACTTCCTACAATGACTTTCTTACCTACTACTTGCATAAAGAAATTAACCGGCTTCAGAAATCAGACCCATGTGACTGATTATTTAAGAAAAACAAAGAAATTTAGGGGGAAAAAAAATGCTCTCCATTACCACCACCAACTAATACAAATGTATCTTTTTTTTCTGTGGGTCTGACACTACCTCCTGCCCAGGTCAGACAGGGACAGACTGGGGAAACACAACCCTTAAGCTGTGCCAGCCAGCTCAGGGTTTCTTCCCCCAACCTCTTACCACCTCACCAAGATTGTTTTATGCTTACGGGCCATTACAACAGAGAGCTTTTTTCACAAATTCCAGCATTTAACTGCCATATTTAATCCACTAAACTAATATATTTTAGGACAGTTTTCTTGCTGTGTCATTTAAAAGGGCTAATGTGTGCAAGAATCAGTTTTAGACCAGATATTACCTGAATTATTTATCAAGATTTTAACTATTCAGTAGCAAAATTATTACATGTGCTTAAAGGCATTCTGCTTTAGGGAAAACAGACCAGCATTAACATAAATGCATTAAGTCTAATTGTCATTATTACGGCTGAATACATTTCCAAAAATGTATATTAAAAAAAATTAAAAGCTCTAGTAAGCATTATTTGCCTTTTAAAAAAATAATCATTAAAAGCACATTAACCACAAAATGAAATTAGCTTTTCCTTTTCTTTTTAATAAACATATGTGTTCAAATTAACGGTTTGTCTTCATCTGCAATTTACACAGCACTGAGATGAAGAGTGTCAAGTCTCAGAACACTGGAAACATTTAGACATTTAAATTTTGTGATTAGCTTCATTGTTTTCAGCTCCTGAAAGATAGTGGATTACTAGGAGCCACCTCTTCCTCCTCATTGACAAACATTTGCATACAAAATTTTGATAGTAAAAAGCAAAATTAAACCGAAACACCCCAAAGCCTGCCATGCAGGGTGTGCTGTGAGGCAGCCAGCACTGGTGAAGTGGCAGGGTAAGCACAGTCCAGCACGGCCATCCTGAATTATTGAACCCAGGGAGAGTCTTGCTGCTGACTTAATCGAGGACAGGATTTCAACCTACAGCACTTTCTTTTGTAATTTGAGGGATGCTCTGATTAACTACAAATAACTAGCTCACTTTAAAATGGCATAATCTTCTTTATGCACACAGCACTTTCTAAAAATGGATTAGCATGGGGTCTAACGCTGGAGTGTATCTGGCATTAGAGGATTACAGGACACCAGTCTGAACCCATGGCTAATTGGGATGGCTGTGTCCCCTCAGCCAAATCCACTTGTTCTGCCTCTGTGTGTGGCAGGACCTGCAGGAGGGTGTGAGGGGCATGGGCCTGCCCTCCACAGCTGCAAATTGAAGGACTTTTTTAGCAGCTAAGGCTTTCTGCAGTGCTGATTTTTGGAAAGCCAGGCACAAGGGCATTTGACTGGACATTGCTGTTAAATAACTCCAGAGTCACAACTGCAGATGTCTACATTAACACGAGGTCAGAGAGGGGAGCAGATGGCTAGGAAGCTCTTACTGTGAAGGCCCTGATGATTTCCAAATGTAAAACAGCAAGCAGCTTTTATGTATAAATGATGCTTGCCATATGGCAAGTATGATTGAAATTTTAAACAAAAAAATTAAATTATTACAGTTAGACTGAACAGAACCAAAAGCAATTAAAAGTCAAGTTGAGTTTTACGTTAAAGATCAGAAGCAGTTTTATATCAACAACATTTGTGATCCCAAAAATGGGAGCAGGGTACACTGAAGAGTGGTGTTTCTAAGTGCTAGGCACAAATCTCATTAAAATTCAGCTTGCTCCTTTGAAGATAAACCCAACAACGAGGCTGGCACTTCCAGGCACCAAAATCAATAAACATACAATCAATAGAAAAATCATATTTCATTGACATTAATTTATTAATTAATCTGTTAATTTATTGATTGTGATTACAGGCCATGATTAAAGCCTGATTACAGGCTGTGAATAGGTACTTTTTAAAATACATAAGCATTCTACAAATATAAATAACCAATGACGTGCATTTCTCTGGTTGATCAGAGCACCTATATATGCATACGAAGGCACAAAATTACCAGGTGTTCCTAAAACAAATAAAAATAGTATTTGCTGTTTTTCAGTAAGTTTTCCTGGGCACCTCATCACCTACATTTTTGCTAAACTTGAGAGCTCCTGGTCAAAGGAATGAAGATCCCTGGAAGCCTGAGGCTGCCCCATCCCAGCAGGCACCCACAGCACCCTGCCAGGCAGCCAAGAGCTGGGAGGGCTCCTGCCAGCACCCCTCTGCACCACTTCAACACAGAGACAAACACTGCTCAGTGTGATGGAGTTAAGCACGTGTTTAACTTCATGCAGTAAAATCAAAATAGCCACCTGTGGATCATTAGATTATCTGCTGCCTCTTAACATAATAAGCAGTTAAATTACATGGCATCCCTCAGTTCATTAAATTAAGCTCACTCAGCGGTGTGCAGTCTGTCTCTCAGAAACCTGGTGGTTTACGGAATCCTGTCAGCCATTCTTCACTTTGTCACAGGCCTGTGATGAAACAAAACATCTAAAATCCTGATTTACCAAAGTCAATCTCAAATTTGCATAGACTTTAAGGTGGCTGGATGTTACATGAGACAGTCACAGCAAAAATCAAGAGCTAAACACAATTGGGCAGAGGATTGTCAACAAATCACCTTAATTAGGAGGTCCAGGCTGAGGTGTGGGTGAGCCTTGTGCACATGGTACAGAGCTTTTGCAGAAAAAATTATGCTTTGAGCTTTCAGGTTCTATAGAAAGTTAAATGAACCTCAACAGATGCATATTAAATCCAGGGAAAAGGATGTTTTCATGCAGGCACACACACAGCACCCAGCCTTGCTTCTCCTCCTTATTTTTTCCCCTACGCCAACTTCTCAAAAACCAAACCTTGGCTCACGTGGACACACTGTCCCATGATAATATAGAATTTAGAGGAAAACTACAAGGTTCCACTGGGCTGTGTGAAAGAAGGTCCCACTCCATGAAACACCAGCCCAGAGAGGCTCTTTGCTATGGTTCCAGGACCCTTCCCAGAACATAATTCCACTAATCCCATACTCTGGAACAGGGTGTCCAGGCAGTGCTGGAGGCACCAGTCCAGGTAGGCAACCCAGTACTGATGGGCAGTGTGGTTTTTCTCTCTCGTACCAGAGTAGATCACCCACTCACTACCCCCATTCTGCACTGCCTGGGAGGCAGAACCTGCTTGGCTGGGTGAGACTGATGCCACAAGTATTTAGAGATGCTCCAATACCTCTCTAAATCATGTTTTGACTCTGGCAGCAGGGTAGCTTCACATGCCTCTAAAATACCTCCTCCCTCAGATCTGAAAGGCACAGGAACTGAATTTGTTGTCTTGCTATATGGAGTAGGAATGGAGGAGCCAAAGTATGCTTTATTAATTCTTTCATTTTTTGAATGTAAGTGGGTAAGTGGTTTCAGCCTCCAGACATTTCTTAGACACTGTTGACTTTTACATACTCTTTCAGGGATCATAAAGTTAATTGTTTCCTTCTTTCCCCATGATGCATGGGGATAATGAGAGACCAGGAGCACTCGGAGGGCAAGCATCTAGCAACAAACCACAGTCAGGCCCAGGGATGCTTGAAGAAAATGTTATTGCTTTCATTTTAGTCCATGCTCCATTCATAGGAGAAGCTATTCCCATAAAAATACAGGTAATTGGGATAAACATTTTGCAGCAGCTTAGGGCTGAAGCAGAACATTAGGAAGACAGGTGTGTACATCTCTGGGGTGTGATAGATGCAGCAGTGTTACTAAATCCCATTCCTTTCCTTTCAAACAACCTGCAGTGAGTCACTGTTGCACCATCCCTTCCCATCACTGTTAAAAACCTCCCTGTAGTGACACTGGCTGCGAGTCACACATCCTTCTCTCCGTGCAGTCACTTCATGGCAGGAGGATGCAGACAAACTGTAAACCAGCTTTCCTTCTGGGTAGGAAGCCATTGTCCCTCGCTGCAAAGCCACTCTGGTAACCCAGAATGACACCTGAAGTGTTTTGTTCTGATGGGAACATGCCTAGGACAAGTCACCACCACTCAAGCTGCTGATAATACTCCTGAAGAGTTTCTGTTCTCTCTCCCAAACTACCTCATTTAAAAGACTTAATATATTAATTAAAGGCTTCTGCATCAGCCCAGTTAGAAAGCCCCCCAGCCCCTCCATGGTTCCCAAATCATTAATTATTAGTCCATACTTTTGTGAAGACCACAGGTTTCCCCACCAGCAGGCAGACACATCATATAAAGGCATAGGATGCTCCCTACAACAGGCTCGACTCTCTGCATGGGATTGACCAGACCTGAGCCACCACACCTGCTAATTAACTGCTCCCCACCACTGGGGGAAGACACCCACCCCAGAGCCCAGCTCCAAGGTGGTGCTGTTCTTATCCCTCCATACTGATTTATACACAGCAAAGATGAGCTCTAAGGAAAACATGCCAGGAGGATCTTACACTTTTAATTATTTTATCACAGCCTTCACGTACCCTTTTTTTGATATTATTACCCGGGAGAGTGTGCTAACAACCTTAAGTTGCTGACTAATTAAGTTTTGGTATACTCCAAAGCTGTTTTTTGCACACTAATTAAATTTACAGGCAGTTAGATTTGACGGGTACTATGGTATCTGCCAATGTGCTATCACAATCAGTTAAATTATTAATTCTGAGGCAGCAGCCCATTCCAAAGCATGCAGGGAAGCACTGTGGCAGTGGAGCTGCCCCAGGAGAGCAGCAGTCAGTGACCCTGTGCTGCAGGAGTGAGGGATGCATGGGTGCTCTCTCCCTAGGAGACGGCAGAGCTGCAGTGGGGGCACCTCGTGCTGGGGACACACTGGAATTGCCACCCAGATCTAGCCCTTGAGAGGCAGCAGAGGGGCAGCAGAACAGACATGGGTGCCCTGCTTACCCCTCCTGCTGTCCCAACAACAGCAGCAAACACCCCTAGAGGCACAACTGCCTTGGGTTGCAGACAGCATCCCTCACTCCCAGCTCTGTAGACTTGTACCTCAGCATCTTTTAAAAGGCCGGGGCTCCATCAGATTCCTGTCCCCAGATCCCCCTCCAGAGCACTGGGCAGGAGGCACAGCCCACACTTTCAGAGCCTCCACTGCCATGCTCCTGTTAGCAATTTCAACAGTCAGACAAATTCCCCAAACCCACTCGGTGCTATCACACCTCAGGCCCTCCGCAGACAAAACACTTCATTTAGCAATCTATATGATCCATGATGTCAAATGCCTCTCTGATAATTCCCTCGGGACAGCTGCTCTTGCTATTTCATCTGTTAAATATTTCCAGAACCCAAAAGTCCTCAGGGAGAAAGGCAGATATTTTGACTAACTGCTCCTCCTCCTCAACTAGTTACTGTGTAAGCTTCCTCCCACTCAAACACCAGGAGCTGATTAAGACATATGGATTACCTCAACACTACCAAGAATTTCAGTTTAGAAAGTGAAATATTGACATTCTTAATATCACATTTCACTTTCTCTTGGGAGTCCTTCCTCACACTGACACTGATCCCCACTGAAACACAGCATCATCGCACAGACTGCAATTCAAGAGCCAGGCAGATGGCTTTTTTTACATGGATTTTGGTTGAAGTTGCTGATGAAATCAACCCATTGTAGTTTCTTAATTCCACTGAGAAAACTACTTTCCAGTGACTCTTACTTATGGAAATCTTTGGATCCTAGAAATAATTATTCAGTTCCACATTAAATTTATAATTTTGCCTTTTGGTCTTCCTCCTTGTTTAAAAGACTGTTTAGTAGTGGGTTGGGCCTTTTTTCAAAATAACATAAAAACAACACACAGAAAGGAAAGCCACAAAGGAAAATTCTGCACTTGGAAATCCCACATTTGGAAATCCCTCAGGAACATGAGCCTTCAAAATAAAAATGTATTTCCCATTTGTAAAATCTTTGAAAGCTTTACATTGTTCTAACTAGAGGAAAGCTGAGGTTTTGTTTTGAACTGGAACTGAAACTAAATATAAAATGTGCAAAGCTTCCCATCAAACAAAAGTCCTGAGTTTGGACTGGCCCTGCTGGGATCCCACAAGCTCCCATAAAGCAGAATCACCAGCATCTCCCATTCACTCTTGTTGGCATCTCATTTCACTGAGTTTCTATTTAAGACTGATGGCCTTAAGCTGCAGTTATGTATTTAACCAAGTCAAGAAGAAAATCAGAGCGAACCTCACTGACCTTTTACTTTTAAAATTACTGGGCAGATGTATTTAAGTTAACCAAGTGTGAACTCATGTGAAGTATCTCAAAATAAAACCATAAACTCTCTGATTTATATGTCACCCCACATTTAGATAAGCGTTCCATGATAAAGAAGCACTTTAAAGGATAAATGTGGGAACTGCAATTGTGCCACTGTGCACTTCACACACACAAGGTGCATTCACCAGTCTCTGCAAAATTTTGAATTTCCAGACTTTAAAGAGATGTAGGACAGGGGACAGGCTGCTTGGGTGACCTGGTAAGTGGGCTCACATAAAGCACAAGTGGAAGGAAATAGAATATAATTTTCTGCTTTTAGAAAATCATATCTAAGTAACCACTAGGCAAAGGCATTATTTCAGACAAGAGGTAGCAGGGTTTTTCAAACCTCTAAAAACACTTGGTCTCAACCAGGATGTTACCAGGTAGGGAAAGGTTGCTCTCCTTATTGGTAAACCTCAGTATTCTAGGTTTATGGTCTTCAGAGACATGAAAAGAAAATACACTTATATCATGACAACTACAGAATTTTGGAAAAACCGAGCACTAATTCAAATACACTGGCATGAAAAAAAAAAAAAAAATCAAGTTATTGTCCAAAATGGGCTGTGCAGTTGCCACTCCTAAATATTCCTCATGACTCAGGAGGATTATTAATGGGATTGCCTTGCAGGAGGGAGGAAATCCCACAGACCCTCCCTTCATCACCAATCCCCCTCACTCCTCAACATTCTGAGACCTCCCTAAGTTTAAGCAGTTTTAATTAAGTTATTGCTTAGCAGTTCTCCAAGCAATGCCAATCTCATCTTTCTTTTTAATCAAATCTGTGGGAAGAAACCTCTATTTATTTTAAACAAATACACAAAACCCTCGAGGAATAAACAATCCTTTTTAATAAACTAGAGTGACATACAGCAAAAGGATCAGGTCCAGGAGACAACTTTATTGCAATATAGTAGCAGTCACTGCTACAGTCCCCGGCACCCTGGAGAACAAACCCATCCCACTGCCGAAGCTTTTTTACAACTCTACCCCAAGAAGGAGACCTGTAGCCCCCAGAACTGCTTGTAGCTAACATTTCTAGTGCTCTGAGCCACCATTTCTGAGGCAGTCACACATAAAAGAGGCAAAAGTGATTGCGAGGCTTTATGTATTGATGCCAGCCGTTGGTTTAGAGTCAGTGAACCAACAGAAATTCACATTGAAATGTACTGAAACAAACAAACTAGAAACAAGCCTGCGGCAAAGAAAATAGGCTTTTATATATTAATTATACTCTAGTTTTGGTTTCTGCCTCGAATAGCAGCTATACAGTGAAATCCAGCAAGCACTCAGGTATTGCAGAAATGTGCAAGTCAGTCAAATGACCTTCCAGCGTCAGGCTCAGAACCCTTCAAACACGAGGGAAGCTTGCTTGAGGCAAAGAACCAGCGCTCATCCTTGCTTTGCTGATGCAAATCCGCTTTACCCTGAGAGCAATCCCTCAGCTTCGGCAGAGCTGCCCCTGAGAAGGACGAGACGAGACCTTTACTCTCAGGTGCTGCCGCCCCCGCGCCCAGCGCTGTAGAAAAAAATTGCCTGAACACAATGATCAGACACCGCCGGCAGCGCGTCACAGCCGCAGCACAGCGACCCCTCTGAAGGGCACAAACACACGGGGCCAGAGCTGCCAACTCGAACTTCAGGAGCTCAGCCTTGCTTTGAGGCAAGTGGAAAACGACAGAGACCAGAGCCCAATAAAGCTGCGCTCCAGATGGGCTTTGCTTTTCGATTCAGTACATCTCACTGAGATGCAAGCGGCACTAGGCTGACAGCAGTACAACCCAGAGAGCCTCTTTAGCTACGTTACAATGACCCTGTGCATTTTTAATTGGAATCTGCCCTTTATTTGTGTTTGCTGACAGCCCGAGGGAGGCATACAACAATGCTCATGAAGACAGGTGGGGATTCCAGAGTATCTTAAGCTCCGCAGGCACTACAGTGTCTTTCAGCTGGCGGAGTTCTGCCCTGATGCCCCCTGCAGCCAACAAGCATGGCACAAAGGTTTCGCCTTGAACACACTGAGCCAAGTCCCTGCTTCTGCAGAGAAAAAAAAAAGAAAAAAATTGCCTGAACACAAGCTGTAAAGTCAGGTGAAATTCAGTTGCTTTCCCAGCCCCATTTTATATCTACACAAGAGCTTCCTCTTCTCAACTGCTTGACATTTTCCCTTCTAATCTCCTCAGTATCTCTTTGCTCTTCACTGAGTAAGTCCCCTCCCTTGGTCCACAGACAGCCCAGCTTTTTCCTCTACCTCTCACCTCTGCAGAGTCTGGATGAACAAGTACTTTACAAGTCCCATTGGGGTCCAATTCACAGGAGTTCCAACTTTTACTTCTTTTCATTGTTCTGCAGTTCTCCACAAGGAGAGGGGAAAAAAAAAAAAAAAAAAACAACCAAACCACAAAAACCCAGAATATTCAGCCCAGGCTCAAGGCTAGCTGGGAGCTGTTTGTTTACCTTGGTTGGCACTGGGATCAGCCAAAGTTCCTGTGTTCCCAGAAGCAAGTTCCCCTCTTCTCCCAAGGCATTGTGAGGACACAGTCCAAGCTTCTAAGCCAGGCTGTGAGGAACAGCACATTGAATGAACAACCCACTCTCCACAAGTGCAGCAGCCCTCTTCTATCCAGTTTCCAAGTCCTGGCAAAGCCATTGTCTTTGCAAAATTTTTCATTTTCTTCTCCTCCTCCTTCCCTCCCTCACCCATGAAGCAAACACACTTTTGCAAAGAGCCTCAGCTCCATTCTTTTATATGGTTTATAATCTGCCCATTTTTTTTTTGCTATGTCTTGCTTAACCTTTTCAATGGTTGCAATGAAGTTAATCTGCACCCCCCAAACTCAGTGAGTGTGTACAGAAGCCCAGGAAACCCCATTTCCTGAGCAAGAGCTTACAGCACAGAGAGACCCAGGTGCAGCTCCAAGTGTGCACAGGTCCTGCAAAGCTCTTATATTCCACTTGTTACGGTATCAGCCTTTCAACAGATGCCATGTCTATCAGGATGTAAAAACTCCATGTTTAGTTGGGTTTTTTCCTCCAGTTAATACTGCAGTTAAAAAAGAAAACCACCTCATTCAAAGTTTAAACTTCTAATTCTGAGCACAGCCATCACTGATTCTTTAAAAGAACCCATTTTACTATTTGGGTTTTGTTTGTTTGTTTTTTACTTAGTTACTCCAGTATGCAACACCTCAAGTATTAGCATCATCCAGCACAGACAAGCTCCCAAAGCTTAACAAAGCCCTGTACCCTATGGTGCATTTATGTTGTTTGAAGGTTTATGAAGACAGATCAGCAATAGAGGAGGTACAACCTGCTAATTTAAGACCTTGGTGGTAAGGAAGGGTAATTCTTCTTGCACAGAAAAAACCAGGACTTTTGCTGTCTCTCAACAGATAAAGAAATTCCTCTTGTTAACAGTAAGCCACAGCAATCAGTAAATAAATCTCAGTGCATTAGAAGCAGGGCCCACTTTCTAGGCTACCTATCCCACCACAGGATAGGGGAGAAGGGGCAGGTGTGGGTTCAGGGTCTCCTGAAAGAGTTTCCTTTCTGGAAGGTGAGTCTGTGGTGCCTGCTCTCAACAGGAGAGCCTCAGCTCTGCTCCCAAAAGGTAACAGCACCAGAACCAAAGAAATGAACACAAACTTCTCTTCATTTAGGTGCTGGAATTTTAAGTAAAGCTCCCTAAACTCCCCAAGGCGTATTGTTGTTTCCATCAAAGGAAGCCAGGGAGCGTGACTGATAAGTTTGATTTTCAGTGGTGCTTAGGTTCTGCAGCTCTCATCAACTGCAGAGCAAGTTGTAGGTACTCAACGCCACATTTTTTAAAAGGGTGGGTATTTTAAAATGTATTGCAGTCAACAAAACTTGGGAGTTACAGTTCTTTGAAAGGTAGGAAGGCCTTCAGCATTTCTCAGAAGTCACACTGTGAATTTTTTTCTCCTTTTCTCCCTAATGTTTTGCTTTCTGCTTCAGAAAATATGACAGGAACACTGGAGCCCCTCATTTCATTACAGAAATTAAAAGGAGAAGATACAACCATGTATGTCCTTGGATAGAAACAGAAGCAGTGCAGGAAGCATCCAAAAAATGTACAAAACACAGGAAAAATGTACAGTCTTTCTCGAATGTCTCTGCTAATGTTTCCCACAGTTCAGGGGAACTCATACCACCATTTTGAAACCCAAACTTATCCCTTCTTACAAGAATCAGTTTAGTTAGCAATGATCTCTGTATTAGTACTGCTAGAGGGATCTCACAATAAAGTCTGCCCTCTGTTAGTACTGCAGAAATTAAAAAGCAAAACTGCATTATCCACTAAGAGGTTTTTCACTGTATGTTTACAAAATGAGAATTACTTTTATATTTCTAATTAGGTAGCTCTTAACTAATATACAGAGGAATCACAGCAGCATATGAAGCTTTGCTATCAGCACAACCTTATTAAAGGAGAGCTTACGATTTTAATAAGTATAACAAATTAATCATGATAATGTTTTTTTAGATCATCAAATGCAGAAGTCAAGAGAGGGCTTTTTAAAAGTTCCTTGAATCAACATATCTTCTTTGATGATGTCAGAGTTTTAACACAGGTTCAGTAAAAGAAAAGCTTCTTCAAATGCTTCTGGCATTATTCTTTATGTGAAAATCTATGAGGTACAGTATATAAAGTTAAAATTAGATTATGCATAGTCATTCTTTCACTGTTACATAGGAAAAATAACTGCTCTAATATTCAGAAGCTTCCAGAAGTTCTTTAACCCCTTCTGAGCTAGCACAGCACAGCAGAGTAAATGCTTGCTGAGGTGTAACAGGTCAGAAACCCCGGCAAGTCCAAGGAGATTTCAAGTGCTTTATCGTCACTCTGTGATCCTCTGCAGAAGACGTTTTCTCATACAGTTTTCCAGTGCAGTGCAACACCAGAGAATTCAACTCTGACATTTTAAAATCAGCTGAATTAAACATAGGTGTGGGCTTTTGACCCCCTTTTTTTCTGGTATAGAGATGTGGCTTGAAGGACTGTTGCCAACATGGAGGGACATAAAAGTTAACAGACCATCAGTGATGCTTCTGCAGTAGCACTTGAGAGCAGCAATATCCGACTGTGCCATCAAAGACTATGGAAGAAAGCAGCCCTAATTTACAGTCTCACCCAGAGACTTCATTAATCCTTCCTGACTTTGGGGTCCTTTAATATCTGTAGGAGGCTGCCACATTTTATTTTGCCAGCTAGCAACACAAACTACATGGACTTGAAGTCAAACTGGGAAAGCTGAAACCAAAGGCAGACTAGATGACTAAATACATGACGGAAATTAAAAGAAAATTATTTTTCTGTAATTCCTGAAAGCATGAACCTGAATTTCCTACATCCTATAAAAAATCCCGTTCCCATGGTGATTTCATTCCATTTAGTTCACATAAAACTGCTTGAAGAAGGTACTAGAACCTGGCTTCTAGAGGACTGTTTTGCAGCCTCGGTCTCCAAGAGTGTCCTGAGGAATACATCTGGCAAAAAGCTGTTAGTGGCCTTCCTTGGTTCTTCATAGTCACAGTGATGGTGGGAAACAATGGATATTTCCAGTCTTATTCCCCCTAACAATGCAGACTTAACAGCATTATTGGCAGAGGCATCCTTCACATGCTCATGTTTAAGCACAATTAATTTGTTTGAAACAAAAACAATTTTTTCCTAGCTATTTATGAGTATTCCCACTTTTGCCTCATATGGCCAGACGGACACACTGCTGCCATTTTAGCAACATCCAACAACAGTGCTCCAAAAAACTAAAGCATGAACACTCATTACACAACACTGGGTTCTTCCATCCTGACAAACTGTTTTTCTCCAAGAGGTATCTATCTCGAAGTATACCTATTATATATATATATATTTGCTGCTGCCAACTGAACAGGCCAGAACTGAGATGGCCACTAAGATGTGGTCAGGCAATCCCATGTATATTTCTGCAGAATGAAGTTAATTTGTGCATTCAGTCAGGCAAGCATTGTCTAACTCACGGTGGAAGAATTACCAAGCAATCTTGACCCATAGTGTAGCTCCTAGACACTCAAATCATCACAAGTCCATTAAAAGTTAGTCACAAATAATATCAGTAAAATGGTTTTGCTTCTGAATTTTTTTTTAAATAGCCCTGGCAGGAATTGCAGTATTTCTGCTCTTCTGTACAAAGTGATCCCAATGTCTGTAAGTAATCTTAATTAATGTCCTGAGAGATTAATGTTTTACCATTTTCACTATGTTCAAAGACCACTTCAGGACAGGCTATAGCCCTCCAATTAGCACTATTAAAGTACTGCTCATCCTTCATACAGCTGAAGCACCCAAGAGCTCCAGTCAAATACAGAAGAGAGACAATGCCAATTCACGGGAACTTAGTTTAAATGAGTCAACAATTCCTGTGGGGATTAACAGCAGGTCAGCAAGCCTGAGTCTGACATTGATCTCAGCACAATCCCTGTCTACCCGTGAAAAACTTAGTCAAGAGAAGCAAGAAATTCAGAACAACAGAAGGAGAAAACAGCAACACAGCTGGAGGTGGTATTTTCTTAGATGCTTAGAATGCCTATGTTGTAGATAACTAATAATAGTATGGTGTAGTTAAAATAGCCAATGAATCTATTGTAGTAGTTAAGCAACCAATGGATGAGTAACATGAATGATAAACATACAAAAGGGAATATATTTGACACTGGCTCTTGGAATAAAGAGTTTTTGCCTGCACTCGATGCTAGAACTTGTGTGTGTGGTGTCCACCTGGACTGTGACAAATTCCAGCCTCAGAGGTTATTTTATCCCCACATACTTGACAAAAGATAGCTGCCTACTGATAAAGTCAAGTTCTGTTTTACAATTTCATTTAGGTTTCAAGTTGTAAAGGCAGTTTCACAGGCAGTGCTCAGCTGAAGACCACCACAGCTTTGCTCCTTCATATCTTATCTAACTGGAAGGTTTCCAAGGATAACTGTTGTTGAGAATGTATTGATTTGCTTCTGAGACTCTTAAAGATGTCTGAGGAATTGCAATCCCCCCAAAGGATTTGTCTTTGAAATAATAGTAGTTATGTATTACCTTTCTCTTGTGGACCATTACTTTTCTCTTGTGGACCATTTTCTACTTGTGGAAAAGTAATTTGTGCAATTAAAATTCAGATTTTGTGTTTGGAAACAATACTGTGGTATCCAAATGAATTAGCATTAGAGGGCTTTTCAAGTGGATGCACTGAAGGACTCTGCACAGCATGTCTGAAAATTCAGCCAGCACTAAACTATTTGTCGACTGTTTATTCAAACTACAGCCAAGATGTCATTTTGGGGGAATTCCTGCTGCTACACCTCTTGACATGCTACCATATCAACATGCTTGACTTTTTTTTTAATGAAGAGTCAGGCCCCTACAGAATGCAGTGCAGCATGATTTTCATCATGGTTCTACCTAGAAAAGGCAAAGATTCTTCCTGGGGATTTACTCTGCCATATTTATATTTTTCTCTCCACTTATCCACTGCAGTTCCTGAGGTGGAAGCAGGGGAGGGACCTGTCAGAGCCTTCCACTGATACCTTGATTTCCTCCGGCTTGAGCTCTCACCTCAGCAACTTGTGGCACACATCAAATTAACACCAACAGGAAAAAATCAGCTTAAAAAGGCTTCACATTTACAGAATACAAACACCCATCAGGTACTCATTACCTAAATGGCAGCTGCTGTCCATTTGCACACAGAGCAGCCACTGTCCAGAGAAGACCAATCCACTGCCGCCTCGCAAGGACAGTGAGTGGGAGGTTCCCTGCAGCAAGTGCCAGCACAACTGGGCACTACAATAAGAATTATTGTTATAAGCTAAATAAGCAGCTCTTCTGCTTAATCCTGTGGGTTATGAGGTAATTAGCTGCTGAATAACCAAAATCAATGGATGCTTTTGCAGAATCACAGCAAATAAGCAGAGGCTTGGCACACAGAAGGGAGAAACAATCACATTGCTACACAGTGGTGGTTTTTTAATTTCTAGTTTAATTTCCCCAAACCCAATAGCTTTACAGCAGGAAAAAAAAACCCCACAGCCTAGGGTTACTAGTAAACCCTATCAAATTACCTTGAAATTTGAAAGCTAAAATGAATACTGCTCTTCTTTTTTCAACATATTCAATTCAAAGCCCTTCTTGCTTTCAGAACTGCACACACTGCCACCTTTGAACAGCTTATGGAATTCCACTGCAACCAAACTCCTGAAATTTCCTTGGAAATCATGTCACTCTGTGGTTTCCTGTCCTTGCAAACCCTACTTCTCCATTCAAGCCAAATCTACAATCCACTAAATATTTTAGAGAGTTCTCTTCCAAATCCTTACTCTTTTACACATACCCTTGCAAAAACCCTTCCTGGTTCTCCCTGTATGACATCTATCCCATACTCCCATCTATCCATACACCTCTAAGGTGCATTCCTACTCAGAGCCTTAAATGCCTACCCATACCCTTAATAGCCTAGTCATCCTTAAATTACCTTGGAAACATTGAATCCCATTGGCCCAATGAATACATTCCATTGTTTCTTCAAAGTTTTCAGGTTCAAATATTTGAGTTCCACAAAATAATCTGGTTCACTACAGTCTGCTCCCTCCAGTGCAGGCTGGAAACCATGCATGCTACCAAGGTTTTAACCTAAGCCTAAAGCAGGACTTAAAGTGAATAGTACTCTACCTCAGAGAGGATCAGCATCATTTAAAACACTTATGTGCAACTATTAAGTTATTGTTTACAAATTACATCTATTCCTGAGTTGCCTTGTCCAGCTAGTATTTTTAAAATATAACCCACACAAACAAACATGAACCCCAAAAGGTCAACTAAAGTGGCTCTGTACCTGACAGACACAGAGCAATGCAGAGACTAACCAAGCTGAGGTGGAACCATTCCTTTCAGCACCAGCACACACTCCAATAACAGACATCCAATCTATGAGAACTAAAAAACAGAGCAAAGCAGCAACATAAATTACATCCGCTGAAAATGCAACTAAGAGCTTGCAGAGGACTAACAAGGGAAACATTAAATTCTTTCATTAGAAAGAATTTGTCACAGTTCATGACAAAGACACACAAGCACTGATAGAAAAAGCATCTCTAAACAAAATGTAACTACATAGGAGACCAAGCTCAGATTGTTTGGGAAAGAATGGTTATCCAAGGGAGCCCATTTCTTCCCCAGGCCAGTCTTAATGGTAAAAGTCTCTTAAACACAAAAGTCAATACACTTAGGAATTTGCAGATGGGGTGAGGAAAGAGTCTCACTGCTCACAGTCAAGTGCACTAATTTTAAGATGGGCTCAGACCCTGCTAAGGCAAAAAAGAGACTGCCCAGAGTAGGGATGGAGCAGTTCTGCATTCAAAGGACACATGGGATGACGAGCAGAGGGAGAGTCTGCCATTTGAAAATGAAGCCATGCTTATTACCACTTCCGAATTTACCCCACAGCTTTGAAGTGAGGGGAACCAGGGCTGTCCCCTCCCCAGGGCTGTGTTGGGAGGAGGCCACAGTGCCCCTGCTCAGCCCCTGCTCACTCCTGAGCAGTGTCCAGGCCTCTCCAGGCTCTGCATTTACCATCTTCCCAGGTGGGCAGTTCCTTATTTTGTTCCTCATTAACATTTGTAGAAGGGACTCAACTCCTTATGAAAAAGTCTTACTTTGAATAAATTGTTAACAAACTGCATACAGAAAGAACAGAGAGCAAAAAAGCTATATATATTCCAAATAAAAATTAGGCTCTGAATGCATCTCCCCCTCTAGGCAACTATATGGGTTGCAACTATATGGCTACTGAAGAAATGAAGCAGTTATGCTAAGTCTATTATTGCAATAGAATTTTTCCAGGAACAGTAAATTATTCTGATAATAAATCATAAATTAAATGATAAATTATTTATCATAATCTGTTATCTGCAGAAAAAAAAATAAGTGAAAACCAAATAAATTTTATGGAAATGCATTTACCTAATAATATTTACCAAATGACACCGTTCCCTCTGCTGCTTGTAGCAAACTCAGTCACAGAGGCTAAGGACAGGTTTGCCTTATTAACACAGCTCTCTGCCTGTGTATTTTAAGTACCTCAGAGCACAGTACCATCTGTGTGTATTCTACTAATGAGCTACTTCTTAGACTGAGGAAGGCTGCCCAGCCAGCCAGCCAACACCGATTACTCAGATGGAAACTGCCTAATTTTTAAGCAATTAATGAGCTCCTCTCTCACTTTACATAGAAGCTTCCTCAGGTTAATTCTCCTGGCATATTACAGCATATCTTACTCTAAAGAAAGTTTCTCAAAGAAGAAAATGAAAGAGGGGAACATGGAACATGATACAGCCCAGTCCAATTCCCAAGAGCAGAGCTCAAACCCTGTGTGTGGGACACAAGCTTGAGAAGTACCTGCTGAGACCACCCAGAGCAGGGGCTGCATCCCAGTGCAGCTGAGCCAGGAAACAGGACCTTGAAAAGGAGACAGCTCAGCCACGTCCTTTCCTCTAAACTGTTTGGAGCACTAAGATACCTTGAATAACGTGTCAAAGGACAGACTGGAAGAGCCAGTACCATGCTTACACAAGACCACTAATGGCTTTATCCCCTCTTGCCTCCCAGGCATTTGAAAACACCAGACACTGAGTGTCACCAAATGCCACACAGCCCCACAGCTGGGGATCACCAGCCATGGGTGCTGATGCTCAAGAATCCCTGAACATTAAGCAAGATGACTGACTGCTCCTATCTCTTCCCTTATCTGCTTGATGTGACTTTAAAAGGTGAGTCTTAAGGGGCTTTTAGATCATGCAAAAATAGAATTCCCTCTTCTGCCACTAAAAAAATATTTCTTAATAACCTATACAAAGTTTAAGGACATCAAAATTACCTTTTACAGCTCCCTGTTGGAAAGCACTGTAGTAAAGCATGGAAGGAGCATTAAATTATCTAAGTAACTACATGGATAATGCACAACTTTCATGTGCACAATTAAACTATTAAAGGAGATCTGATTTTTATAACTATATTACACATTATCATTCTGAAAGGGCAACCCTACATGCAGGAAAGAATGCACTTCTCTTGCATAAACCTGAAAAACATGCCAGTTGTAGCAGTGAAAATACTCTAGAGGAAAGCTTTTACCCAGCAGCCCTCAGCATAAACGAACCACTTCCCCTTCTTGAGGATTATCATATTTACACACCAATGAGAGACCTAATGCAACATTCCAACTGTGTGTGACATTACCAAGCCATTCTACAGTCACATTGTGGAATTTGTATTATCTAAGTTCTCATGACCAAGTTACCCAGCATTTCACTTCTCGGGGGAAAAAAAAAGTATACTTTTCCAGAAGACAACTAATTACTACAGCACATCAGGAATCTTCCTTCCAAAGCAAGTTGGTGATACATTCTGCAAGTGACTTCACACAACAGCATTCTGAATAACCAACTGTTCACATGGCATCTGTGTCCTTCAGAGGAAACCATCAATTACAGCTCTTTATGAAGGACAGCGAATGGAACGGTTCATTTGAAGGCGCTTCTAAAAAGGGATTTAATAATGAACCTTTCTTCATCAGCAGAGCTGTCTCCCTCTGTAAAGTCCACAACAGTTGCAGCCAGGCATCCCAGATGGCTGGATTTAGGTTTCACCTCTCATGCACTAAGTCAAGGTATGTTGTACAGTTGGAACAAAACCCTTTGCAATAAACACTGAGTGGTAAAGAGCAAATTTAATCATCCAATGCAGATGAAAAATCATAATGCTGTAAATAATATGATGTAAAGTCACAGTGAATAAGAATTACGTTGACCTGTATCAGGAATCACCCAAAAAGCTTCAGCTTTCAATCTGCTCCAATAAAACTGAAACACTCCACTCCTAAGTGCATTTCCACTGTAGTCCCCGATTTCCCTAAAATTACAGATGTCATTTTGAATGGAAATACTATATCCAATGTGTCATCAGTGATACACATCCTAATTTCCTTCCTTATGTCTAAGCCCACACCATTATTCACACCTCTCTGGCTTTATATAATAGGGCAAGATTTTCAAGGCCACAACAAAAACAAATAACACATTCAAGAGCTACAATTTTTAATAATTATTTTCTTGGCTTAAGTTTCAAACTTTCTTTTCTAAACCACAAGTACCAGAACAAACAAGTGTTTTAGAAATACTTGAAAGTGGGTTTATTTTCTCAGCAAAACACACTCTACAATAGGAGCCTGCAGCAACAGAGAAGGAAGCAGGTCCTGAAGGAAGATCTTCTTTACCAGGGAGGACTGCCAGAGAGCAGTGCTGATGGCCACAGATCCAGCTCCAGCATGAAGCCAAGGAAGCTTGCAGGATTACCTGGCTCCACTAAAGTGCTCCTACTTTCTTAGTTTTCAGGTCTCCTCTGCAGTAAACCTGAGGTATCTGACACAGCCAAATGCTTCAGGGAATCCCAGAAACAGTAGAGACCTAACCACTCTGTGTTCATGGTCTTCCAGCTGCTTCTTCTGACATCTGTCTGAAGGATGCCAGATGTACTGCTGTTCAGCTCCAGAGATATAGAGCCTAGGAACAACCCTGCCTTTGATTCATGTTCCAGCACTTTTCCATTGATTATTAAATGTATCCGTCTCAGCGAATTTATTGTTCAAAATGAAATTGTGTCACTGAGAAAGAAATTTTGATGAGCCCTACTCTGTAGAATGTGGTTATATTTCTGCATTTTACCAATAACTCAAGGACATCAATGACTGTATCTCACATTAGACCTCCCCTTCCAAGCCCACCCATATATATTTTTTTCTGAACATGTAAGACAGCATAAGCATGCATGAAATGGCTGTGCACATCAATCCAAATAAAGATCACAGAATGCATCAAGAGTGCCAGGAAAACAAAACCCTAATGCTTAAATTCAAGAACAAACAATTCTAGCTGTCTTGTGAAAAATCTGATCTGCTATATTAACATCAGTCTTCACAAATAATAAGTCAATCCTATCTTCGATTTACCAGAGAAGTAAATCTCAAATATTAAAAAATAAATATTAAAAAAAAAATCTGTGAAACAACTTTGCCCTCAAATTTTATGTGTATTTGTACAGTGTGATGAAAGGACTATTATTTCTTTAAATAAACATGAACACCTGGTTAGACTATACCCTGAGGTGTCCTTGGACAAATGTGTTTTCGGCTATTCACTCATCTGAGGACAGAACTGTAGTTCCTGGTACTGCTAAAAATCTAAGGGCAGCTACTTGGAAAGCACAGATGGAGCCCAGAGTGGCTTGAGTGCAGCTGACTGCCTGCAGAGTCCCAGCAGCTCAGGATCAACAAATGTTCTTTAGGTCAGAGCAGTAAATATACACAGAGGTTTCTATAAACTTGGTTACCCAAGAGACTTGATTGGCACCTCCAGGGCTCGAGGTTCCTCAGGTATTCCACGTGTCATTTTACAGTCTTAACTGGTTCTTCTTCTTGTGTCCCCACTGCCCACTGGAAGGACAGCCAATAGTCAGTACACACAACAGACTTGTAATATTCAAAGGCAAAAGCTGTAAGCCTAAAACTAGTGTACAAAACCTGGTATAACCAAATATCTCTCCTTCTTCTCCTCTTCCATTTCTAGCTGACACATTTTTCTATCTTCTACTCAAAAATAACAGAAATTAAAGAAACTTTTCTCTATCCCATGTATCCAAGGACATAGAAGCATATTTCATACACATGCTTATTTAGCCTCAAAATTTCTCTAGGAGATAGGATTGCTTCCCTTGTCCTTGCCTAAGGCATTAGCAACACAGCAAAACAGAGGGAAACATTTAATTTGTGTGTTATTCCCTGCATCACCTTCAGTGTACTGGGCAACCTTAATACAGTTTTCTGTCTTGCTGATTTTCTGCCATCTGTAAAATGGGAATAATTATGAAGCAAACATTAAAGACAAAAAGCACTCATATGAAATACCATGGTAGCAGATGTTTGCTGAAAACACCGAACAGTCCCATGAAACTTTTAAAAAAACCCTGCCCAGGTAACAAAGTACAGCTAGGACATGGAAAGTCAAAAAATAATACTACTATCATGTTTCAAGGCCTCTGCTTCACAGTCCTAACAAACATTTGAACTGTACACATGGTTACTGGAGGTCTAAACACCAGCACATCCCCCAGACACATGCAAGAATGACACCCAAAATACTGTACTTTAAAACATTAGAAAGTAATTCGGGAACTTCAGACTTTTCCTTTTGCCCTATTCTGGCCTGTTCACTGAAAGGGGAGCTGACATGTGCCATTTTCCCTGCTGCCTTCTGTCCCAGAGGGGCTGGTAGGCCAGGGTAGCACCCAGGGACTGATGGAGGTTCCTTTTCCTCCCACTTCGTTACAGCCACAGGAATGAGACAGACAGATACAAAAGCTCACATCAGGTACTGCCATTGCCTCCAGTTTCGTTACGAAAAACCACTGAGCAATACTTACATCTGCCTGGATCATACAGTCTCCTATTTATTCAACTACTATTTAATTTTCCATCTGGAATAACAGATGCAGAAATCTCAGCAGATACCTTTTTAAAGCAATCCTGATCCCCGAAAGATGCAAACCAACTCCGCTTGTGTTACACTGAAGTGTCAAAAAACCCGACTTCCTCAAAAAAAAAAAAAAAAAGTAATTGGGAGTGAGTTTCCACAGGTCATATACAGCACAACAGAGCTACAGCTCTGTGACTCCCAAAAGTGGAGGAGGTTTAAAACAAGTCAGCCTAACAGAAATACCCTTGTGCTGCCTCTGTTCCTGCCTGAACAAGGAACCATATATGGAGGGCAAGCAAGAAGGAACTGATGCCAGAGACTGGGGGACATGGGCAGCCTGGTGACCACGGCTTGGAAAAGCAAAGTGCTTAGGTCTGAAGATTAACTGGAATCTAAGTCTCTGTCTTCAGCGGCAGAGCATTGTATGTTTTCATACCAGTATGCATTATAAGTACTAAACATGCTTCTTGTAGGAAAGAACCAATTGGATTTGAAAGGGTTAGACATTAATAAAGTGATAAATGTACCCTCTAGAGGTGACACTGCAGCTCAGATCAATTCTGCTTTCAACTAATAGATGGGCAATCATTTCTACTTTAGCGAATTACAACAGAACACAACAATCTCACACATGTCTGTGTATTAACATTTGTACATACAGGCACTGCCCAAAACATATTCCTTCCTTCCTCCACATGTCAACAACTTGAAATACTTAACTCAGCATCTCCTGAGAAAGCAAAAATCAAATGCTTCCTTTATTATCTGTAAAACCAGCTTCTTCAAAAACTTGAATGCCAAACAAAAAAAATTCCACAAATGCATCTTAATTCTCCTTTTTCTCTCTATTTGCCATAGTGACCTGTCCTAGGTTACAATGTGACCAAAAGCATGTATTCTATTATCATCTTCACAAACTGATAAAGCAGGCGGGGAGTGTTCACCTTGACTCATCCTTGATAACTCCCTCTGGGAGCTCTCTCTGTTCAATGGACAGCCAAGGACCCTGCCCATGACTCACAGATAACTCACTCTGGACTATCTCCTGTTAATGGGCCCATCACTGCCTTGCCTCGTGACTCACCCTCCCATGGTGAGATGCTCTGCCCAGGAGGAGGAACTGAGCATCCCCACCTGGATATAATCAGAGGTTTGGGACAGCACAAACAGCCTTTTCCACTGGACCCCCAGAGGACAAGAAGCTACATCACTGGACCTCCAGGTGAAGACCAGACTCTTCTCTACAGGATCCCTGCTTCAACAGAACCATCACTCCAGAGGACTGCAGCCACCATTCGGACTGCTACCAACACCCTGACCGACAGGGTGTCAGGCTGTATTCTGACTCTGTCAGTGGTTTCCTTGTACTATTGCTTTTATTTCATTTTATTTTTCTCATTAAATTGTTTTTTTCTAACACTGGAGTCTCTTACTGGTTTGCTTTCAAACCAGCACATGACCCCAACATCTCCTACCTCACAGTTTTGCTGCTTGTCACTGTAACAGCTAAACTTGTGGCAAAAACAAGTAGCAAATAAGTGAAAAAAAATTAGAAATTTCTACATTTCTACATTATACATTGTGTTACGGGGACTAGCAACTCAAAACTGAAATGCAGGTCAAACAACAAGCAAGGTTCTGAAAGTAAAGAATAAAAAGTTTAAATTCAGTGGACAGAGCTACAAAAATGTGTATTAATATTCATACCTAGTTCAATCTAAGGAACCTTATTTATGTTCCTTCAAATATATTCAGCAGGGTGTAAAAGCTGCCTTAACATGTATTTAAGTTATGAAAACCAAAGCACACTTGGTCAGGACTGTTCCTGGTCATTACACCACGGATTCCTTAAAGCTCCTATAGGTCCATGTCCCCCTAAGTTACCTCTGAGCCCCGGCAGCACCAGGAGGTGTCCCCAAGTGAGCAGATATTCATCTCCAGGACTAGCCAACATGCTGAGCTTGAAGACTGTTCTGGGTAAGTCTGTGGCTGTATTATTCATACTTTGATTTGAACATTATGTAAGACAAACCTTCCAAAAATATTTTCATGAACAAGATGAAAAACAAAACATACCAGAAGAACTGTTCCTGTCCCTCGGGACAGTCAATTTCAGAGTAAGGACATGAACCTAGGACACTCACCCTCAAAGTGAGGAGACTACAAACACTGAAATGAAGATCTCTCTTAAAATTTCTAATTAGAATCTTAAAGAAAGTAAAGCAAAGGCACTTTGATAAATTAGGGGGGTTTTTTTCATTTGAAAAGCCCCATTTTGGAGAGGGGAAAAAAAAAATCTCAGTCATGATGACATGTATTTTAGCAGTTCAGATATTATTAATGAACTTCTAAATGCTGAATTGAGATGTTGAACAGATATCCAAACAGCTGAGATGATATCCAAGGCAAAAAAAAAAGTGGAAGATTATAGATTTGTAGCTAAGGAAACAGCATTTCTTTCATGCTTTGCTTATTTCTCTCTATCCCCTGAAGATGCTACCTTTGTGATTTATTTCTGCTTGAAACAATTTAACTGTGTTCATTTATTTTATTCAAATGCAAAATGTTTCCCTTTTGGGATGGAATCTAGTATTAATAATTAAGTCTCAGCTCAATATTTTAATTGCTTAAATTATATATGAACTCATTTTAAATGTGTGCGATAGCTAAAAATTTGAGTGCTTAAGTAAGTTCAATATTTAAACCTTGTCACTAAAAAAACCCCCAAACCTCTAGCATATTAATTTATTTCCTTTGTTGTTCTCCTGTGCACGTCCTTTGCTCCCCATCTGCAAACACAATGTATAAATGCTGCCAGCTGTCTTGCAGACTGTCCAGCTGCAATGCTGCTTTCAGTCGAGAGGAGAAGAAACTAAGGCTGAGACCCCTGCAATGAGATGCACGATGACCAGAGCTTCACAGCTGACTTGCTGCTAGCCCCCCGAGACCTGACTGAGCACAGGAGCCTGGCTCCTCACTTCCCACCGATCCAAACAGAACAGATGGAGAGCAGCCATGAACCCGTGAGCAGAGACAGCTTATGCAGGAGAGGCTGTACTTTCCTGCACTGATGACAGCTTAGAACAGCAGTGATTCTGACTTTGTTTGCTGAAGCTGTGAATAACTTAACATCTTCTGGGAAAAGTAAGAGATCAGCGTGCACTGACGAGCGCTGCCAAGCTCCCATATCCTCTGTCTGCACAGTGTCTGCAGGCAGTAAAAGTAAAAAACCTCCTTTGTATCCCTCATGTCTCAGACATGGGAGGGCTCATGGCCATGCATGAGGTCAGCCATCAGGGTCAGAAGTCAGCTCTTCAGGCAGATGCAACTGCAAACTAAAGCAAATGGCAAGTGCAAGGGCCCACTCCAGCAGGAGCAGTGGACTTTAGAGTTAGGCTCTTCTAGAATATCCCACTCCAGGTACAAATCCGTGAGTCATCTCTGAAGTATAAACATCTCCACTTCCATGTATGCCACAGTTTCCATGGCCAAAGTGGTCAGGCAGCAACACAGGAAGATTGAGCTTCACAGAAGGGAGCAGGCGGAAATCGTAGGCACAAGTAGTGACAACTGCAGGAAAATTAAGGTCTCTGAAACATCTACAGCAGACTACAGTAAGCTGGCTGCATGACATTTAAAAGGCATAAAATATCAAGCCAATAGGTTTTAAATTAATGTGTTAAAAGGCACTGCAACATCAGTGAGAATTTAAAACAATCTGGCTACATCCACACACAGCAAGGCCCAGTGCCAAGTCAAGCGCTTTCTCTCCCAAGCCATTGGTGATAAAGTAGGATGCAGGTGGAGGATCAGCGAGACACTTGCTCCTATAGCATGAATGACTTTTGGATGGTCCCAAGATAAACATGAGGAGAAATGATGCCTGAAGTAGCCACCTAAAAAACATAGACTAGACAGGAATAAGGGAATAAAGGTAGGTATTTATTTGAAGGGACTTCAAATGTACAGCCTGGGAAGTTCAGAGGCTACTGCCAAGATGGACTCCAAGGTGGACAACCAGTCATGAGTTCTTCACACCTTTATAAGTTTGGTTCATTTGCACATCAGAGTTAATTCTCCAATTAAAGCTTCAGTTAATGATGGAATTTCCCCAGGCTTGCCCCCCCCTTTAGAGGCTTTTGGTTTATACTTTTTGGGCCTAGGACGGTCTCAGGGTCCTTGGAGAGCAGGCCTGAAGAAGCTTTGTCATGTCTACCTAGCACGAGAGAGCAGAAGTTAACAGGCTACAACAAACTTCAGAGTTATACACTAGGCAATACAGGATTTGAAAAATATAAAAGTTAAAACTCAAGGCATCAGAAGGAAGGCTGGAAACCCACAGCAAATCCATCTGACAGGCTGCAGAGGAGCAGACACAACCGTGTAGCTTGGGGGACATACCCGTGCCAAGCCTGAGCCAATTAAGCTGTGTTAAAGTGCAGGAAGGCTCCTAAATGCCCTGCAGCCAGCAGCCTCACAGAAACCTTGGGGATGTCTGCCCCTGCTCCTCCGCACAAGGCTGGCATGCCCTCCAGAGCTCCAGCATGCTGAGACAGGGTCTTTCAGCTCAGCAAATAATACAGCAACAATAAATGACATCAATTATTCACTAATGGAATTATGTCTAGTAAGTCAAACAGAATCTATAATCTGAAAAATCTTTTGCTTAAAAAATGCAATGATTTTTTTAATTGGTTTTATACTCCCTGCTATGATTATTCAAAGCACTATATAAAAAGGCTTTGGGAAAAGAAGTCACTTAATCTGATTAAAATGAAATCACCTACCAGCTGGGAACCTAGCAGCTCCCACATCTTCAAATTATTTGTATAACCTCCACCTGTAAAATACCCTTCCTAGGATATTGCTAAGGCTGCAGTCCCCACATTAGCTGTTTGCTCAGTTTTACTTCCTAAAGCAGGCAAAAAGGTTGACCTGCAGTTTTCAAAAATGCTTCTTAAAATTGAGAAATGCCTGTGAAATTTAAGTCAACATTACACAGATGCTTGAGGCAAACTGTTCTGTTCCCACCACAAACAGCAATCGTTACTCTGTAGACACGCAGATTTCTTCTGGAGCATCACGGAGTTGCTGCCTGTAAAGAAGAATCTGATGAGCATAATTAAATTAGCTCACCCATTTTAACTATTTTGGCACCACATCTCAAGTGAGAAGCAGCCAAACAAATTTGTCTCGCTACGAGTTTCTGTGTCATTTTTGGAGTGTTGCAGGGTACTCCAAAATCTATTTGCAGTCTTCATATGCATCCCTGCTTCTCTTTTCCAAATGGGAAATATGGACGCCTGAATCTGCGACAAAGGGCAAGTAAAGGACACAAGAAAAATCTTTCAGTTCTGTTTTTCTATTCCCTTCCATGAGAATTGTTTCTTCTTCAGCAAACTATAGCTCTATGCTTGTAACTGGAGCACCATTTCATCACCTTCTGTTTAGCATCTTAGATCCTCCACTCCTGACCTCTCTTTAATGACTCTTGCCTGTTGTCCAGCCTCTGTGTGCAGTTGCTGGAGTTCTTATCCTCAACCTTCTCCCCTTGGGTTTCCATTCCTTCACTTTGAAGGACTTCTGAACCAGCCTCTGAAGATGCTTTCCTAGCCAAACCTTTCCTCTCTTCCAGTCAACTCCAGTTTCATCTATAAACCCCTCCTGGACATTCTGCCGCCCCTTTTGACTGCCTTGGTTGAGTGATGCCTTTGCATTACCTGACAACAGCTCACCTTTACCTTGCTCCTCTTCAAGCCAGCTCTCTTTAGATCCTCCCTATCCCTTAAACAAGATATGTTCTATTATGTGATATTACATGCATGCCAGTCAACTGCGTAATTGCTCTTGTACTTGACACTAATCACAATTCTGGCCATTCATGCAATAATTCTATGCCATTGGTTAGAAAAAATGCCAGTCTACTTAAGTCAGCAAAGACACCAATTTTGCTGGTTTATTGTCCTAGTAGCCCAAATCTGTCTTTACCATCAGTGTCAGCACCTTCCATGCACTGCTTCACACCGCCCTACATAACTGTCTGCACAATTTCCCTTCCCCTTTTAAGGATGCTCACCAGCACAGACATCCCCACACCAACAGCCAGCAAGATCCAAGACTACAACACCTCTCCAGACACTGCTGCAGAGATCCTGTCCACAGAGCATCGTTTGGGTCCTTCATCCACTCCCCCCCCACCCCCCAGCTCTAATCTACAGGTAAAACACTCTTCCTGCTTCCAGACATCCTGCAGTTTACACTGCAGTGCAGCTGCCCACAGATAACCATTACATTAATTTCCCCTTTCCTTCATCAAGACGTAAGTGTTAAAAAAACCAAACAACTCTGAACTACAGCAGCAGCATGTTACAGCTACTGTCACCCTATGGAAAATATGCTGACATTTTTATTTTGTGCATTTGCCTGTCTGCATCCACCCACTGTCCCCGATCTTCCACTAAAACGATACAAACAGTTTAACTTCAGGAGTCTCTGGAGCATCTCTCTCTTCACAACACATAACGTTTAGTGACGCCCCAAGCAAGCAAACAACAGTCCTTCAAATCTAAAGACTTTTCAGAAAAGGAGTCAATTTATCAGTTTTTCTCCAAGTGCTGATATCCCAGAAACAGAAAATTATTTCACACACAATGTAGTGGAAAAAGCAAAAAAAACCAAAAATATAAGTCAATAGTCTGCTCCATGCAGCAACCAGAATGAGTACTGAAGGTGAAAGCCAACTATATGATTATGTACTTGCAAAGAAACTGTAATTTTGCTTTACGTGCATTTTTTCCTCTTCATCTTATTCTCAACACATAGTGGCACAATCAAATGAAATGAAAAAGAACCACCTATTCACTAGTGGGTTATATTTAGCAAGAGGCAGTCTAACATATTAAAGCATTTTTCCCACCAGTACTGAACCTAAATTGACACTGTCAACAGCCGTTATTAACACAAGACATTCTGCAGAGTCAAAGAAAGCAGATTTTAAATATATATATAAGTAAAGGTAAACTACCAGCTGAATGTTTGTACAACCATCAGCAAGTCACTTCTACAGTTGTGTACTTCTGGTAAAGGAATTGCACGTGCCCTTGCTTGCAGCCAGGTGCTGTTGCCTGGCATCAGTGAATAGAGGCTGTTCAGTTACACTGATTGTGGGTCTCACAGAGGGTTTCCATCCAGGCCAGTCACAGCAGTTTTTAAAAACAGGAACACCATCACCCTTAGCAGAATTTAGACCAAAATGCACTGTAGCCAAACTCCAATACCCATGACTGCTCTCACAGCGCAAACAGGGCTCTGGACACAACAACCACAACAAAAAGCTAGAGACTAGTTCAGTTTAGCAACCTCTATTTACACTTTCCAGCCCAGCAGAAAGAATTCAGCCCAGCATCTGGCAGTTCCCAAAGTTTACAATTCTCAGCCTCAGATGTGACATGTAATTCTTTTTAATACATGGCCCAATAATTTTCTCCTCTGTTCTCAAGAAATGCAGAAATTAAACGTGACACTGGCCACACCAACTGAAGTCAGTAATTTCTGTTTGTACCAGCAGTGTTGAAAAGACTGAAGACCTTGAGGACAGCAGGATCAGTGGAAGCCCTCACACATGTAAGTAGAGCACACAAACAGTGCATAAAAACAAGTTAACACGCAGTCAGAAGTTTAAAAGTCCAATATCCACCCTTACACACACACCAGGCTGTAGCAGACTGACACCACTGTGTAGCACTGCAGCTGACCTACTTGTCTGCCCCATGTCTTCCAAGCTCACAGCTTACTTGAGAAACACAAACAGTCTCATGAAGTCACTCCTTTGGGAGGGCAGAGCTGCATGCAGTAGACATCACTTCAGGCTCAAGTACAGATGAACCATTACTCAGATGAACTGTCTACCCTGGAAGGAGAGATTCTAATGCTTCTTTGAAGTGTTCTGTTACTGTTAGTGGGTTTCAAAAGCAGATGCAAACATGAACCAACTCCCACTCCTTCCACTGCCAGAATAATCAGAGATTATCTACTCAGGAGAACTCTTCCCAGTTAACCCAACATATGACCACATGTCTGGCCAGCATAACTTTTTCAAAGATGACCTTTCAACATACAAAACATCATCCAGACCTAAAACTCACCACAGACCACATCCACAGTTAAGTAAATCCCTTAGCATGAGTAAAAGACTGGATGCTAGAACAATGCCAAAGTCATTATTACCTTTGCGAAGTTTCAACCCCATCAGCATTTTCTTTTTTTCTTTTTTGAAACAAAACAAAACATAAGGACACTTTCGAACAGCTTTAAGTCATACCAACAGAAAATTATAATGAGAAAATTCATCCTGTAATCATTTACTAAGCAAACCATACCAGTTACGACTTCTTTTTCTTTTTCATTTTTGGCAGAGCAGAACAAGTAGTATATATTCAAAACAAAAAGCAGCCATCTAAAATACTTGACTGCATGAGCATGAGGTCCAGATCTAAAAGTAAAAATAATTTTCTGTGACTTACCAGAATTTCTCTTTGACACGAGCTTCAAATTCATGCTGACTACAGTACAGATCACAAGAACCAAGAGAACAAGAGGCTTCATCTTTCACTTTCTGTGACAGCTGAAATGCAAACATAGTACTAAGTCTGAATCACAGCTTTTAACTACAACAAAGCATCAACTACAGTTAAACATTTGTCTAAGAACCATTACAGGGCAATAGCTTAATGTAACAACTTCTGGGTTTATGTTTATGCAGGAGTAGGAAAACATAACAGTTCAAAGTAACCATGTATGAACAATTTACCGCTGACTGTCACACAAAAGGGTTGGGTTTTTTTAAGTGACACCTCAAAAATATAATTTTGCTCTCAAAGAAAAAAAAAAACACAGTTTATTTGAAGTAGTAGTATGGGTCTAATCTGGCAGATTTTTGTATGTTATTTAAGGAGAAGACCCTGATGGTCATAATTAACTTTCTCTCATACAGTCCACACACTTTTAAAAAAATGCATATTGTTCAGGAAAAGACCCAGAGTAGGTTATTCATGCAATCACTCTTAGCAACCTTACTTTCCCACTGGTGGCCTTGTAAAAGCTTCTACAATGTCTACAATCGCCTACAATTAACATTGTTCTAGAAATTTCTGCTATAAAATGAGGTAAAGAAAGGTGAACAAAATTCAGAAATCAATGAATGTAGGTCTCAGGAGTCTCTCCTGTGAAGTTTACTACTTACTTTATATTATGTACATTAAAAAGGAAAAAGGGAAAATCTAGTTACAAAATTTTATTTTTAATTTTATATAATTACTGGAACTAATTCTGTTTTCATTTACAAGTACCAGGCCATTCAAGAAAAGATAGCAAGAGCAAACTGAGCCTCCTTCTCTGCACTTAAAAACAGGTAGAACAAATCTGAATTCATCAAAGCCCGTCTCTCTCAAAGAAAGAGAGATGCTTAATTATAGGCTAGAGTCCTCAAATATAAGCTTAGATTGAAGTCATGGGCCTTTAAGTGCCTGGATATATATTTAAACTCCAGGAATTCATTTCTGTATAAGATACAGACTTCAGATCAGGACCCTTATTATCAGATAAAGCAGGCAGTCATCTAAATCACTGTGAAGCTATTATTTGCACCAAAAGATTCAGCAAACATTTTACAGAAGTTTCAATTAAACAGAAATGCACAAAACTCCCTGCATGAGTAGTCAAAACTGAGGCCAATGAAACGGAATCCTCCCGTAAATGCTGCAACACATCTGCCCACCCAGCCTGCTCAGAGGTCCCAAACTCTGCACTTTGGGAGCAGCCCGGACCCCTGCAGCTCTGAACATTTGCCCAACACGACAAAGCAGCAAGAGGGTGCAGTGTCCTGCTGTTCACTGAAGCTTATTCAGTTTAATTTCACTTTATTATATCAAATATTCTTCCCTTGTAATTTTATTACTGGCCTACTGTTGTGTGAAGAAAACGTAAGGAACCCTGTATAATCTTTTACACATAGGAATTGTGCTGCTATTCAATTATTTCAAAATTAACTTAAAAATGAAGTTCTCTTCCTCTCACCCTGCCATACTACAATCTACAAACAGGCAGTGGATTTTTTTTTCCTCCCTAAATGCTATGGCACTTTCTGCCTATTGATTCCTCACAGTAATGATGCTAAGGCATTTTCAAGGAATAATATGAACTGAAGGCTGTCTGACAGTGGTTAATGACAGAATCAGCATTCATTCTTCCTTGACCTCTCCTTGGAGCAACACAATCCTGAAACAAGTGAGGCCATCTTGACAAGAGAGCTTAAAAAAAGTAATTGAACTAAATCTTTTGACAGATAATTGTAATGATGATGTTATGCTACAATGATTTTCAAGTATAGCTTTGCAAATTACATTCTCCACTTTTCTCCCTTCAGTTATTACAGCTGAAATATGGAATTCCTTGGTCCTTTTCCACGTGGGTCTGTGCATCTCCATCCCAAACAAGCTATGCTGCATTAAATACATTTAAAAACTCAAAGCAAGTTCTGCCAACCAATATTAATGCTAGACAGAGCAGAAAATTCTTGGTTCTGTCAGCACTGATAGGAGTTTTACTTTTCGAAGCCCTGGCCTCACCAAGGCAGTCAGCCTCTGTACTTCCACAAATCAGGAAAATAGAGTAGGAAAAGGGCAAGAAAACACAGCACCACCCAGTCACTCATAATCAAACCCAAAGCCTCAGCTTGTCACATCTGACACAACTCCACTGAGGCTGGTATGAAAATACACATCAGAGTCTGAGGTGTCACCTCCACCATGGCAGACATTCCACCAGGAAGTAGGATCAGTCACACCAGTGTGACCAGTGGGTCAGCTGGTAGTCTATCCTGAGACAGCAGCCAGCTACAGACAATCAGGCTGTTCAAACTGCCCTATCAGAGATGTTTCTAAACATTCATGTTAACAGAGAACATAAGATACAAAATAAGCTGTATTTCCTCCAGAAGAATGTCCAGCAGCCAGAAGAAGGAAGGTTGTATTAGCTCAAACCAAGTTTCTAAATTTTCTCAGGAGATTTCTGGAGCTGAGTGTGCCAAGATTCTCACCATGTGTCCCAACAGGACCAGTCTCAACTCCCTCCTCAGGGCCATTCACTCATCAGTCAGGCAGTGGGATGGACTACAGGCTCAAGCCAGCCCGGTACTAGGCTTCTGGGAATAAATGTGTAGTGGATGTCTATGATCTGATGAAGAACATGAAGAAAAGTGTGCAAGCTTGACGAGACACGAGAGAGAATATACCAGTCAAAGTTCAATGCCATTTCCCTGCAAGCAGGGGCTGATTTTGTTATTTGACAAACTTTCCCCTCAGAGGCACTGAACAGCATTTCCCTGAGGAGCCGCTCACTCTGATGCTGCAAACTCCAAGCATGTGTGAGTAGGGGCTCACAGATGTAACAAGAATGTAATGCTCTACTGGATGTGCCTCATAAGAGAGGAGCCACGTTCGCACCATTCCCAGAAGACTGAAGACATCTTACTCAATAAGGACATAGAAATACCAATTAGAGCCAGCTTGCCAAAAATCATTGAGAGGAAGGAAGAGAGACACAGAATGAAGTGGTTGTTGACAACGGTGAAAAAATTACTAGTCCAAGCCTTGTTGTGACTTGCCATGTTGTATTTGTGTCCAGGTATGTAACGGGAGGTTACCGCTATCAGAGGGAGAAGTGTAGGAGAAGCAAGGTGCAGCAACTTAATTCACCATTGCACTGCCAAGAAGGTCGCTCCTTCCCTCTTCACCCCATCTGTGCTACAGACCAGACTTGGGGCAACTGTCACAGTGTCCTGTAAGCACCCAAAACTACAGGGGGACCAGGTTGCAATGCAGCACAAATTTTGTTCTTCTAACAGAAACCACCCAACTCCCATATCCTGCCTAACACCCTTCTCCTCTGTTGAAAAACTTATTTCTTCCACCTGAACCCTCAGAAAACAGAGCTTGGGAAACTACATTTCCTTCATGTACTGCCTGCTGTCTTTCCAGCACCCACTTCAGCTCATGTGGCTTCTGGGACTCAAAGGAACTTCAAGTGACAAGGTTACAAGGAGGCATTTTAAAAAGAGAAGAAAATCAGAGCATTAATATTTTGTGCAAAACTCAGCACTGAGATTCCCAAGTTCACGCTTTAACTATAATTTAGCTTTGCTCTAATTTGTACCACAAGCTTTGTTTATGCAGTGCTCCTTTTTAATAGGAAACAAGAAAAGAAAAGCAGTGCATGTGCACTCAGGCACACATCTGTGCACAGGCTGAGATTTGCTGACACACCATGAGGCTCTGTAGGTTCTGGTTTCTCCACAGAAGCTGTGATGCAGAAGGCACTCATTAAAAACAACAACCCACCTCTTTAGTGATTTCCAATTGTGAGGTTTTGTTGCTCAGATATCTCACAAAAATAAATTATCATTTTCACCCCGCACACAAAGGATGAAATGGCAACAGTAATTATTTTGTTGTCTTTACAGTAGGCTAGATGGTGAGTCCTGTTCCTTTCTTTTCAAACCATTTCCCCACCCTACTTTTTAAGGCTTTAAATTTTAATATGAACTCACTCTCGGGTCTTCTCTTTTGCCAACATACCACACTGAGCTGCTTATTACTAAAAAATATTTCAGCCTATATAATATGTTGGTTGGAAGCAATCCACAACAGGCACCAGTTCCTTTTTGTTGATAGCTGAAACATAAACAAAAATTACTTAAGATCTCTGAGATGCTACAGAGATGCACGCTAGCTGAAATAATGTATCTTCAGCTCTACTTGATACGGGTCATGCAGCCTTCTTCGCTCTGCTGCTCAATGAGCATCAAAGAATATTTCATTTTGCCTAATTCATTGTGCATCTTCACCATCATAACCAGCCACTTAAGTTACACAAGGAACATTAATTCTACAAGGCAGTGTGCATTCAGCATTTGTCTTGCAGGATTTAAGTCTCCACTGGACTCAGGTCCAGGTCCTTAACTAAACTCACATCTACCTAGTTTTCCTTGATCAGCTGAAATTCAAAGGGAAATTTTAAAATGAGGGAAGCATGGTATGCCTGCACAACACAGTGCTTGTGTTATGCAAAGTGGAAGTAAACAGCAACAATAAGACAACTTCTAAACTGTCTGGGATTATTACTGGCTCAGCAGTGTATCACCTGCACGACAGTAATACAGCAAGGAAAAAGCAAGGTCTTGTCCTGACAAAGCAAAGGGAACCCACAGCTAAATATTGACAAGGTTATAATACTTACCTGCAATGATTCCCCTGAAAGCTGAATGTCTGAGTGTAAAAGAAAAAGAAAAAAAACCCTAAAACTCACAGATCTTCTGTGATGTGAAGGGAATAAACTCAGAATCTTATCAGCTATTTCAGAAGAAACAAACAGCACCACCCCTTTGGTGTTAACACCAAGGGTTTTTTTAAAAATATTGTAATACTTCCACTAAAAGATTAAATATCTTCCAAATGGAACTATAGAAGATATCAAGTACGGAATCTTAGAGTTTCAAAAAGCATCTTACAGTGTAACTCAGAAACAAAAAAAGGGGCTTTAGTGCCAAGCACAAAAGAAAAACACTGTGGATGGCCAACACCCCATGACTTCCCCCATTAATATGTCCGGCTGCAGAGTGTAGAAGTGATTTTAGTTACGGTGAAGTGGCAGTGAGACTCAACACTGAGCGAACTGCTGGCTTGCCCTGTAGAGAAAACCCTGCAAGCATTAACACAACAACCTTTTCCTACAAGAATTTTCTGATCCAACAGCTGCCTAATAGTGCTCATTTATGGAAAAACACCCCAAAAAAGTAAAAGCGGGAAATGGGAAAACCCCCTGAAATATTCAAAGTATAGATAAAGATTACAATATCCATAGCATCAAAACCCTAAAAAGAGTGATGATCATACAACACATGCATGCATCTAAACTGCTACTAAGAAAATTTGATAAAAACCTAAGCAGCCCATCTTAACAGATTTGTAAACCAGAAGAACTAGGACTACTCAGCACTGATTAGCAGATGGAGTTCTATCACCTCACACCACACACTGACCTCGATTCCCTAAGCAACTCACACAGAATTCAAGTTCATTATATCTTCAAACTAGATTTTAAATCCCTGAATCGTACTCGTCCCTCATTGCAGCAGCTCCTGCACTTGGAAACATAGAAAGCAACTGTAAGGAGGAACGAGAACAACAAAGGAGTGGGAAAGTTAGCCACTGTTTTTTAAACCTCATGCCCAGCTGCACCATCAGTGATGTACTGATTCAGCACTACGCTGGATTCTAGTGAGAACTATTGCTCAGCCTTAACATTGCAATATTCTAACTACACATCCTAGGATAGATGGATCCATGTGTCCAGTATCGTAGCTTTTAAGTTCAAGTAGTCCCGGCCTTTTACAGACATTCAACGTGAAATACACGTTGTGGGAGGAGGATTAAAGCTGTACTGCAAACTCCCATGGTTTATGAGGTCAACATAATGGATCAATTCATTTACAGCCTTTTTTTCCCCCTAGAGTAGAAGCTATTAATATTCTACATATATTTACTCCTGCAGATTGTGGTTTAATCAATACAGTACTTCAGGCAACATGAAGTACTGTAGGAAATGTAAAGACTCTCAGAGCCAGAGTTTAGGTTTACAGCCTAAGCTTAGCCTCTCACCACCTTGCAGAAGTACTTAAAAGCTCACAGAAAAGCCCACCGGGGGAGAGAAGAAAATGTGAAGACAATCTACACTTGGAAAGCTAAACATGTACACTAGCACTGAGGAAAGGCAAGAGATTTTAAGAATAATCTTGAATCAGCCTAAATCCTGGAACTGATGCAGTTACAGCAGGAAGTTCCCAATGCAGAGCAAGGTGCAGCAGTAATCACAGCCATCCGAGGGGAGAGACGAGCTCCAGCCGTGGGTGACCACATATGCTTCTCAAAGCTGACAAGGGGGCACAGTCCCAGGATGACAAATTTCTTCTGGGCTGAGACAAACTCAGAGGCTACTCTCAGACCCAGCCCAGCCAGCCTGCCCTGGGCTGTGGAGAAGCCCCGCTCAGGAAAAAAGGACTCCGACTTCTTCTTTTCAGATCTCTTGAGTGGGAAAAAAAAAAAAAAAAGTTGCTGATGAGAACTCTTAGGCTTAGAGTCACTGATAAACCCAGTAAATTCCAGAAAAACCATGGCTGCACTTGACTCCAGCTCTTCAGTTGCTGACACCCAGAACAAACACTACTGCTCAGGTCATGGCCCTTTTCTCCTGAGTGCTTTAGATGACCCTGCCAGCAATCACAAGTCCTCTCTACAGAGCTTCAACTACAAAAGGAGAAGACATTTCAGATTAAAAGAGACGAGAAAAGACCATTCTCACCCACACCAATTTCACTCACTGCTCTCTGCTCTAATATCAATAAGGAAGTCTGTCCAATTTGCAGCTGCCTATGCAGGAGCATTATTAAGCCAAAATATTAGATGCTTTGCTTCTTTCACACTCATTCTAACCCTGCTCCCCAAGCAGCTTTTGCAGAAAAGCTATTAAAAAGGGAGAGACACAGTTCAAAGGGAGGTCTCAATCCTGAAAGATAGCATATCCCTCCTCTTTCCCCCCACACCGCTTCTCTCATTCCCCTTGTGTTCCTCAACAGAGGTGCTCAGCACAAACAGAACAAGATTTTAGACTGGGCTGCCATCTGCATGCTGAAATGTTCCCTGCTCTTACAGAGCCCTTAAAACAGGCCTCTTTCCAATACCACACAGCAGAGAGACTACAGCTGGAACTGTCAGCCGTATTGACATTATCCCTGCTGACATTATATACACCCATAGCTCTGCAATATTAACAAAATAACAATATTTGCACTATTCAAGGCAAATCTGGTCCACATTCGTTCCTGCACATTAATGAAACAGGCTCTGTAAGAATACAATTCGACATGCAATGTGCTTAGAAATTCATTCCTTGATCTCATCCACAGCCACACACTTCCCTAACTAATACATAATGCTCAAAGAAGACAGAATTAACAGGAAAATATGACATACCAGCTTGTCAGCCTCCTTATAAAACACTCGTCTACAGTTTACCACTTAGAAAACACAGTTCCAGAGAAGCCAGACACAGCACTTTGCCATCAGCAGAGGCAAATTGCTTTCAGTGAACTTGGCACCATCTCAGTTCCTTAAAGTGATAAACATATTCTTGATGAGGATTTTTTTTTCCCCCTTACATAACCAGAGACTGGACTTTACATATATGTATTTCCAGATCCGTCTGTGTGAAAAGAAGAATTTATTTAAGTAAGCGAAGAAACAACATCCCCTCAGAATTTGAGAACCATGAGAAACTGCTAATAGAGTAGTACTTTGACACATTTTATGGAAATCTTGAAAACAATGAAGTTTTGTTCTGATGTAGCCAAAATAAAAGTAAAATACGTATTTTATGTGCCCTGATTGCTCTGTCAGAGAGACATTCTTGTTAACTAACTGTTACATAAAACAAAGAGAAGAAGGGTGGGAAGGAATTTTCTGTAGTGCTTTTGGTGTGGAAAGGATTAGCCAAAATCCCACAGAAGTTTCTAACACACTTCTCTCTCACCAGCTTTGTTACTGGATATAACACATCCTTCAGTCCTCCACCAATTCCAAGGGGGTTTAGTGGGATCTACTACCAGATGCCAGAGGAAACCCTCACCATCAAAGCTAGCAGAAAAATTCTCCTTATTCTCATCAAGGGCAAGATCTCTTCTCTCTGTTTTCTTTTCAAGGCTGTTTAAAGAAAGATTTATTTTAGTTGGACATCCTGAAAAGCAAATTGCATCTGGAAGTGCCTCTTTATTTTGTGGTATACTTTAAATGTTCACTTTCCCTTCCAGCACTAAAAGAGCTCCTGATAAATAGCTCAGACTCTCATTGTTTGAGAAAGGCTTAGAAATGAAGAGCAGACACGGCTTCCCATACAGCTCTTTAAGGCTGTTTAACAATTGTTCATAACTTAGCATCCCTTGATATTTTCAGCTTGAGCCTCAGTTTGTCAGAGCCTGAATGTTTAAGAGAGCAGGAAAAGTCCATACACTAATAAATGCTTTATTTCTACTTCTCACAGTGAGTACAACTTCTCAGCCTTTTCCCTCAGACACACAGGTCAAGGCCACCATCCCCAGCCATCCCTGGCAGCTTCCCACCTCAGTCAGCCCCCAGCCAACAGGGATGACTGGCTGCACATGCTCCTTGGAACTTTTCCTCCACCTCTGGTCCCACAAGGGCATCACAACTCAGGGTATAGAAAATTTTGAACAGCCTCTCCCTTCCAAATGCCACATAGAAGATACTGTTCTCCATTGCTTTAAGTGATTACTGTAACATGTATTCTTCTCTCCCCAGGAAACAGCTGAGATCAGTCATGGAAAAAAATTACTCTGCCTATGCAAACCAACCAAATCCCCTCATAGGAACATCCCATCCAGACAGCCTGGATGCTCCTGTCCTCTCCAAGCAGGCAGAGCATCCCAAGGGGGAAAGGCCCCACGTGCTGTCCCCATTCCCTCCTCTTTGCTCTCCAGCAGCCTATCTGCATCTCTGCTGGGCTCCTCACCCACATGCTGCCTCCAGCAGCTGCCTGATACCTCCAGACACACGCAGGCACTCTCCTAAACCCTCCATGGCTCAAGCTTATCCCACAGTGGCACAGCACAACACTCACGAGATCCTGAGACCAGCAACTGTGCTCCTACCTGCCTCCACCTCCACACTCCTCTGCAGCCCCCTCCAGGCTTAAGGCAGCCAAGTCCAGCTTCTTCTGAGGCCCAGGCTTCCAGCTTCCATCAAACAGGGAATCTTCCTCCTCCTTCTCCCACATCACCAATTCCTGCCTGGTCAGAAGCGATCTGTGACACAAGAACAGCCCTTCTGCTGAGCTCACCTTCACCATACCAGCCTATGAATCCCTCCTGACCCTTTCAGGCTCTTTTTTGACCTGACTTCTTTTTGGAGAGTGGTCAGTCCCCCCATACTGGTTTCCAACAGCTTCAGCTACTGCACTGCTTCAAAGTGCAGCCACCAGACTGGCAGCTCTGAAAAGTAAAAGGCTTTCCATTGCTCTGCGAGATACAGTGCAACGCTGGCTGATGCCATTCATGCACTGAGGCTCCAGCAATTGTTTGGCATCCACTAAAACTGACTCAAGCTGGATAAGTGCATTAATGTGGCACACCTGGCCTTCCTTCCTACCTCTTGTGCAAGCAAATCTTCCTCCCTTTTCCCTCACCCCCCACTTAACTGCTAAAGTATCAATCACCAAACAAGTTGAAGACAAACCTCCTATGAGCTTCCAAGTACCATGAAAGGAAAAGGGTGCTCTGCAGAGGACTCTTGAGCTTTACAAATGGAACAAAGATTCATCTCTCTCTCCTGTGCTCACCTGCAGCCCAAGTAGGTGGGAGAGTATAAGGAAGTCTTGCTACCAGCTAACAACCCTGAATGTTCCCAGCTGACCACCCCTCCCAAATACCCAGGAGCAGGCAAGAAGTGCATGCACACACATACACACCAGATATGTGCTTTCTACCCTTTGTCACCAGCTAGAAAGCTTTAGTTCAGGAGAGGAAGGTCTCCCTTCATAGACTTGGATCTGGAGCACACTGGAGGTGCAAGCTGCTGCCTAGCAACACAGGCACTCTGCAGGGAGGTCAGCCCGAACCCCCGTCCTCACACTGCAAGAGGTCTCCTGTGCCCAAAGAAACATCCTCAGAAGGATGCGATCCTTAGTGTTTTCTCAGAAAGCCACCCTGCACATCACCAGTTACAACCCCTGATGAATCAGGGAATCCCTCCTGAAGACCACTGCCTGTGCCTTGGTGAACTGCCAGAACTCTCTGCTTCTCATGTTCACTGCATATGCATTACACCCTGCTGGCTTAGGGAGCCCAAAATCCCAAATCCCTGCGTGTCCCACTGTGTCCCCTGGAGTCACTCAATTGCAAAGCAAGCGCTTGACTCGCTATCAGCTTCCACCCCAGACTTACCTCCTGCCTCGGGTCTGGCATGAGCAAAGCTTTTCAGACACCATGTCCCCATCAAGGCTGGTCCGCTCCTCCGGAGGGAACCCCTTTCCCGTGCACTACACAGAAGCAGGGCAGGCAGTTACCTTCTCTTACGGACGCCACAGAAAGCCACGCAGCTGCACAGGTTTAGCCCCGACGAGAATCAACGTCCCGTTTTGGGCAGGGACAGGAAGCGTTTGGGGCGAATGAGTGCTTGTCTCGGACGGCAATGCAACAGCCACACTCACACAGCACCTGGACACCGTGAAACTGCTCTTCCCCGCAGCCCTTCCCGCTCTCGAGCCCACAGCAGCTCACCTCGCCTGCCCCGACCACTAAAAATTCCCTGAAAAATCTCAAATCTACCAGCACTCTGGTAGTAATATTGTAACATCTATAAACCACACACACACGCTAAAAAAATGTTATTGTTTTGTAAATAATCAGGAGAATATAAACACTGCCAAGGAGCACTACAAAGTGCTATCTCCTGCCGCAGCTGGTTTCCCTCACGGTACAAATCCAAGTTTAGGTGTTAACCCAACAGCCGCAGAAACTGCCAAAACTACACAGACCTTACTACAACTTTGAGAAACCGCAGCTTACAGCATTTTCCACCAGAAACTTTTGATCCTCTGAATCCTAGCAGAGACAGTAGTCCAGGGACAGGCTCTCTGAAAACAGCCGCTGAATCCAAGCCGCGTGAGAAATCTTTGGTGCCCTCCAGCAGACTTCCATCAGACTCCAAAGGAAACGAGAGCAGCTTTATAGTCACGGAACTTTCAGAGGCAAACAGGTTTCAAGTCCCATTGTTCAGCACCCACCACGGTACCTCAGAGCAGCCAAGCCTCTAAAGCACCGGCACCTCTTCGATAGACTCCGCCGAGCAGCAACATCCCAAAAGGCAACTGCTCCCATGTTTTTATTTTAAACCCCCGGCAGAAACACTTTTCCCGGGAAGCCCCACACGCGTTCGCGAGGCTGAGAGACCCTCGGTACCAACCGAGACCCCTCTTTCGTGACAGAATATATTCCCGGCCCTTCCAACAGCAGCAGGGCTCGATACGGGGAGCGGCGGAGCTGCCGCGCCGGCACGGACGGCTCCGGCCCCGAGCATCCGCTCCGTGACCGGCGACACCGGGACGGAGAGCCGGAGCTGCGGCGGTCCCTGCCCGGAGCCCGTTGGGAGCGCTCCGGCACCAGCGGGACCCCGGGCTCCCTCCACCCGCTCCGGAGCTGCGGAAGGGACGCGGCAGTAGCTGCACTTCAGCCCCGTCCCGCGCGCGGCGGCGCCGAGGACGGACCAACTTTTCTTTTTCCCNGCCGCCCGCGCCTCGGCCCTGCACCCCCGGCCCGGCACCGCCGTGCCCCCGGGACCGCGCTCCGGCACCGCCCGCACCGTGCCCGGGGCGGGCAAAAGAGCACCCGGCGTCCCGTCAAACTCCGGCGGGGAAGGGGCTGTCAAGGGACCCGTGCGGCCGCGTACGTGGCTCCGATCTCGGCAGAAGAAGCGGCCGAGAGAGGGATGGAGGGAGCGTCGGCAAAGGGCTGCGACGGGGCCGGTGTCTTACCAGGGGATCTGGCACGGCGCGGATGGGAACGGGCGGCACTGAACAGGCTCCTCCGGGGGCAGCGCACGATGGCAGCGCACACCGGGGCCAGGGCCAGGGCCAGGGCCAGGGCTCCCCGAGGGTCGCAGGCGAACGCTAACGCTTCGGGAGCATCACCAGGGGCCNAAAAGAAGGGGACTGCCGCGAGAAGCGCCGCGCGCAGGGCTCACCTCCCCAGCAGCTCCCCTCTACGGCTCCATGCCGGCGGGCTGCGGACGTCCCCCGCCGCGCTAGCAGTGGGAGAGCAGCGGGCGGCCGTGCTGCGCCGGGGCGGGCAGGGCCCGCGTGCGCGGGGCGCGGCTCCGGGAGCGGCCGCTGGCGCCGNTCCCCGAGGGTCGCAGGCGAACGCTAACGCTTCGGGAGCATCACCAGGGGCCCTTCCACCCCTGCCCCGGGCAGTGCTGCCCTGGCCTCGGGCTGCCCGAACACTCGCAGTTCGCCCTAGGTGTTACAGCATCTGCGCTGAACGGAGAAGCCGCTTTCAAACCCACTGCACATTTTCACACCATCATTAGCATCAGTTTAACCAGACTGCCTTCAACTGGGCCAGGCTAAGTTTCTCTTCCCTAACTCTGCTTCTGACATGACACATCCATGCATTCCACAGAATTATTTTTAAAGGTAACTTTTACCTGTGCTGCTTTTTATTCACTTTTAAATATCTTAGAATAGCTCCATGCAGAATATAATCTACTGCATTTTGCTCAGATTCACAGGAGGACACAGTTTTGTCAGGCAATTGAGATACAGGCAGAAAAATCATGGGACAAATTTCTGTAAGTGCACTTTAGGACTTTACAGCGCCACTGCTTGGCCTGAGTGGTGCTGTGTCACAGGGCATGCAATCGTCACTCCTGCACGTGAGCACTGAGAGGCTGCAAACACTGATCAACACAGCAGTGAGAAGCTTAAAACATAAACACCAGCCAGCCACAGGAAACCCTCACGGGAGAAATTAGCACCCTGCCCTCAAGCGAGAGAGCTGAGAAAAGCCGCATCCTGCTCAGTCGCACACTGTTCACCTCAGCTATGCATCAGCATCTTTGCAATTATTGATGTCAAAGCCAAGAAAACACTCAGCTATGATTTTGGGTCTTTATCACATATGTAGAGCTGACAATTAGAAATATTGTTTTGTTACCTACAGACAAAGCAAATTTGAATTAGATACCACACAAGGATGACAAAAGTAGCAGCATTTTTAGGCATTTCTCTAAGTATTACCATCCTTAAAAGCCTCTGTAGATTCAAGGAGACAATGTTCAGCCACGTTGTCTTGGAAAACCAAGAACAACCAAACATGGTGACATTTCCCAGTCCCAGACATGGGGAGGACTCAGGCACACTCAAGGTATTCTTACCTACAGTAAATGAGCAAAACTATTGTAGAGCAGGATTTTGACAAAGATCAATAAACGTTTTACTGCCTGTATAATTCTTTTAACTAATTTGAGAAAGACAAAATGTTGCCAGGAGACCTCGCTTCTCCAGGTGACACACTTCACCAAGACGCTGATACCTTTGCTGCAATTCATAACCTCTGACTCTTTAGCTTCTCTTTCACTTCTCCTGACATGATTACAGTGTAAAAGTGCTACTTTTAAAATTATTTATCAAGTCACTTACTAAAGTGACTTTTTAGCTGAATTAAAATACTCAAATCCTAGAAAGAAAACATCCCGTGGACTCTGAAATACACAGTTAGGTGAAGCTGTATTTAACGATACCTTGGACTTATACCTGAACTTTAAATGCATAGATAAAGTGGTATCACTAGACATTCTTCAGCATTCTGTAACAAGTCAAAAACCATTAATTATTATGGTCACTATATGAATGTATATATTCATTAAGAAATAGGGGAATATACCACTGACTGATTTTTTTATTTTTAAAGGTAACTTTGTTTCCCTTATTCTGATGTTTTCTCAGCCTATTGTGGAAAATAATCCATTTTACAGACAAGAATAATATGCTATAGAGCTGTCACTCTTTAGGTAGGCTCAGTAGGAAGGCAAAGAGGAATGTGGTATTACAGAGTAAAAGAGATCAGCCTTCAGAGGAACTGTAGCCTGCCATGCACCAAGTCTTAGGCTTGTTTCTGATGTACCACTAAAGAAGTAAAGAGACCTGCTTTGGCCTTTATTTCTGACCTCTTTTTTGTTGTTATTTTTTCATGTCTGGTAAAGCAGGACAGGGACCCCAGCTAAGACCTCCCAGGTGCACTGTGTTGTAGACACACTGAAAGAAGAGTTGACCTCAATAAAAATGGGAGAGAGAAAAATTATTCCCACTGTCATATCTGTCCATACTAGGAAGGAATGACCAAAAAGACCAGTGAACTTGAGCAATGTCAAGCAGTAAGTCTGTGAAGAGCCAGGAACCAAATGCATTGCTTCAAACCCCATTTAGTTCTCCAATCCTTGATTTGCTAAATCTCTCCATTTTTTCTGCTAACCAAATTATTTCATGACGGGGTATTCTAGGGCTTTAACCCCATGTCAGAGAATTCAGTGAAAAGGATTGTTTTCCACTTACTTCAGTTAGCTCTGAAAGAGTCAGGTAGCTTTTCTTAATCAATTTTAATCAATCTATGTGTAGACTCACCCACATCCATTACAATTAGATTGTAGCCAAACATCCTCATCTGAAAGCCACCAGCTGAGGCTGCTCTCCCAGCTACTCTTTTCTCACCTCCCAAGGACTGACGGACGTTCTGCTTGAGTGCTTTGCACTCTGTCCCTCTTCAGACAAATAGGAAAGGTTTGGTTTGACTTTAAACAGCAGAAATTAAAGAGCTTCCACGTGAGCAGCTTGCTGGGGTACAAAGCGAGCAGCCTCCAGCAGGAAGAAGGTAGTTTAGGGGGCATGAGTTGCCCTTATGAACCCTACCACTAACACAGCTAGCTCCAGAAAGGGTCATCCTCTATGCTGTGATCAGGAGAGCCCCAACCTTGCCATGAACCTCTGCTTCTGAGTCTACATAATTCTCGCATCTTTCTTGCCTGAATTGGAAGATGACAGGATGAGGGGATTTACAGCTGTGTAAAGTCACATTTATTGACTTTATGTGTTGCAGCCAGGGGTTTGGTGGTAAAAAGGCTACAACCTTCTGAAAGCGTCTCTGGCTGAGAGCTGCACGGCGAGGCCACTGCACACACACACACACTCAGACACCCCGGACAGCCTCCTCAGTAAGTCGACAGCAAAGAGTCAGGATTGGTCTCTGGGAGGGATTTATTCCAGCCACGTGCGTGGTGCGGGTCCAGGGAGGCAGATGAGGATGAAACCAAGAGAGGATGAGCAAGAGAGATGAAAGAGGAAGTGTTCAGGTTTTTTATATGGGGTCAGTAGGGGTGGAGAGAAAACATCAGGGACCAATAGTCTGAGGGCATGGGGGTGGTACACAGGTGGGGCTAGGGTAAGGAGAGCAGAACAAGGCATCCTAGGAGAGACCTTTTGGTCTCCCTAACCCAGGGAGTGTGGCCAGGGCACATCCAGGGGCTGCTGTGGCTGCAGGCTCACCGGCTCTCACATTTCTGTCTTGTCTTTCGCGTATAGCAGCGCAGATTCAGGTCTGATCTCTGGGAAATAAGGCCACACATGAAAACTGTGCGTGTGTGTGTGTATGCTCCTGCTCAGAAGACACCCTGTGATGACCACCATAAGCAAGAGGAAATAAGGCTGACTGAAAACACCATCAACTCTTCCCAGCCATTAATTTCAGCAGTGATGCAAAGCTGATAGATAACCCCATTGCAGGTGGGCACAAGCATCCAGCCTGCCTCAGCCCAGGTGAAAACGGCAGGTCTGGCAGGGCTCCAGAACATCACCCAGGCTGCTTCCACCATCTCCAGCCCCTCTGTGTCCTGCTGCCCAGGGCCCTGTGCTCTGCCAGCAGCACCCCCATCCCTGGAGCAGGGAGAGGTGGAAGCACTGAGCCATGAGGAGGGGAGATGCCGATGCTGCAGCAGCAGAGCACGGGAGGGAGTTCATCAAAGAGGTATTCGGCAGGGCTGTGTTTACATGGGACAAAAGCCAAAGCAAAGAGTGCCTGTTTTGAAGGGAATGAGGAGGACAGTGGCCGGATAACTCTGGATGAGGGATTAGCTACGGGAGGGAATAAACTCACAAGGAAAGAATCCTGCCTGGCTGGTAGCAGCCATGATTCTGATCACCACTTTCCAGGAGACAAACACAGAGCTGTGTAGTAACACATTTGCCATTCAGCTCTGCAAGGAGGGATCATTAATAGAGTGAGAATTCCCTTCAGTTGGAGGGACTCACACAGTAATGTCACTGCTGTTGACTGAAGTTACACACACAAAGTATAAAGCAGCAGTAAATGCAAAGATTTCAAAATCCCTTTTGCATCTGACATGCTCCTGGATTATTTCAAGTGAAAGATAAACGCACGATCTTCCAAGCAGTAATCTAATTTGATACCAACAACTTACACAAGTAGTTAAGTTTGGAATAGGGTAACTTCCTCATTTTTATGCTTGAATGCTGAAGATAAAATTATAAAGCATTTAGCATGTACAGAGTGTAAGAAGAGTAACTACTCCACATAGGTATATGGATGGGAAAATAAGAATTTCCTTCTCCAAAGAATAACACGACAGCTGTACAGCACAGGGGGCATCTTCCTGCAGTAGGCATTACATTTTTGTAAAAGAGTAAAAAGATACAACATACTGACTATTTACCTGTTTCTCTTGACTGGCCAACAGAAGAAAGGCAATCACTGTTTGGGATTAATTAAAATCAGACAGAAATCCTAACTTTGCCTTAATCCAGCAAAGAGCCTACTAGGGAAACTGCTCAAGTGAAGAGCCTTTTTTCATGTGCAGAATAGTTTGTGGAGCAGAAACGTAAAATCTACTGATAGACAGTGGAAATATGCTTCTATTTCCCATTGGGAATTTCTCAGGCAAGACTAAGACAAATGCTGCCTTTGCCTGTTTATTTAACTTTTTGGTGGGAGAACCAATAACCAGCTAAAAAAAGGTAGGGAGGAGTAAAAATAATTATCACAGGCAAACTCTTGTACTGGTGGTTTCTGTCCTCTGGGTGGGATGCAGCTACATAATCAATTTAGCAGTTCTGAGACCTGTGGTGAGTACCAACAACATCCTAAATCACATCAGCATTCAGTAATATAAAACTCCTCTATCAGCTCCTTTTTTCTCTTCCCTTAAACCCCTTTGCATTGTGCCAATCTACGAGCACAGCCGTGATTGGCAGAGATACAAAGATAAAATGCAAGTTGTGCTTCTCCTAAACTCTTCTGAGATTCAGAGAGGCTAATCAATGTTGCATTCCCTGGTATTCCAGAGATCATTTTTGTTTGACAGTATCTAATCATAATTGCAGAAATCCCACTGCAGTACAGAGTTTGGCAAACTCATCTTGGAACAGCTCATCTGGTGCAAACAGATTATATTTTAACTGCAATGGTGACAAGTTACTGAGACGATGACAAGCACCGCTGGTTTTAGATGCCACAAACTGAGGGAAAAAAGGGAAGTTACCTAAAATGATCTCATCATATTTTATTCTAATAAAATGCAAATTTCTGCAAGTAGATGGTTTGAAAATCCTAGTTTAAAAAGTAAAAGGAAATAAAACCCAGAAATCAACAAATACTGATGTTGCTCTTCTGTTTTTCTGTTGCAGATTTCTTTTCCCCTCTCAATTTTTTGCTGGTGCTTCTAGAAAAGAAGAAATTAATTCAGCACTTTTTTTACTTCCTTGTGTTTGTAGCACACAAAAGAAGTTTTAAATCTGGTTGCAAAATTGACATATTTTGCATTTCTGCACAGGTAATCATATTTCAGGCCACAGAACAGACCACATTGTATGTATGAAAGGAAAGGTACAACAAATGGTCTGAAACTCTGGACTGATGGCACAAAAGCCCAAATTACTCTTCTGGACAGAAGTTACACATATTTGGGATAGCTTATATTGGATGAATAATGGATTTTTCAGGTCAGCTGACAAAAGGAGAAGAAAAATATTGTTACAGATGAAAATGAAATGGAGTTTCAGGGTGAGGGAGTTATGTGGTAAAAATAATAAAGATCAACTTTAAGTGTTGTTTCACACCCTTGTTCACAGACAGATAAATTATGTATTAAACCTATATACCTCAATCACATAGTGCACAGGTGTCTCTTTTTCAAGTTGACCAGCTCCGTTACAAAGATGTAAAGTTCAAGGTTAAATCCTGACTGATTCTTTTGCTTCCCAAAAAGACAACTGGGTTTTCACTCAAGCAGAAGCACCGGGCTGGACTTCCATGCAGAAAACGAAAATTTCCTGTTCCCACTTATGCCTCACAAGGGTCCTCCCTGGCCCTGCAGACCCACATGGGCTGCCAGGGAGTGTCAAGTAGCCAGGCAGTTTAAATGAGCCATGGTGAGCCCACGGCACAGCTCCTGGCCAGGGCAGCTCCTGCCAAGCTCAAGGTGGGGAGGGCTGGAGCCGGGAGCTGCAGGAGCCTGGCTTGGCTCTTCTGAGCACATCCCTCTGAGGCCATGGCAAAGGGGCTCATGTGCCAAGACCCCTTCTCAAGCCCTCGTTTCACAATCAGAGTAAAGATCCTCGAGCTTTTACACAGCAGAGTATTTGGCAGAAAAGGTGCTGCTTTGGTTTTTTAGGGGTACGTACAGGAAATATATTTGGCAAGAGAAAGGTGCTCTGCACTTGCATACCTTCACATCCACCCATTCACCTGGCAACTNCCCCCGCTGCGCTCCCAGGGAAAGCTGCAGCAGCTAAGCAACACCCACCGCTGCAACAGGCAACCTGCTCCCGCATGACCTGTTCAAGTGGTCCCCCAATTCAGCCCATCAGTAATTCAATTCTAGTGTCAGTGTTTCAAGGTCTCTTTAAGCATCAGTGAGCATGTCCTATAAACATGAGATGAGATAAAAAGAAGAGAAATAAAATGAGTCCGATATATTGGCAGCAGTCAAGAAAGCAAAACTATGCTAAAATACATTTTGTACAGCCTTACCTGTTTTTATGCCTGATAATAAACTCTTTTCAGGACATTTGTTTTCAGGCTTTGTCATCCTCAGTTGTCCATACATTTGAAGGTCCACTGAATTACCCTCTCCCAGTACATCTGAGAAGAGAAACATTTATGGAAATAAAGGGATATGATTTAATTTCAGACTCAAGGAATAAACAGTGGTGTTATAGTTTTTCTCACTATGCCTGAGCCAGTCCTGCCCTCCAAGCTGTCAGTGAGTTCATTTCCTCAAAAACAAGTCTTACCAAAGGGAAAAAACTGAAACAAGTCAATGAAACTGGAGCTAATGGCTTTAAAAACACTTTTGATTGCCAATGCTTTTGGCTTGTGATAGCATGGTAATATTATAAAATTGATTTCTGAAGAAGCTGTTTAGTGTATTTCAGAATTGAGTATTTCTTACCTATTTAAAAATGCCAGTACTTGGAAATACAAAGTACATTACAGTTATACCCTGTCTTAAAGGAAACAAAACAAGCATGCTGAAACTACTTGCTTAATTTCTAGTTTGAGTATCAATATTCCTTGTCAGAAAACAGGTGGAAGACAAGTACACAGACATCTCTTCTCCATGCAGGCAGACACTGCTCATGCTCTCCAGCCTCCACCTCCATCAATGTGCAGCTTCCTTTACCTGCCCAGGGCCAGGGGTACCTCTTGTACTTCTAAAATAATGAAACCATAATTTGGAAAACAATGTACAGCACCAATTTGAGCAGACATGTCAGTTGTCTTGGAATTTAAATAACCACAGCTTTGAAGTGGGCAGATCAGAAGCAGACTTAGCCTGGGCAGGAGAACCGCAGCGTTGACTTCAAGCACTTCACAGGATCCAAAAAAAATGCCCTTTGAGGTGTAAACCCTACAATATGAAACCCTCTGAGAGGTCTTAAGACTTCAGAAAAGGGCAGGAACTGATAAACAGAGCCCTTTGCTGATCTAGGGAACAACACAAAGAGGAGTCAAACAGCAGTGTGAAATGGTGGGGAAGGGAAACACGATAAAAACAACAGAAAAGGGAAGCACAGATTGCATCCTGGTGAATAAAACCTGGTCAGCATCCCTCATGACCATGAGAGGGGGAGTGGAAGCAGATTAGGCATAAAACTGAGTGAAAATCATGCTTCTTTTGGGAGGATTCTGCGGGTTCAGCATACTTAGAGAGCCACATAGTGGCTGTTCATTAAAAGCCCTCAGGTTGCAGGAGCTGCTCGAACATACCACTCCATGCAGTAAACCCAACAACACTTCTCTAGAGGGGTTAAGACTGACCTGGTCAAACGCTGAACTCTGCTAACACCAAGGGAAACACAGAGTGCGTCTGGGGGGAAATGTGAAGAGAGCAGGAAAAGGCTCACAGGAAGCACTGTATTATCAGAGATGTTGTGAGGAACATCAGTGCAAACACCACTACCACAATACATTCAAAAGCACCAGTCTAACTTGAAAGCTATGGATTGATTGACAGCTTTCTGAAGTACATTTCAAGCCGAGTACCCTTCCTAAATCCTTGTGTTAAATCCTTGGACTCAGTGCTTCAGGGTGTCAATGCTTTTCCTATTGATGGTACCCTGGGGGTCGCTGTCATTTCCCCATTCCTGAGAGAGGGACTCAGACTGTGTTGTGGTCTCTGGAGGGATCAGAGATCACTGAATCATGTCCTCCCTGGAGTATTCAGAACCAGAAGAAAAAAAAAAATTGAAATAACACTTTCTGCAGTGAAGAGGGAAGACAGTTCTTAAGCAATCCTCAATTTACAGGGGTGACTTTTTCCCTGCTCCTCTGACAGAGCTTAACATTCCTTCCTCTGCTTTATTGGCCCCACAAATTTGGTGCAGCTCAGGCAGCAGAAGTAATCCACTTAGGGTGATGAATGCAATATATGATGCTTTCAAAAAGTTCTTAAATCAAGGTTTCTTAAAAATAAAAATTATAGAGCAAGAATCAGTGTTCAAGGGCAGTCAATCAGATGTCTGAATTATGTCCTGCCTTTAAAATATACAGCAGATAACAGTTTTTAAATGGTCTCTCTAAAAGCTTCTATGTGTACTGTACCTTGACATGAAGTCTTCAGTAAAGTACTTACCTTCAGTGTTCTCCCCATTTATTGGTCTTTTATTCTGCTTCAAACTAATCAAAGCAGATGCTCCAGAATGTAAAAAGAAAAAAAAAAGCAGACATTTGATTTACTGCCAGAATCCAAGTGAGGAAAAGGGCACACACCCATCACTGCAGGCAAGCGACAAGCAAAGAAAAATGACTGAGCAACAGAGGGGGGCTAGAGGGAAAAAGTGTGGGCTGGGGAGGGAGTTAGTACCTGGTAAGTCATTAATGTATGTACAAGGCCAGTCCGACATCAGGGAGTCTGTTACAGGATTGCAGTGGAATTGTGCCATATATATACAGGAAAAAGAGGCCATTAGCTTCAAAGAACCACTTATTTATCCTTTTGAGTAAAAACCAGCAAGCTCTGAGCTCACAAAGCTCATAAGAAAATGCAGAGCTTTGTCTGCTGTAGATCCTTACAGAAGTGTCAGAAGAACCTCAAAAAACAGCAATAAGTTGCTTGTAGTTCCAAAGATTTTCCCTAATGATTACCTCAGGATTCACATTAGGCCTTTATTTTTACTGACCCATTCCTTTATGGAATTCTCCATGTACCTACCATTCTGCACACCCAGAAATGAGGCTATTCCCTTTCTCATTAGTGGGCATTTGTGGGCAGGCTGAAAACAGTTTGCCTTTGCCTGTTAGGTGAAGATCACTTCAGTTCCTTCCCAGACTCTTCACTCCTGGCAAATTCTTCAGTTCTTGGCTGAACCTGACAGCTGATCACTAGCCTGTTTTGAATATGTGAGCACTGCAAAGCTGGGCCATTTCTGCATAAAATTGTCTCTGAGAACCACTGAGATGCCCTAACAAATTGCAGTACATTTAGGTCCTACCTGTGCTGCCATGGGTCAGGTTCGGGGTTGTACCTTGGTTATTTATAAAAGTGAAGTTTTGAGCCACTGTGTCAGCAGTGAAAAATGTAGGAAAAAGGAAATCTGGCTGCTGAAAAGTATCCAGGAGCCACATTGGCACTTCTGTGTGCCCGGCTCAGGCAGGTGGTGAAATTCCTGGGACACCATTTCGCTCTGCCTGGGGACAATGCTGCATCTTCACAGTGTCCTTGGATGTGATCCAAGGGTAGGGGCCTCTCAGATCACTCCTCCAGTGTTTTCCAGAGCCACTTGTTCACCCTCCACTCACTGTCCAGCCCAGACTACAAACGCTGCCGTGCCCCTCCTCTGAAAATACCTTCTCCAACACTGGTAGTTCAACCTGGTGAGGAAAAGCAGATTTGGTCCCTTAGTATGCCACCTCAAGTTTTGCTGTAGGAAATTTAGATTGCACATACCTAATTAATGGAAAACACAGATAAACAAGCAGATTGCTTACTACAATTATGTGCACAGTGCCTGCAGGGTTACCATTGAAAAACACAAAGAAAGATAACAGTCAAAATGGGTAAAAAGATGCAGATGGGAGAGTACAATCTGCAGCTTACCTTGATGACAATTAAAAACACCTCTCCACCAACTGTGAAATGAGGCAAGTTATTCTTGGGAGATGAGTATAATACCGGTTTGTTGCCATCTGTAAATGACATTTACCTGGTGCAGCTTTACATAATTAAGTAACATCCTTGTGAGTACTGCCCAGACCCATTTTCGTAGAGAAGGAATAACTTGTCTAAAACAAAGACAGAGAAGGAAGGAAAGCAGAAGCTGTCCATTAATTTATTTAAATTTCTCCCAGAGGCAATGTCTTGGGGTGACTTTATGATGCTGTGTCCCATATCGCCCAGATATGAATCCTGTGCCTTTCTCTGCCTTTAAACTGAGCCCGAGAGAGGGGAGAGAAAGAAAAAAGGCCGACAAACTTTTTAAAATCACTTCTGTGCTCCAGGGTCACTCTGGCTACTCCTCTCCGAGTTCTTCTGCTGTGAGGAGATAGCTGCTGCTGCTGCTGCTGCTGAGAGAGGGGAGGAAGCACCTTTCCTGATTTTCAGCCAGCTTTCGGCTCTGGTTTTCTCTGGAGAGAGACGGAGAGCCTTCTCGTTTTTAGTTTCTGGGTTTTTTTCCCTTCTTTTCTTCTGGACTGTTTCCAACACCAGAACCCACTGGGAAAACTTTCCACCAAGACCGGGAGGGGGCCCAGGCCGACCCAGCTCCGAGGAGGAGGAGAGAGACCACATCCACAGAAGGATTCTAAACTCTTCCAGTTTTCTCTCCACAGTGTGAGATTTTATTATTTAGCATTATTATTCTTTTCCTGTGTGTTTGAAAATGTCGTGGTTTGAGCTGTCTACGTGCTAAGCCTCCCACTTCTCCCACAACTCCCACTTCTCTCACTTCTACAAGAAGTAACCATTCCACTAGTATTGCAGATAGATTCCTCGCACAAAATAAACCAGAGGACCAAGTTTTTTAGTGGTTTAAACATGGATTTCAGTGACCGCATCAGAAATCCCCAGAGACTGAGGGGATTCTGTTTTACTGCATCCATCCAAAACCTGTCTGGGAAAACAAACTTTTTGCCTAATCAAGGGTCCAGGTATTCCTGTAAAGCTGTGCAGTGATCAGTGATCATCACCTCAGGTTTGATTGTATTAACAGGATGAATTTAAATAAATTGTTAGATTACAGTGAGTATCTATGGATTGTTATTTGCATTTTCTCAGCCACAAAGATATTGTGTGACTGGAAATAATTTTTATAGTAAGATTTTTGAAGCAAATTGCTTGCTTCTGAAACAGAGCCATGTCTCATTTCTAGCTAAAAGGTGACGTTCAGTTCCTTTCAAATTATCTTAATAGTGGTGGGTAAAAAACTCACCTGTTCTGTATTTAAGGGTATCTCATAACAACACAGCATCTTGTGGAATTGAGATTTACAGATTAAGTTTTGCACCACATTAAAATGACTCATTTATCTATTTCAAGCTTGTCACCTTTGAGTTTCATTGGGCATTGCATTCATACACTGCAAACACGCAGTGAGGAATAGCCCTGCTGATCCTCTCTGTGCCATTCGTTATTGTACATCCTTCCCTCACACTTTTATTATACTGCTCTGAGAATTAAATGGGTTTTATCTTGCCTAATACTGTCTCAAATCAAAGCCCCCTTATTCCTGTTATTCTTTCAGCTGCCCTTTTTGCCCCCTTCCACTTTCAGCTTAGCCTTATTTGAAAGGAGATGATTTTGCATCCATTTCTCCAGCTGCAAATGTTCAGTAATAAGAAAGCTGGAAACAGGAATATAGTAAGCAGGGAGGCTTCCATGTTATTAGTATTTTTTTCATGCTGATATCTAGAGGCATCAGCTGAGCCAGAGTCCAATTGTGGTAAGCTACACAGCCTTGTAGTACATGACAGTCCTTGCCCAAAGGATTGCATCGTGAGAGGTGCAGGAATCTTGGAGAGGAAGAATTCCTGTTGCAAGTTTACTTGCTTAATGCAAACTCATCACCTTTTGACTTCCCAGTAGATGCAGCCTGCACCTGGTGAGGGCATAGTGTGCGTTTGCTAATGTGAGCACTTTTATTTCATTCTCTACAAAGGGAGATGGTCCCTGCTGTCGAAGATCCCAGTGCAACATTTGCCACAAAGCTACAAAAAGTCCCTTCACAGCATCTGCACGTGGTCAAAAATTAGGCCATCCTATACCAGAGAACTCCACTGCCAGCAGTAGGGAGGGGTAGAAAAACTCAGTACTCCAGGGAGCAGCCTGCCTGCTGAGCAGTCATGGAGAAGACAGGCACAGACCCCGTATCTCATGTAGCTGTCATTTTAAAGCATGAAGCATTTCACTGACCAAAATCTCTCCAATCCAGGCCCTAGGGAGAATGTATTAGGTATTAAATGGCCCGTTCCCAGAAAGTTTAAGTGCTTATCTTGGCAATGTCATCAAAGACAGAACATTTCAGAAACATCAAGGAGATAAGTAAAATATCTAAATCTCAATTCTAACATAAAAATTGAAACACCTAAGAGACTTGGACACAACAACCTGATGATCACAACCTCTGCTGCTTTCTGCTGTCACCAGCTATGAGTGGCAGGACAAGCCATGTCAGTGCCTGAGCTCATCACTCTCTTCCCACCTGGCAGAGGGTTCCCTGCTTTGCATCCTCCCACCTACCTCCTCCTAAGCCAGCCTCTTTGCCTTGTGCCATGGGGCTGCCTCCTGTTCACCTCCCTGCTCTAAACTGGAGAGTCTGCAAGTGCCCCTGGAAGTGGACAGGCACATTTGTTTGGCTGCATTTTTCTGCTGGGGACAGTGTGTGAATGGCCCTGTTACCGCAGCAAAAGGCAGGTTGTTTGCTACTTAGGCATAAAGGTAGCTCTGCAACATCTCTGCTGACTGCATCCATGATCTTCTTACCAGGAAAAACAGGGAAAGGTCAAAAAGGAGCACTTAAAAGTAGACAAACATCTTCACAAGTGCATGAGCACCAGTCCCACGAGAACTCTTGCCACTGGAGTACACTTAGGGCAACGCAAAAGCAGGCAGAGGAAAAGAGCAGAAACGGTGCTGGGGGAGCTCCTCAAAGCATTAAAGGACAGTAGTCAGACCTTGATTATTTGTCTGTGTTTAAAGGCATAGTATTAACTAGTCCTTTACCCAAGGTGGAATTTTTACCAGTTCCAACAAGCTCACATAATTTTCTTAGATGATTAAAGGAAAAGATTTACCTTGCTTCCTAAACAGGTCAGCAGTCCACAATGATTTCAGTGGTGACAATGCCCAGGTTATTCAAGGATGCTTCTCTTACCCCATGCCCATCCCTTTCTAGCTGTTTTTCTGATTTGGGGCAAGCCAATTTCCTGCACCTGCCTGTTTTATACGACAGGCATATTGTTAATTATGAAATAGCAGGTGGGTTCTAACACACAATGAGAAATGGAACACAGGTGACTGCAAAGCTATGGGTAATAATTCCTGCAGTGTTTCAGGATGACCAGGTCTTAATATGGTTTTAACACATTTAACACATGTGTGGTATTCTATCTCCTGTTGAAAACCTTTGCCTGATTCCTTTTTCTTGCACTTGGATTTCCCATGACACAGCCAAATCTACCAGACACATCACCAAAAGCAGTAGCAATGGGTGTACTTATCAGACATTTCAAAAATTATGACAAACTTTAAAAATCCTAGCTTCCTGTAGACTTCAGGAAATAGAAAGGATAGAGAAACAGCTGAATAGAAGCAGTGCTTGAGCTATGAAAAAGACCTGGCACCGCAGCTAATTCTGTTCTAGAACAAATGCATTAAACATATATTTCACCAAATGTTTGTTTAAAACAGTCATTAAAATCAGTTCTCTCTCTGTCCACTGGAGATCAGTTGTTAATTCAAAGTTGTTGAAGCTTCCCTAATTTCAACATTATTCTATGCTCACATAACAGATGTCATTATACTTTAGCATCACGTAATAATGGTGCTCAATTTATTTCTCACACTTTCTATCTCCTGTTGAAAACCTTTATACTGATCATAAAAAGTTTTTTTAGAAATGAGTCTCCTAATGACCCTTTTCTGGAAATAAATGTACAGCATGAATGAAGGGGAAAATTCAGCTTAGAGCAATACACACAGACTGATTATTTCTGAACCAGATCATCTCTGCTGATTTCATTTTCTTCAGACTTTGTTTAACTAGTCATTCATCATAGCATTTTTGCACTTCATTATTTGCCAACTTTTTCACTTCTCCTTCCAGATGAAGGTGAGGATGTGGGCCCATATTTTCCCATATATCTATTATCCCCAGAGTATAACCCCAAAGATTCTAGAGGCTGATCTACCCCCTGCTGCTGCCTGGTGACATCACCTGTGGCTGAGAGCCTAGGGGGGCAGACTAGTTGGTCCCACATTGCCTCTCCAGCACAGAGCATCCTGGGAGATGCTGGAGTAACTGGAGGACAGCAGGAATGATATCTTAGTTAATAATGGTTGCTGAGAAGGGCAACTGAAACCTTTTACCTTTTGAAATACAGTTATTTACAGTAATTAACACACATATCTCATCAGATTAGGAGTATGAAAATTGCTGCCATGTACTGCTGGAAAGAAAGAAGTGAAAACTGAAAGCCTCTTCCAAAAATACCTAGAAATACCTTGACAAAGTTTATTTCAAGTGCCAGCCTAGCTCTGAAAAGGGGAGTTGTCACGCAGAAGCAAGGGGAATGTGACCCTGCAGTCTGGTGGCCAAGATGTCAGGCTGCTGTGACACAGAGACATTTCCCATCAACAGAATAAAGGCTTAAACCCTGGGAAAATATTTTACTTTGGATTCCCCATTTGCTTGAAATTTAGTAGGTAATTTTCTCCCTCCTCCAAGTTTAGTTTTACTCATTTGTAACTACTCAAATATGTTGGAATTCACAGGTATCACTGCTGGCTGGGGGAGGCTAATCCAGTGAAGATGCTATTTTGTCAGGGATTCAGAGACAAACTTTATATTGGTCTGCAGGCAGGAAGCCAGAGAGAGGAGACATCTTAGGGAGAATGTAAGAGTCTGGAATAAGGTTTTAGTCATTCTAAGTTTTGGGGATAGAGCGAAAGTCCACAAACAGGATTTCCAATGTCCTGTTCCCAGACTCTCTGCCCATCAGATGTCCTTGTCCCACCTTTTGATTTCATGGTCACTCTGAAAGCCATACTTATGTTTTGCATGGACAGTGTATTTTCTCTCAGAAGCATTTGCTTCAACAGCCTCTCAGTCCCTGCAACACCAGTGCCTCTGGGGATTTTACTTTGTTGCAACCATAGGAAAGCAACATGACTCCACCAACATCCCTCACTCTCCCTAGTCTGCTGTTTCTTTAAAGGCTAATATTTCCACTTAATTTTCAAGTAAATAATTGTCTTCACTGCATGTGCTCAGCAGCCTCAGCAATCCTGCCAGCTCTGCTCAGCCAAATGCCTTCTAATTGTGCATGCTTCACCCCTGCTTGTGGTTCAGCTCAAGATCACCACTCCAGCAATTCTTCTCCCTTTCTGGACCAACTAACACAAAATTCTATAAGAGGACAGAGAAATATGTTCATTATATGAGGGTCCAATTCTGTTAAACAAGCCATTGTTTTGTCTGCTTTCCCAGGAAATTGCTGAGCTAGTGGGTGTGTTACTTTAGCCCTAGGTGAGCTCCACTGGCTTTAAACATTTGCCCAATTTCATCACACTGTTCTTTCTCCACGGTGAACAGAGCAAGCAACAAGTTTTAACTTTCCTCTGGGACAGCCACTACCTTTGCTGAGCACCAGGATGTGACTGCAGCAGAGCACATTTGACTGCAGTTTTCCCAAAGTCACTCCCAAGATTTTCTCCTACAGAAAAGATCAACGTCAAGTTTGGTGAGTCCAGCTGTGCAGCAATCTCTCCAGAGCAGCCCCTGCCGTTCAGCTCTGCTGGGAGCACAGATATGCGACCTTCTGCATGTGTGACTCCACTTGTAGTGCACAGGAAGGGGACAGACTGACAGAAAGGAATGAGAATTAATTAAATCTATCTGAACTACAAATCATTTTCCATTTCCACTTAATCCTCAGAACAATATTACTCTGTCATGGACATAAAGCAGCTGAGAAACAACACTTAGACATCAGCCTAGACCTCAGAGCAGCAGTAATTAAGGGGGTGAAAAGCAATAATTTTCTGGAGTGTGTCATTCTCTTTCTCCTGGACACACATCATGTGCCACACTTTGATTCATGTCAGCAGCGAAGGCCTACTCTTTATTCTCAAACACTTTCCTTGTATAGCTGATAGTCAAAAGTATCTGAAATACCCAAAACATTCCCCACCATCACTAGCAAAAAAAAACAAAAAAAGGAAGAATTAAAAAAACCCCTCACGCGTTCTAAAACATATTTCTACAAATTTAGACAAAACCAGGCCGAGAAACAATTGTTGGAGACAGCAGGCACCATGCACAGGCACACTGCCCTGGACCAACACACCTTTCTGGCCCCCTCTTTGCCTGACTGCCAAAGGTGCCTGACACAAAGTAAGCAAGCCAGCCATCCTTCGTGTTCCGAGAGACCTTACAGCTCCCTACAATTCCGACAAATGTTGTACACAGGTGGGGGTTGGGCTCTTCTCCCAAGTAACAGGACAGGAGGAAATGGCCTCAAGTTGTGCCAGGAGAGGTTTAGGTTGGTTAGTAGAAAAAGATTTCTTTCCTGAAAGGATGGTCTATCACTGGCACAGGCTGCCCAGGGCAGTGGTTGAGTAGCCATCCTTGCAGGTATCTAGAAGATGTCTAGGTGTGGCATCTGTGGACATGGTTTGGTGGTGGGCTTGGCAGTGTTCTTTTAATGGTTAGAGTCAATGATCTTTAAAGTCTTTTCCAACCTGAACAACTCTGTGATTCTATGTTTCTCTCAGATAACTTGGGTGGGATGACTCAATGCAAGACAGCTGTTTCCAGGAAAAAGTCCATCCAGCCAAGACAGCTGGAAGTGCTGCCAGTGTCAGCTGAACCATGGCTTTGGCAGCAAATCATTCCACTCAACTTGTAAATCTTCCAATTCACTTATAAGCTTGTACTTGCAGCACTAAAGAACCTGTTAGGTGAGCAGTCCCTGACGAGCCACTACTCAAGAGATAAGCAGTCAAGAATCTTTCTCTGTAAATACAGATTTAATCATGTATTTAACAGCTTTTCTGAACGTAGATCCTGATGAATTCAAAAGAAAAAAAAATAGGGGTGTTTTTTATTTGTATTTTTTTGGCAGAACCAGGTGCTTGAAAAATGGTTTCCCAATAGGAAGAAACCATAGAAAGCTCTTTTTCCTCCTAGAAAAAAAGTCAACAGTCTTTCAGTGACACAGAAATCGGCCTAACAGAAGCATTTATGTCAGGTAATCCTACAAGGAGCTTTTCAGGTGTTTTATCCGGAGAAAAATATATGTACAATATTTGCCTGCCAGGAAAAAGGTCTCTACTGCATAGAAAAAAATTTATAACCTTTTGCTGACAAGGAAGTCATTATTATCCACATAGGACCATACCATTGGAGTTCCCTTGACTGATTGGTTGACATATAAATATTTGCCATGGCAGGAGAAAAAATTTGATGACCAAAAAGCAGGTAGGTTTCTCTTTCTAACAGAGCTACAGTGGAAGGGAAGAAAACCCCAAACCACAAGTTGCAGTGGTACAGGAGAACTTGAAAGCACAAATACTACAGCAAAGCAGAGCCACAGAACCACAGAGATGCTGTGCTCAGAGCGACTGAGCACGAGGACGTGCACAGCTTCAGCTCTGAGGCGAGTACCTCACACCACTCAGGCTGGTATTGCCTCGAGTTTAATAATGCTGTGTCTCTCTGCCAGCTGGGATTCTTGCAGGAGTGTGTGAAGGCTGGAGGAGAGGGAAAACGAGAAAGACTAGCAAAGTTATTTTCCTGTCACTGCCGTGGCATCCTTCCCACAGATCTCCCTTTCAAGTGATGTTAAGAAGCTGACATGGTGCCCAGAAATTATATAAAAACCACAGTCTTACATACTCATTACTCAGGAAAACAAGAGAATGCCACAACTAATCACAAGGCTAGCATGGTTGTGAGATGAAAACACTGATTTTTCTTTAGATGCTGGGGGTTTTTGTGTTTTCTTTTCTAGTTATTGTTGTAAAAGTCCCGTTACGTGAATCCAGACATCTGGTCCTGTAACTCTTTTATAAAAAGATAATTGCAGTTTTATAGGGTCCTCTTGGATAAACATCACTCTTCATTTTTTCATTTTCCCTATGGATGCCAATTTCTTGCAGCTTTTGTCAGTTCTGTTAGACATGCTCAATAGTCAGGGGTTGGGAGGATAATTTATATTACCCTGCTGTCTTAACAGGCTTTACACAAAAGTTTTGAGATCAACTACTTCCAAACAACCAGAGCAACTCCTCTCCATGTGCACAGATATGCCAAAGAGCGTCTTCTTGCCTTTGCAGTGTTCGGTCTCCTCTGTGCTTTCACTGTCAGTGCCCAGCGAGATAATTCACTGATTTTGTTGGTTCAATGAAAGTGATTGATATCCTTCTGGTAATGGCACTGGGGAATAAACCATGGCGTGTAACTCCACTACTGCTGCCCCACCAGCCAACAAAGTGAACCAAGGCCATGTCAGAGCCAGCCCCCATGATTTATCCAAGGCCATGGACAACCTATCGTTAATTTTTTGCTGATCTTGGCACGTAGATCTTTCAGAAGCTGCTTTCAGAGAAAAGCAATTCCCAGAGTACTGGATAGCATGGAGACACAACAATATCCTCACCGCAATCAAGAAGTTTCAGAATATTTGTAATATCCCTTGGTTTGGGGTCTCCTTCAGATACTCAGCTGGAGGAAACAAGAGATGGTTTCAGTCTGTGTTTCAAGAAGCATTCAGAGATTGGTCACAAAACAGTCAATGATGCAAAAGCCTTGGGTCAGGACACTCTACTGCCCTGTCCTGGGACATCAAGCTTTAGGAGCATTACGTCTTCCTCTTGGACTCAGTGACTCCTGAAGTCTTCTGCACAACATTTCAGCTTGGGGCTGTGCCAGCCCCCTCCTGGAGGGCTGGAGACCACAAGACCTTCTGCTTATGAAACAGGAGGTTTAGGTTTGTTGCTGCAAAGGAAGGAAGGGCGATGGAAGCTTAGTCCCTTCTCACGTCTCTGCCCCTGTGCCAGGTGTAAGTTGACATTTCCTAGCCTGTGAGACAGCCGAGCACTGCAAAGTGCTAATGCCCAGATACCACTACAATTAGTTCACTGAAGCAAAACACACTCTAAGAAAAAGAATAGAGGACATCTGTGTCCAGTTCTTGAAGACATAGGCAGGGACAGCCAGACGCTGAGACATTGGGCCTGTGGGGGAAGGCCAGGCTCTCTGAGGTCCTTGCTGTTGTACTGTCCTGAGCCCTAACCTGGCATCTTTACTGAGCACTACCCTCTTCATGACAACACCACCTCATGGGAGCATTGCCTAAATAAGGATAGTGGAATCAGGCTTGAAATTTCCATGAGAGCGTGATCTCAATATATGGCAGAAAAATATCTCATGGCTCTACTAGAATATTTATAGCTTTCATTTCTGCTAACAGTCTTGTCAAATGGGGAGAGATTTATTATTTTAATTATCTCAAGCTTGTAGAGATTTAAGCATCTGTTATAGGTTTTCAATAGGTATTAGAACAGCAATCAATTTTTTTCTTGAGCAGGGGAGTGATTCATGGTGTTCTGCGAATAAATAAACTCTCTACAGTCAGTACCAGACAGATACTTTGTAAGAACGCAAGAGGCTTTTTTAATTAGCTTCTAGTTAACTCTATTTAAGAAGTCGAGATGAAACATAACATTTAGGAACACTGAAAATCATTTAATTACAGGATTCGGTGTGTTCTCAGATCTGTCACTGCCAAAGCAGCAGTGTTTTCTGTTCTGTTTCCGAGCAGGACACTGTTTATGGATTATTCGTAATACTTTCACTAAACATCCTCTGTCCCGCAGGGCTTTTCTGCTTATGTAATAGATTTATCAGTTAGCAATGATGGGCCATCAGAAGAATTCAGCCCAGAGCTTTTCGTGATGTGATTTATATCCCCCTTGGGCACGACTTAACATCAACAAAAATCAAAAAGGAGGAGACCTCCAGGTGTGACTTGGCACAAAGGGCTCAGTTAAAACAGCACATTTTGTGGAGACCACAGACAGACTTCGGAGTCTAAGCCTTTGTGTCTAGCATCAATTCTTAGGTGAATGTTCATGTCTAGAGTAACATCTTCCTGTGCAGAGCCGTGGGAGTTCATGCTCTGAGTGCCACAGGCCACAGCAGGATGAGTGGATGGCATGTCTCTGTCTCTGTCACAACCCATCAGGGTAACCTTAACTCCATCATCCCCTGGAGTCTCTCAGCTTGGGCCAGCCCAGGTGTTTGCATCCCCACACTGTCTTTTAATATCTCCCCCATTCCATCTCTCCCATTCCTGCTTCTCCCACAGGGCAACATTTCAATCCTTGGGCCTCCTCTGTTGTGGATCTAGTCCAAACCAAAAAAAAAAAAAAAAGAGGAAATTAAAGGCAGAGGTAAGACAAAGATTGTTTTTACTTTCTACTGTGGGCAGTCCTAAACTAATTTTCATGTAAGATTTAAGGTAAGAAGAAGCAGAATTTGAAGAAAAAGATGTATCCTATGAATAAGAGATAACAGGAAAATGAGACACAGAGCTGTTTATGGGAGAAACGGATGAATGGAGCATCGAAACTCATCAAGTTTATGAGACAAAGCCAGATGTCTAAACAGAAAAGGCTTTAAACAGGATATCTGAAAGGTGCAGTGAGCAAAAATAAATACCATAGATCTGATTGCTGCTCCCCAACACAAAGCAGGCAACTTTCAGCTCAAATTATTCCCTAAAGCAATGATAGGAAGATCATTTTCTCCTCTACAACAGATAGTATCAGTTGCCAGCCCTTAAAGTCAATTTTTTCTGCAATCAGCAGACAAAGCAAATATTTTTAGGAATTAGAATGCAGGTGCAAGAACAAAGGTCAGCTACAAATCTTCATAAATTCACCATCAATTCAAATAAAGCCCTTATGTACTGAATAGATGAAAATTAATACACTGGGTCTGTCAATCAGTATTAGTTTAATACTGGATGTAAACCTAATCATTGCACAGAGTTACTGATACAATGCAGCTGCTGGCTTCATTCTCCCTATCAGTGATATTCTCATGGGCTCCAGAGACTTTGGATGAAATTAGACCAACTACAGCACTCTGGGAGAAGAGTGAGGAAAAAACTTATTTCCTGTCACTCCTGAGATTCACTCCACAGCTTTCGCCAGGGTGCAGTGTGTTTCTAGTACCAAATCTTTGTCATATTTTCCAAACAAACAAATTATTAGAATTCAGTCCAGGAGAGAAGGTGGGGCTCTGAGAAAAAAATACAAAACAAACCCATGTTTTCAGTGCTAGAAGCATGAGATGGGGACAAAATTTTACTTCTTTTAAGTTCCACTGTTTTTTTCCTAATCACATATGATGTTTGGGGCACAGGAAACCAGAGCCTTCTTTTCTTTAAAACTCAGACTGACTTTGCAGGATTAGCAGTTTTGAAAAAAATTACTGAGCAAATATAACTGAGCAAATATAACTGAGCTCTCTTGAGAAAAAAAATACTGAGCAAATATAACTGAGCTCTCTTGAGAAAATAAAAGGATCATTTTTTAATTGTCTTTTTTTAAACGAACTGCATACAGTTAGGTTTAAGGTGGGGCTTGGGGTTGTTTGTTTGTTTTTTAAACTGAATCTAATTCTTCTAATTCAGAATCGTAAAATCTAGTGGGAAAAAAAATTGTAAATTACCAAAGGCAAGAAACAAACTTTATATTTAGCTCTACTCTTATAGCAATTTCCATAGTAATTATGTTATGCACATCATCTAATAACTTGTCTAGAATAAATTCTCTACTTAATCTTAGTACAAATCTAGGAACATATATTTAAGAAGTTATAAGAAGAAAACAAGTGCCTTGGGGAGTCACATGAGCAACATTAGTAATTGGGATCAGGAAACAAAACACGAAATTTTTTATTAGTCTCATCTCCTAAAAAGAAGCAGGTGTTCTTTGTGACCTATCTCCCACACAAACCCAGGAATTACTGAATATGATGTCCAGTTTTATTTAAATTCAGAAGGAAAAAAAATTTGAAAAGCTATTGAGTTCCAACAAGTTTGGCAAGAATAAGGATATCTAAGACACCGTCATACTAAGACACACAAAGAAAAATGGATGCAAATTTTATTTAATCAGAAAAGATAATATATTTGGGGGCAAAACCCCTCCTATTCCTATCCCTGTCCTGTGCTGATCTCTATTGCCTAATGTAATTCAGATTAACAGTCAATCCAACACAAACATTTCCTCACTATAGTCATCTTTGTACCTGGTAGAAGATATAAAAAATGCAACTTAAGAAAGATTCATGCTTTCAAGTGTATAACCTAGGAAAATGAACTGGTCAAGGCAGTGAAACAAACCATTTTCTGCCCCTAGAAACGGACATGCCCAAAGTGTATCACTTCTGCCTTGCTCACTGCTTCTGTCTCCTTGAATGAGTTGTCACTGCCTTCAGCAATTCCAAATGTCAAGGAACACGTGTCAAGTTAAGGTCTATCTTGGTCATTTCCAAAGGAGCTGAATTTATTTAGTGCTTCCATGACTGCAGTGCTGCAGTGGGGCCTACATTGGCTAAACCTTCTCCAGTTCTGGCTGATGAATGAGGTATTGAATCAAATAAGTTATTCAAAAGTGCCAGCTAATGAGAAATGAATTAAGTCTGGGATCTCTGGCTTTTGTGTAACACCTCCTAATTTCAATGTACTTTCACACCTTTGTGAAAACTTTCTTCATTTCTGGAGGAAGAAATCCCCAAATACATTAAAAAATGTTTAGCCTCATGAAGAAACAAAGCTAATGAAAGGACACAGAGCTAGTGCCTCCTTGGAACTGCTAAAGTTCAATAACATTACTATGTTATTGAAACATATATTGTTCTATTACCTCCATAATCATGCAGCTGCCTGACATTTTAAATTATTAGCAGAAAGGACTTGTGGTGACATATAGCTCAAGCCTGCATTTCTCACAGATTTCCAGATCTCCCCACGATATTAAAAGGTGTTGGATCTGCATACAGAATGCAAGATCAAGTGAGAACTAGCTTTGTCTCTAGGATTTCAATCACAACATACCACAACTAGGTCTGAAAAATCCATACCATGAGCTTAGCCTCACTGAAATATGATTGAAAGCTTCACTGGGTTGGTTGTGCTGATCAGTTATCTGTCTTCCCAAGTCCTTTGTTCTTTGATCTCCATTCTCTGAAAGAGAAAAGGGAAACAAGGCTCTAAAGACAGGCAAGAAATAATCCCAGCCATCAACCAGGAGTGAGTGAGCTGCATTTCCCCTACACACACCATGTCCCTACACAGCAGTTTCTCCATGTTTCTGCCTTTTGCTACGAAAAACAGAAACCAGGTCATTATCCAAGATGCTGCTTGAAGCATTGGGAATCCATCCTGCAGTCCTTTATGGCAGGGATTCAGACCTGAACCTGCCATCGTCACACCAAGTACCACAGATCCACTGACTTCTCAGAGATGGACTTCCATAATCATACTGTGGTTCTAAATAATCCTCCCCACCAAGCATCTGTAAGAAATTTTAAGAACTACTCATTTGTCTAAAGCAGGCCATCAGATCTATAATATGGTGCCTGGCTATGTTCTCTTTTCTCAGACTCCTTCCTCTGCAACAGGGATGTTATTCACTGCTTTGCTGTGACTCTATGGAATATTACGAAGATTTACTCATCCCCATATAAAAGTGACTCGAGGGTGGCATTTCTTCAGCATCAGACATCATTACTGAACCTCAAAAATCTATTAAGAGGAAGCAAAGCCTCACTGTGTCAGGTGGAGGGGACAGGATTTGCAGGGGGAAGTCAGCAGTCTCAGTAGATGAAGCGGACAAGACTCTGAGGAGAAGGAACAGCACAAGGGAGAGTGATGTCCTTGGGGTTGCAGTAGAGAATCTGGGTACAGAACCAGGTGTCCTGGCTTCCCAGCCCTATGTAACAGCACCACCTCACTATGCCAGACAAACAGATGCTGAGGTTTGAAGCCTATCAGGCTTCAACTAACATGAAGTAAAACTGTCATTTTAATTTATCCCACATTTCTGTACTTTTTTTGGCCTTGTCAGTTGTGTTAGAAAACAGTCCATGAACACTAGAGCATTGGGATCATTCTATTTGCTCCTTTTCTCAGAACTTTTGTTTTGTTTTGTTTTCCTGCATATAAACAACCATCCAGTTACAGGTGAATATAAAACCATAGACACGTAACAGTTTGGGGTGGTGTTACAATTCTTTGTCACTCACAAGCATTGGGCTACATATCAAGAATCATGCTAGACTGTTTCACATTCAGGTAATTTAATTTAGTTCAAAAGAGTCCACACAGCAAAACATGACTTAGAAAAATCAGTCAGCACACTGTTGTCAGGAGGCTAATCCTAACTTCTACTTCCAAGCTGATTCCAAAGCGTCTCTTGCTTCTGACAAATGGCTGTGCGTAAGAAGAAAGCAGCATTCAAAGAAAACAACTAAAATCAGAGAAGAAGGTTAAGAGGAAAAACAGAAGTGAAAAAAGAACGCAGTTTAACATCCTAGTCTTCAGAGGTCCTGCTGAGTTACATGAGGTCTATAAACGCTCTTAAATGCTCTTTGGGTGAATAGGTCACTGAGAGGTTAGGGAGAAGAAGAAAACTTGATGAAAGATCAGCAAAATGAAGTAGGGCTGTAATTTCACCGAAAAGGAGAGCTCTGAGTTTAACAGAGGTAAAACTCTGGAGCAGACACTACCACCCATCAGAACTTCTTCGCTGTGGAGAATTAGCAGATTTCTAAAAGTTCCACAATCTTCAAAGATTGTCTCATAATAAGGCACAAACACATCTGCATGTCAGCAGGAAGGCAAGAGTTAAGGTTGCCACAGTAACCTCCTTGTGAGCTGTTATGGCAGGGGTTTTTCACAGACACTTGACACAGGAAGGAGACCAGATCACACAGATAAAAAGCAACAGGAACTGAGCGCCTCCTACCTCCCAGCTTTCTTTGAGGGAAGAATCTAATTAGCCATCCCTAATAGGTTCATCTCGTCGTAGTCTATAAAGAGGCCCAAAAAAAAAATGTCTTTGCTTAAATCCTGCAAGGACTCTGCCTGGTGGAGTGTGCTCTGAAATCCACAGCCTTTTTTCTTTTGCCCCAGAGTTCACAAAGATGGAGTGCAAAATCATAGTCCTTAGAAAGATGGACACAGCCCAGCCTCTCAGGTGAGGTATGGCATAGGGCCACCGCTGAAGAAGTCCTGTAATTCGTCAGTATTTCAGGGTCGCTACAAAGATTATTTTATGACCAGACGTAAGACCCTCCAAATGCTCAGTTTATTCCTCTCTTCACAGAGCCCTATGTGGTTGACACTTTAGGCGGGATATTAATGAACTACACTAACTCATTCCATCTCTCTTTCTTTAGAAATTCCCCCATACAATATAAGAAGTAGAAATAGAATTTAATTAACTCATCTTTGCACTCCACTATTTCTTCTTTCTCGCTCTTTTCTCTCTCACTTTCTTAGAAGGTGAAAACGCAATGCAGACGTCTACATGATCCATGTATTCCTAGGCTGAGACCTTCAGAGAACAGACTCTCTCCCCACTGACCTCCTGTAGATGATGTGCTGCAGGGACTGTGGCCCCACATGAATTCTCCTTACCACAGGAGGCTTCTGACCGACCAAATAAAGCCTAATGCCTGATCTCTACAGAAGGGCAAACAGCTGAAAAATTAACCTAACACAAAATTTTTCATTTTTATCCCTCACTCTGGGTATCAATCTGCATGCAGCAACTCGGCAGGAATTAAAGGGTTTATTTCAGGTGGATTCAGTTCCTTACTGCCCTATAGGCCCCAGGACCTCTCGCCATCACACTACACTTTAAAAGAGTCACAAGGAAGGCAAAATTCTAGAAATTGTGGGTACAAAATGAATGATCAAGACAGAAGCAATGACAATAGAAGAAAAATGAGATCAACATGCCAGTACAAAGAGCATTTCCTTATTTCTAGGGCTGCATTTCAGTACCTTCACAACAGCACTGCCTTAAGTTATTGTAGCTAACAATAAAGAGAATCTAAACACAATTTTTTTCTGATGAAATACTCTTACCACACTACTAAACCCAAAATTACATCCCACAGACCTCTCCCTACCCAAGGGGTCAGGATACAAATGAGGGTTTATGATGAAGTCCCACATATCTACATAGGCACCATAGTTTGAAGAAGCAATTTTCTGTTTTGATAGTCCAGAAAATGTTCTTCCTCTAGAGTGCAGAGAAAACACATGGTGAGAAAATTATGTAGAACATATGGTGCTAAAATAGCATGCTATAATACTTTAACAGCTTTTGACAGTGGTAAAAGATCGATTATTGCACAGTAAATATTAAAGAGTTCTTCCAGCCTTGTGCTTGAATGAATGTATATTTAAAAATCAGTGTTTCCCTTTAACAGCAACCAAGTTGCCGCCAAACCTCAAAGTTATGAAGCCTCACAAATTTAAATTAAATGATTTCTTCCTGTAAGCTTACATCTCCAGCTGCTGGAGAACCAGCTCAGTGATTGCAGCACAAACTCCTGAAGGTACTGAAGCTGCAGCCACCCTGAAAATGGTTCCACTCTTTGTTGAAACTAGAGTACTAAATGGAATTGCCATACCTTTCCTTTCTCTTCCCTGTAATTGCAAGAGTTTGCAACAGAAATAACCAAACACGGCTCTGAAGAGTATTAGGTAAGAGAGTTTGATTTCCCAAATTGACTGCTGAGCCAGCTGACATGAGTAAGGTTTTAATCTCTGAATTGCTTGACCCATGGGATTTCTGCCTTTGACTAATATACATGTGTATATACCTCTCTGTGTGTGCATGCACAGACTCACAGTCCTACTAGCCTTAATTTTAGTCATGAATGAAACTAACAGACCTGTTTCAACTGTTGTTTCTGCAAAGTCACCAAGGTAAAATAATTATGATATAGTTTGGATACAGAAATTAATAATGTATATGGCAGTCCTTGTGGGGATTTGATGACAGAACCATATGTAACGACCCTGGGCTCCAGTTCAAAGCAGAAGATACTGAGCTAAAATGTCCTAATATGGTTCTGGAACAATTCACATGGATCCACTTTTATTGTTTAAGGGCATCTTACTGCCGAAGCACATCAACTTCCTGCCCTGGAAAGCTTCCCATCCAAGGGCAGGTATCCCTGCATGCTTTGGGTTTTAAAAAGGGCTTGTCTGTCATTGTTGAGGCTGACACCACACACACAAATTCCAGCATCAAGTGGAGGCAAAAACATTTTTATTCCAAAAAGCCAGTGTCATGTTTATGTTTTTGTATGTTTACCATTCTTGCTACCCGTCCATTGGTTGCCCAACCACCACAATAGAGTCATTGGCTATTTTTTAATTACCAGAAACTGTTATTAGTCATCTACAGCACAAGCATTCTGAGCATTCAGAAAAACATCAGCTGCAGCCTTGTTGCTGTTTTCTCCTTCTGTTGTTTTAAATTTCTTAAGCAAATTTTAAATTGCTTCTTTTGACTAAGTTTCTCACGGGTAGATAGAGATTGTGCTGAGATCAATGTCAGACACAGGCAGGCTTGCTGACCTGCTGTTAATTCCCACACCTGTCTTTGCTGACTGCTGTAGGTAGGGCTGTTGTAAACTACATTATTTATACCAGTGGGATCACATGGTGATAGCAGTGAAGGTCGTGGCTTTCTTGTGCATCAGTGAACACTCACCAAGTGAACGGACAAAACAAAGAGGGAGGGAGAAGGATGCAAAGGGTAACAAATTCCTGAGATCCAGCTGATGACAAGCAAGGGGGAGTTGCCTTGCTCCCAAGCCAGCGCATCACCTACCAGGTCAAATCACTGCCCTGTTTCTCACTCAATATTGTCTATGTTTGACCTTCTGTGATCCTGATTACCAACATGCCCTGAGCGCATGGCCAACCTTACACACAGCAAATTATGCCATGAATAGATACTGTTTTAGTGGAACTTTTCTGTCCACTTCTATGCTCTATATGTAGCTGTAAAAGTCCTACATTTTGATTAACCCAACCAGCCAAATTAAAACACTCTAGCAATAATAAAGGAAAAAAGCTAAGGTCAAAGCTAGCATGGAATGGTGTGATATTGCATCTCCTATATAAAATGCCAGGTATGTCATGGACCCACACTTCTCCCACATTGGAGTCACCTATTTTTGTCTCTTGTGACAGTTCTAGCTGGAATGACACACTTTGCCTTCAGGTCTTGCCCCATTTCCCTTTTCCACCTATACCTTCTCACGTCAGTCTAATTGAAATTCTTCAGCTGACTCCGTTTTCCGCCACATCAAAGATTCAGTGCGCAGTCATCTGCATCGTCTTGGTTGAATACATTTAATTTCCCCTTTTCTCTGTCCCATTTTGAGTACAGCTTGTTAGATAGTACAAGCACAACAGTTGGTGTTGGCCTTTGCATCTTACCAGCTACTGGCAGCCTTGTCCAGCAGACTTAAATGCTCTCCTTTCTTAGCAGTTGTGCTTGTCTTTGTTGAAAACGGCAAGTTAGAGCCGTCTTCCCCAAAGCATACTTAGCTCTGCAGCCTTCTGCTCTTACCTTCAGGTCAGACCTGAGACAAAGCTTGGGTATGTCCTAGTAGACTGTGATAGCAACTTGTATTATTTTTTTATATTTTCAGCCAAATCTGCTGAGGAAATTAGCCTTTAGGGTAAAGTCAGCACAGCAATCACAGCAAGGGGAGCAAGCTAAACAAAAATGGAAAAATCACCCTTTTTATCTGGAAATATTAATTCCCTGTTTAATATAACGTATAGTTGTCACAAAGCCATCATTTCCATAATATGAGGTGTCATATTAATTTTTTTAAATTTCAAATCTTAAATTATCTACAGCAATTTTGAGTCACCTTATCAAGACTGTAACGTCTCCTGCTGGGAAGAGGAGCACTGCCACAATTAGTGAAACATTAGCAGTGATTATTAGTAATGTGTCAGGGAACATGGTCTAACATATAACAAAATGAAAAAGGGAAACAGGATAATTTGAAAAATATTATCTTATAAATCTTCAATCATAATTTTATTTAGTACCTCTGGCATGCACTGCAAGTCAGGCAGCTGATGGTGTGTGGTGACAGTTGGGGATAGGGAGCATGACTTGAGGTTGGCACAGGAATACTTCAGTAACTTAGGAGCATAAAAGTGAACCTGCCTTTATCTGCCAACCTGTGAACAGTTTCTCTGCCTTTCATCACTGGCAGGGTGTTTCTCATTAAATCTTGAAGATAATAATTTTTATATTCAGGAATAACCAGCCAAAATAATTAACATTGCATGAGCCAAAAGTAATCAAGCATCACTTCAGGACGTTTTCTGAGTCTTTTTGTTGATTTTGGGTTTGATTTTATGTTTGGAATTTTTTTGTTGTTGTTTTTTAGTTAGCTGTGGAATCATGTCCAGGAAAGTAAGAAAGTAATCTCTCCGCCTTGAACCAGTCGAAGTGAAGTGCAGCACCTGCCTGTCAAATATTTTAGTCTCAATTACAAAAAGAGCAGGTTTCAATTAGATATTATCAAAAATTCCTTCACTGAAAGAGTAGTCAAGCTGCTTCACTGAAAGAGTGGTCAGAGAGGCTGCCCAAAGCAGGGATTGGATCACCATCCCCGGAATACTTAAAACAAGTAAAGATGTGGCACCTGCAGACATGGTTTGATGATGTGCTTGGCAGTGCTGGGTTAACAGCTGGACTTTATCATTTTAGAGATATTTTTCTACTTTAAAAACTCTGTAGTAATCTGATTTTATAAAATGCCCTAATGACAGAATTCAAACATTACTCAGGGTGCTGTTTTAATACCACTACATAAATGCCAATCTCCATCCTTCAGGATGGGCTAGCAACAAGATATCCATCTGTTGTCCCTTTTGAAGGTTTCTGCTTGTTCCCTATTACACTGTCTTTGACAGTTGTCAAATATTATGCAACTCCTGCCAATAAGGCTGGCAGAAAGTGCACACTGGCCAAAGCACTTTGTCCTTAGATCACACTGCCACTTACTGCTTAGTGCTGCCCAGTCACCTACTCTTGTAAACCCTTCTCCAAAATCAAATTTAAATCAATTCTTTATATCATGCAGAAGTCCAGGGAGACCACACCGCAGTATGCCTCCCAAGAAATAGACTTATTATGGCATACATTATTTCATTAACACCCAGGTTAAAAATTACTGGTTATTTATAGCCAAAAAAATCTCATGGAAATGAGGCCTTAACTTTCTAGGAACGGTGCCCTCCGATAACAAAACACTGACTTTATAATGCAGAAAGCATTTCATAGCACAAAAAGTCCTGCCTGTGAGGTGTGGATGATGAAAAGCTGCTGGCAGAGAAAAATCCAGCATTTTGCAAGTATTTTGTGAAAGTCCTTGGTTCCCACATAAACAAGCAAGAGGGTCTTCTAAACATCTTGCAGGTGTGTCCTATTAGGAGTCTGACAGGTGGTGTGGGGTCTGGCCAATCACTTGGAGAGGTGGTTGGACCAGGGACCAATGATCCTTGCCATAGACCAATGCAAGGATTATATAAGGCCTGCCTGTAATTAAATAAAGTGGGATATCATTTCCCTTAACCTGAGCTCTGACTTGGACCTTCATTTTATTTTCATGCTGCAACTGCAACAGTGAGGGGCTGTGCTGCCTCCTTGCTGATGGGCTGGATGAAAAGATACAATATGTTGCCCAGGAGGCCAGCTGTGAGTCCCAGGGGGTGTATTTCAGGATTTAGCAAGGATCACAGCAACACTTCTCCCCCAGCCCATAATATATGACGAAAGCCCACCTGCCACACGTCTAACTGCCAGTACCCACAGTCACATTGATCGAGTGACAATGGCCAACAGCTCTTCCTTGTTGATGGGGGCACATTCCAAGTAGGCTGTGGTGTGCCCACCTCCTACATGGACAGACATCACACCACACCATTTAGGAAGAGCTGTGTTGGCTGCCATGTAGGAGCACACCACTTTGTGATTCATTGCAGCCACAGCTGTCACCGGGCGTATTTCCCCCGAAAAAGGTTGTGAACCTGATCCCACAGGCTGCCTTAGGGCCCAGCCTTTCTGCAGGCTTGTCTTTCTGAACTTGTCCCCCAAAAGTGACAAGTTTTGTGCCTGGGACAAGGACTGAGTATGCAGTCTGATCCCAAGAGGTTCCACTTTGAACCCACGTATATCTAGAACTTAGGTTTTGACTGCTCTCTCTGCAGTGAATATTGAAAGAGCACAGTCAGCATGCATTGCTTCTTCGAGGTCATGATTAAAAATGCTTTAATAGCAAATTCCCCATGATTACTTAATAGTACAGATTAAGCCTTAATAAATGTGTTTCCTTCAGGTTTAAGTCACTAACTCTATGATCTATTAAAGTTGCCACATAATAAATAATGAATTTTTCTTGGTAACTGTGGAAATTTCAAAAGAACTGGCAACATCAGTGCCTGAACTATAAAAGAAACCTACTTTTTATGGGAGGAATTTGTACAAATGAATTCCAAGCTTGCATTTGAAATGTTAAGTTTTGTATTCTCTCTGCATATTTATTAGGAAAATTCAGAACAAACTCTTACAATCATTTAAAATTAAAAAGTAAACTGCTAAATAGTCCTCAAAAGCTATAATCAATCTTCTCAAACTGCAGTTTCGTATTTTATTTCTCAGTTGCTTTAGCTGTTTCAGTTACATATTCACAGAACGTAATACATCCTATGTTATTCGTCCCCATTCCTAATTCTTTTATGTGTTGATCAATACCGAGAAGTTTTAGTATGCAGCTTCTTAGTTAACATCTGTGAGGAACCCAAATGATTAATGAATCTGGTGCTGAGCAGCAGGTCCAAACTTCACAAACCTCCACTAATATATTGATAAGTGTAGAGGAAAAGGCTATTTAAGAATCTCTCTGAATGTTAGAGGGAGGAAAATAAACACTATGGAAGAAAAATCCAAATTCACTCAACTGGCAATGAAATTGCACTGAATATTGATTCAGGGTTCTAATAAGCTCAGAGTTTCAAAACAAGCTCTGGAAAGCAAATATTCATTCTTCTTTCATTAGAGAAATCTTCAGTAGTACCACAAAGTAAGATTTCACTTTGTTCTAAACATACAGGACTATAAGACTTCTGAAAGCAGTCCTTGCGATAACTCTCCCCTCCATTTTATCTCTCTCCCTCATTTGTAAGTTGACAAATTTAACATCAAATAAATTCCAACCCAGAGCAAAGCACTTTAATGTGATTTACATCTTAGTGAAAGAGTTTTCGGTCTCCCTTGGGTATTCAGAAATTATTAAACAATTATCTTTTTTTTTTTTTTGCTAAACCAGACTAATCTGAGATTAATGCTCAGGTTAAGCTCATCTTTCATTCCTCCCAACTATGCCAGATACATAAATGAAAATGTTAGGAGTCAGTTTTGCATAAAATTTAAGTTACCACAGCAAAGAAGAAGAGTTACAAAGAGTAGAAAGTGATCTCTTCATTTTTTTAAAATCAGTTACCAACTTGTCTTTCTCCAGGAGATAATGGGGCAGGCTGCACAAAGAAAGGGAAAGAGGAAAATATCTTTGTGAGTGTTTTGTCCCATGTAGAATTTGCACATCTGGCACAGAGATCAGAGGAGGGCTTGCAATGGTTTGCCTTCCAGGTTGTACCTCAAGATGAGAGGGGAAGGGCTCTCTGTGCTAATGTCGGAGAGATACTGGCAGCAGACAGAAGCTTACCCTCGTCTGCTTAGAAAACTGAGGGTTGTTGTAGGCAGCCTCACCTTCCACTGCTGCAGGATCTCCAAGAAAACCGCTTCCACTGAGAACTGAGCTGGTCACTATTTAGCAGTGCTGCCTGGGAGTGGGCAGTAATCCGGGCAATGCTGGTGACAAGGCGAAGCACCTTGCTGTTGGATAATTTCATTCCCTGTATGTAAATCAGCAGGGAGGGCGCGGTGGCAGAGCGTGGTGGGGAGTGCGGAGGCACAGCAGCGTCACCCCAGGAAGCCCCCCAAGATCATTCTCGGCTCCTGCCTCGTAGGCAGACCCTGACCGGCTGCGCACGGACGTGCCGGTGTAGAGGCTCTGCTCTGCACAACGCGGGGAAGTGAAATGTGGCGGCGAAGACAAAGGGGCAGGAGGGGTCTTCTGCGGAGGCGAAATAACGGGACAACACGCAGCGATCAATGTGATCATGTGAAGCCTTTTATTATTACGGAATATGCATCTATATAGCATTTTTAGTTCTGTATACGTGATGATTCGAACATCGTGCGGTCAGAAGTAGGATAATGATTGGATGCTCGCTACTGTTCGCATGCTGCGTCTAGACTTCTGATTGGACACTTGCTGTGACTGCTATTCACCATATTTCAGCATCTCACATCTTTTTCGTAGCAATCTTTTTGAACTAGCTTATTGTTTCAGCAGTTCCTAAACTATACTTCTTTCATGCTGCTGAACTATCTTATTATTTCAGCAATTCCTAAACTATATTTCTTTTGTGCTATGGTCAATACATCCTTGTTTCATACCCTTGGGTTGTTTCTTTTCTTTCCTCCATGGTGTTATCAAAGATAGTGTATCCTTTACTCAGCTTGATTCAATGCTGGGAAAGCTGGGTTGTGCATTCCCGGTGTCCGTTCTCCTGCAAAAATTCTTCGACAGTCTTCCACGTGGAATTCCACAGGTTTTATTCCGTGAAGGGGTCCAGGAACGAAAGAACAAGAACAAAGGAGGGTCTAGGGGTTTTAAACTGAGGGGGAAAGGGGAGGAATGAGCATCAGGGACATATCATCTGAGGGTACAAGAGAGAATGACAGGGAACCGTTCAATAGGAAAGAGGGAAGGCAGGAAAGGAGAACTTGGAGCCCCGAATGGAACATCGAGTACAGAAGAAAATTCTAGAAATAATACCTGTTCACCTAGGAAGCATACATAAAACAGCGTCATGCTCTTTGAGGCTCTGTATTGATCATCTACACCTAGGAAGGACCAGCTTGTGATGGAAGAGAATGAGACCTTCCCTGAGCACACTGAATGTTTGTCACTGAATGAAACCTCAGAAATGACTTCTCAAAGTGTAAGTCATTTAGAGGAAAGTTAATGTTTTTGCCCCATACATTCCTTACTCTGTTGTAATAGAGTAAGGAATGTGCTACAATTCTCTGGATAAAAAGGGTTATCCCTTCCTTTCCACCAACTTTTTTTATAAGAACTTGTCAGAATCGAGAAACACACAGAACTCCATGACTAACAATATCTCTGTTAACAATCTGGCATTTTTAAAAAACATTTGTTTACACTCTGCTTAGCTGTAGCAGGACTATGAGGTAACATACTGATGGCTTCCTTTTTCTCTTCCTTTGGTCCTTCTTTGGGAATAATCTATATTTGTTTTAACTACACTGTTATTTCAACAGAGTAGAAATGAATCCACTTCCTGTCCAGGCCTTCTTCTTCTCCTACAAACTTTAGCTCACTTCAACTCAACACAGTATCAGCTATATTACATTTTAAAACAAGTCATCTCCAAGCTTTACTTTTTCAGTTATTATGTTTTAGTCATAACTGCTTTTATTTCTGTAATAGAGTTAGTGAAAAATCCTCCAAAAGCCACAGCGAGTATTACTCATTACATACTTCGCAGTTTTTAATGATTAAAATTCTATAACCAAGATCTTCTCCCACCTTATAGCTGAACCACGAAACAGATTTTATTGGCCTCCCCTAAGGCAGTTTAAGGTATAAATATACAAATGCTGGCTATTCGATAAAATACCCATCTTCTTAAAAACAAATGCACAAAACACTCAATCTCTCTTACATAAATAAAATACATTTTCAGGTTTTTTTGTGTGAAGCCATAGCAAATTAATGACTTCTTATACTAGCATAACACTTAACTGTATCCTGCTCCTACACAATGGGTGCCAATATTTCTACACTCATGCTTTGTTATAAAATTCTTCTATCTGGTTGAGTAACTTAACAAATCACTATTATGTACATAACCAAGGTAATTAAGAGCTGACAAACTTCACAGGCACATTAAGGTTGCCAGCTATCTCATAAGCTTTTGATTAGCCATGATCAATGGACCATTATTTTCAAGCAGACAAAGATGCTTTAGCAAGTAATTTAGCCCAATTCCCATCATTGCTTATATTCCTTGAAGAAAGATGAAGATCCATGAAGCACAAGTTGTCCATAGAAAAAATTGCTTACATGATATTAGAAAACCCACATTGACACAAAGCAAGCCATGTAATTCCAAAATGAGCCATCAGAAGAGAAACAACCGTGTGTGCTCTTGCCTTGCGATGTTTGCAAATGCAATGAAATTCATCCTTGAAATCTCAACTCACCCAAAAGAAAGTACAACACACCATCGTTATGAAATATTTTTTACAACTGTTCTGGCAAGATGTTGTCGTGAGGCTAGTCAATAAAAGCTGCTGTCTAAACAAATGGCTGATCTTGTTCAGAAAGTTCCAGTAGCTTGTCAGACTTTTTAATAAATTGTATTTGATTACGAAATATATCACTTTTCCACTACTGGCAAACATGGTCCATTCATGCTACCAGTCTGGACTGGGTAAGATACTCCTACCTCCACGCAGATGTGGAGCAAAGGACAGTGGAGAAAATACTCACAGCACCAGCAGTAACTTAGAGGGGTCAGGCTGGCACAGAGGCACCCAGTTTTCTTATGGCCCCTGATTTTTTTGCTATATTTTGCCTCATCAAAATTAAGCATGAAACCCAGTCCTGGAATAAGCACTTCTCATGTAGGATCAGAGCCAAATTATATGAATTTGTACACTAGCTTTTTATATTATCTTCCAGTTCCTTCACACCTCATTTCAGTATGATTTGAGTCTTTTTGTTTCTGCTCTTGGATCTATATATTCCCTGCGTGATGTTACAGCATCTAGGAATGATCTGTTTGCTCAGCCTCAGGCTCTTAACTTTGGGAAAGTCATATCCATTTGATGTGCTGGCCAAACACTGTATTTACGAAGTCTACATTTAAAAAATTTATGGAAATCCCTTCACATTGGATAGGTCAGAGTAGTGCAACATATCCCTTGCCAAGAGCTTATAGACCGATGAACAAGCACATATTGGCCCAGTTCTTATTTCCCTGAAAGCCAATATGCTCACATACATTCTGAGCACATGACACTCTGGATTTAGCTAGTGAGGACTAGCTCAGGAATGAGTTCATGAATTTACGTCTTTTTTCCTGACATGGTCACAGTCAGGCATAGTCAGGCATTATATGTCACTCTGTAAAAACGAGCCCTTATTTTTTCATGCAGAAAGTTGAAAGGGAAATTCCTTGTGCTGGATATGGTAGTCTATCTGAATAAAGCAGAATCAGAGGATTCAGACGAGCAGGATTCTTCTGTATTGGCTCTTTCTCACCAATCTCTACTCAATTTATTATGTGGACTACACAGATTTTTCACTGTTCACACTCTTTTTTCCTTCAAATTTGCAAGTATCAATGAAAGCTGCAACACAAGAAAGGAAGTTTCCATTAAATTCTGAATCCAAGTCTCACCCCGTTCTATAGCCCACCAAGACATAGTATCAGAAATTAACTGTAAAATATTCTGTACTCACTTCTAGGAGAATCTCGGATTTGTCTTGCATAACAGCGCATCTTTATGTGGCAGATAGATGGATCTTGCCATGCCTGTGAGTGTGCAAGCACCATAACTTCTCCCAGCCCATCAAGAGACAAGGCAGGCAAACAGAGAGAGGCAGGAGAGAGCTCCAATGAGTGGATGCCTTCTTCATACCTCATGCCAAAATCTTTAACTAACAAAATCTCTTACACCACAGATAAACTCTTTGTTCAACGCTGCTATCATGGATTCTAATGCATGGGCTGGGGCAGTCAGGCTGAAGACTGTGGCAAAGCCAAGGCTGTCTCCAGACCACTAGTGCACATTAAAACTGCAGTACCTGAATTCACTAGAATTGACAGTGGGCTAACATTGTAAAGCCCATATTTCCCTTGAAACAATAAAACTGTGAGTAGTGCTCTCATCAAGGCTGTTCACAATGATACTTCACAGAGGGAAGTACTTAGAAAGGGAGAATTAGAAAGGGGTTGCTCCTTTTAGTCTAAGACATGGAATCAAGACTACTGCAATCATGCCTGAGAAATCAGTATTAGAGAGGAATGATCCTACCTCCTGTGAGTACCTCCCTGACAAGAACCTTATTGCTATGCCAGGATGGTGGGCCAGAGATCCAACACCATGTGCTCTTCACAGCTTTCTGTTTCCACAATGCCTAGGGACAGAAAACCCTCTGCTTTTCCAGGGAACAGAGCCTACAACACTGTGCATAACTGAGACAAAGGAGAGCCTACTTGTTTACTGCAGGCAAAGAGGAGAACCAGGCTGAAGCTGGCCCTGCTCTGTCAGGTTGCCTTACATGTATAAATAGTCACATCCCAGAAGGATGCCCATAATTGCTGAGTCTAGATAGCAGCTGATTTAAGTCTGAAGCAGAGCTTTTAAAACAGAAATTCTTCATCAGCACAACCCTTCCTTGCTGGAAGTTAACATCTCTTTCACCTGAAAGACAGACTTACATAATTCTGTCTCTCTAGTGACACTAACGAGAAGCTGCTCTGGGAAAGCTCACTCAGATCCCTCTCTATGATTTCATTTCAGCTGTCACAGCTGCTGACTGCACCACAGCTCCGAACTACCGAATTAAGACTTCCAGGGTAGCACATTCTCTATGTGCTTCTTTTCCTGTATGTTTCCCTTCTCCTCAGATCTCACCTTTTTTCTCTAAACTTAGACCCACCACAGGTCAGGGCATAAAGTGTCAGAGTGATCCTTAAATGTGAATTCATTCTTCTCCTTCCACGTAACTCTCACCTGCCATCACTTCCCTGAATATAGCTACCTTTCGGTCTCTTCTCTATTCTTAACTCACTCTTCTGTCTTTTACAGGCTAGTAAGATGCAGACTTACTTCAAAATGTGACATAAAATTTTTCATAGGATTCTATGCTCATTGCCTTTGAGTGACTCCAAATCAGACAGGTTAATTTTAAAAGAAGAGTGGGGGGAAGAGAACCAAACGCAGCAAAGTTTCTGACACCTCAGCAGTTTGGCTGCCATCTTGTCTTCCTCAAAGTGTTCTGTAGGATTGAAGTGTGCATTTTGAACAAAAAGAGTATCACTGTTCTCTAACTTTGTTCAAAGGAATATCAGGGCCAAAATCCAATCTAAATTGAGGGCAGCACTAAAGGCACCGTATCTGATTGCACAAGGAACAGATGCATTCATGCTGCAGATTCAGACAAACTAAACATTCTGTTTCAACCAGTGATTCTCTAATCCTGGAACGCATCCTAACCCCATCCATCTTCTTCCCTTTCAAACCCAGTGCTGCTGTCAGAAGCTGTCCGTAGACTAACTACTCTCTGTTTTCCATATCTGATACCTACCACTACCTCAGCCTGCTCCTTTCTCTCCTCTTCCTTATCTCTTTCATGTCATCTTCCAGTAGTAGGAGGCTACTGCCTGCTGCATTGCCTTCCAAGTCATTGAAATAAGCTGTGGGAAAACAGGAAATGTACAAATTTTTTCATGGATCTTCATGGGAAAACTTTGTTCTTTTTCCTCTTGAAAAATGTCAAAACTTGGACCGGGGTCAGTGGGATATTCTGATCATGACAGCATGATCTCATTGTACTCAAGATCTTGATATTGCTGAGAAGTCTTCCAAGCCAAAAAGAACTGACCAGATTGGATGGAAATAAGACTGTCAGGGCAGACAGAGAAAAGTGGTTTTCGAGTTCTCTGGTGTGCAACTATGAGCAAGGATTATTTTGGGCTCAATATTAAGGACAGGATTCACTGTGAGCTTTCCTTGGGCATATTAGGAAAGACAATATAGACTGACACAAAGCTATACAGAGTTCTAGAGGCATATGGACACTAAAATACCAGATGCTGATGATTGGCAAGTTTAAAGCTATCAGCTGTGAACAAACGAGAAGAAAAGCAAAGAGGTAAAATAAATAAAAGATAATGCAAAATATTCAGCCAAATAAAGAAAAAAATTCAAGTCCAGAAGGTACATCGGGTGCTATGAAAGAAGCAGTCTGAATGGCTCGGAGGGACACAGCATCCAGGGTAATTTATCGAGATGGCAAAATGACATTCTCTAAAACAACATAAATTAATTTTTTGCCTCAGCGCCCCTGAAGCAGAAAAGAAGCTGACAGAAAATGACATGTCATATTATTCTTAGGGTGAAAAAGAGCAGAACTAACAGAGATGCAAGGGTTGAGGCATACATATCCCTGCGGTACTACTTGGCTGCCCAGGGCAAAGCCTTCAGTGGATGCATAGAGACAAGGTAACAATGGCATGCCAGCAGGGCTCTGGGACGAGGAAGGGCTCTGTCTGATCATTCTCATGAAGCTGAAGACAATTTCTAGGTCTGACTCCCCTTTGCCACAGCCCTCATATCTTCATTTCTGCCTGCAATAAGTGACTGTGAAATTTTTCCAAATGAGAACTTTGCTTTTTCCTTGGTGATAGTTCAACATTTCTTTTTAACAGATATAAACATCTAGATAAGGTGCCAAGAAAAAAATCAGGTAGGCACACATATTGCTATTCACAAGCAAACAGGTCAGAAGCCTTTTCCATAGTCATGTGAAATTAAGAGTGGAGAGAACTGACCTTCCACAAATAAGGTGCAACCCCCTTTGCTCTTGATGTCTTTCTGCACATTGAAAGGGTTGCTGACTTCCCAATCCTGAAGGGGCCTCGGTGTAAGATAAAGGACTTACATAAATATAATTAACTTACTAGAGCTAAAATTGGAGGGAATAACTATTTGATTAATAGAGAGGGACAGGCTAACCTATGAAAAAGCAGAATGGAAAATTCTTTGCCGCACTTTTCCATTTTTAAAGAATTACAATAATGATAAAAACTTGAGATAGACACCATTAAAACAAGACCTGATATACATTTGGCATTACTGCTGGTTTACTTTCCATAAGCTCAGAAAGACTTTTGGATACTGTGATACATAGGAAACAAAACTGAATGCGGTAATATTATTTAGGATCATCCCAACTGGCCTTACAGACAAGCCTTATCAACATCTGTTTAACCACATAGGGAGGTAAATTTTGAACAAAAGATAACACAATTGCAGTAAACTATGAAAGTTGCGGTAAACTTTGGAACTAGTCCAGAAATGGTCTGTTTCTCTGCACAAGTCTGGCTAATTCATTTGTCAGCTGTACATTCTCTGCCTCCGCTGTACAAAACCACATTGCTCAGTATTATCATCACAAACACTGCAGGCAGGCAGTTACACAGAAATAGATGAACATAGGGTCCAGAAAAAAAGATAAGATGGGAAATACCATTAATAAATTTAAGCAAAAGCTCCTCATATGAGGCTGCTTAAATTGCCTCTTTTCAGATGTGAACTGGATGACCATGGCAATTGTTCACTTTAACACGCCAAAAAAGGTAATAAAAAAGAAGAGAGAAAACTCAATTTATTTAAATATAAATAATCTCAGGTAATAAATCTCTCTCTAAACTGGGATGTAAATCCTTTCTTATTATGTTTCGTTCTATGCGTCTAAAACAGCACGTGTACGAATCTGATGAGGTATGAGAACTGCAAAACCAAGCTATGGTGCCATGCATGGACTCATATGTGAAATGCTGTAACTAAGCTAGAGGTTGTGCAAGACAAGGATAATTTTTCCTGTTGATAATTTTAGATGTTCTTTTAGCTTTGCAGAAACTGAACTTCTTATATGCTTCATACAGCAAAATTACATACTTGAGTCTCTGATACTAGCATTTCTTTCAGAAATTCAACAGCTTGTAAAAAAGAGGGAGAGTGACTTTTTACACCAGTAAATAGTAATTAGACAAGGTCGAATGCTTTTAAATGTAAAGACGAGAGACTTACAACAGATTTTAGTTAGGAAGAAATTCTTTAAGCAGGGGAAGAAAGGCACTGGCAGAATTTTCCCAGAGAGGTTGTGGGTGTCCCATCCCTGAAAGTGTGCAACACCTGGCTGGAGGGGGCCCTGAGGTACGTGGTGTAATCCCTGCCCATAGCAGAGGAGTTGATACTAGATGATTTTCAAGGTCCTTTCCAACCCAAACCGTTCTGTGATACTACTATTTTTTCCACTGCCTCAGCCACAGTACATAGCTACAGGGGAATACTAGGACTAGGATCTTTCCGTGTGTTTTTTTAGAGAGTTGTTTCTCCACAAAGCAACTGTTAAGGCAGTTGGAACACCAACAGGAGCAGATGCCAGAGACAAGAATCATTGAGAGACCAGCAGGTTAGACATGGATCCTCTTTCGTTTTGGCTTATGACTGAGATGTCACAAAAAAGTACCATACTTCATGCATGCAACTAGGAACATCCTGCAAAATTCCACATCAAGTGCCAGAGAATAAAGAGGCATAAATCAACTCTTCTGTCAAGCACAACTTGTCCTTTACTTATTGCTATCCTAAAATTATTGATTGTCCTGGACTCTGACTGAATTTTTATTCTTTGTCCAAAACTGAGACTTCTTACTGTTTGCGAACAATAGACACTTCACTTCCCTGGACAGTGATATCTTGGTACCATCTGCAGTGGAGAGGACCATGTGAAATTTTGTTGATCTCACAGGGTACATGGATATGCTGGACCCCAAAGAGGCTAACATCTCTTTGCAGCAGAATTTTAATTCCTTATTCCCTAACACCTTGTAGAACAAAAATAACTTCAATGTTCCTGTATTATGCCCCAGTTCTTTCTGGTACTTTCTTCATTTCTGCATGCTCCTTTTTTATTGGAATGATTTACAGTATACATTATGCATTTTAAGAGTTGTTTCTTTGTTTCTTTACCTTGCAGTGGAGTAATCTCTTTTTGGAAATATAAACACCTTCTTCTACCTCCAAACTTCTGGTAAGTACTGGAGCCAATACAGATCTGAAATGTGAGTGATCTGAGTAAGCACTTTCTGTTACCTCTGGGTATGAGATTTTGGAGACTGTGGAGATTTTGAAGACTTGTGGATTCTCCAAGCCCTTGGTGTTGGTTTTTCTTCATTGCACAAAAATTATTCTTCCTTTGTTATTTCCTTACCAGAACCGTTCAAAAATTAAACTGTTCTTATCCCAACAGATGTTTTACCTTTTCACAATTCTCCTCCCTATCCCACAGCTGCGTGTTAGTTACTGAGCAGAGTTAAACAACAGCAACCTTTATAAGAGCTATCTATAACCTGTTAAGTTCTATGTAAGATTCAGCCCTAGATTCTACTAAACCATTTATTTTTGTCTTTTTCCACCTTCGACTTTCTGTTGAAACTAAATACAGCGTAGTTTTCATAAAGACAAGTTTAGATAGGAAAGGACACAGCAGCTCCCTTCTTGCCTTCTGTCCATTTGCCTTTAGTTTTTATCTTAGTTGTTAGACTATTTGATGCCCAAAACAAAATAATTTCAGCTACTTTTCTGGAACGCTGCAGCAAAGTTTTCGGACACAATTAAAGCACCCGCGACCACAAAAAGCCGGCAGGCGGGCAGCAGCACAGCAGCAGCGATGGCATTTTCAAAGCTGCCAAAACATAAACTCAGAGCACCGAAAGCTGGGCTGCGCTGGGGGCTCGACGAGAGCCCGGGCGGGCAGCAGCGAGCCCCGCGGCTCCGGCGCTCTCACCGGCCTGCGGGCGACACCGCGCGGCAGCTCCGGCCCAGCACAGCCCACGGCTCCGAGACACAGCGGCCGCCTGCCCCTCGAAGGCAGCGGGGAAGAGCTCGGCTTCTCCAGGTCTCCATCACCTGACAGCAGTGCGGGGATACTTCAGGGGAAAGCCATAACGGGAACCACAGGATCACAAGATGGTTTGGGTTAGAAGCGATCTTAGAGATCATCTGGTTCCACCCCTCTGCCGTGGGCAGGGCCTCCTTCAACAGAGGGACTATAAGGCAAAAGGAGCCGGAGTGCAGGCTCTGTTTGGGTGAGCTAACCACTCAAGGCCTCTAACTATGCTAAGGAAAAACCACACTAAAATGTCAAGTCTATCCTGAAAATAAAAGATGAGAACTGCTGGACTTCAAAACAAGGGGATTTTCACCCTGTTGTAGGTGAAAAGTTAAGGAGACTCAATCCATTCACTTCTATAAACCAGCCATGGTTTAAACCATCTCAGTGCTGAATAAAGCTGGCTTCTAATCGATTGTTGTTGACACATCAACTGTCTCCTACCCTTGAACCCACAGTAAGTGCCTAATGCTGTATTGAAGCCCACACCAAAGAATCTCGGACAGCAAATCAAAATGAGACAGTTTAAACACACCTCTTTTTATCAGCCAGAAGTTCAGCAAAATCTCTCCAGTGACATTTAGATGGGATGAGATCTTTGTCATCCCATCAGGAACTGCATAAAATAGCAAAAGCATGTCATTCCATTGTCACTGAGGCATGTGCCAGTGCTCAGCAGGGACCACTTCGCTCTTTTTATGGTCCCTACACTATTTCTGCAAGGCAAGGACCACCCCTATCCTTGCCCTGGCTTTTGCTCTGTGCACATCTACTATGGAGGCATCAAAGAACAAGGGAAAAGCATAATTTTCGGTGACCTCTCCCTGCAGGAATGAGCTTCCAATCTCCTCTACTTTATGTGCTGGGCAGGGCTGCTGGCAGGAAGTATTGTTGACTTTGAGGTGGTTAAATTTATGCCACATAAATCTCAGCGGTCTCTCAGATAGCAAAGGATGGCGGATGGCTGCGAGTCTCTGTAAAGCGTCTGGACTCGAGGCACAAAGCTCAGTACAGGCAACCAGAGTGCAGATCCCCTCCACTCACTTGGGCTGCGAGGTGGACACGCAGAGCGTTGTGTCAGCCAGAACAAATAATCTCTTTCAAGCTGTCCACAGTAGATCTATAAGTGTAGAGTTTTTTTCCAGCCTTCTGCCACTTCATTCATCCACCTCCTTCACCCAAGTACAACTTATTTGTTCCTTGTCCCTGTGAGTTGATAGGACAGAGCAGCTGAGCATGTTTTGCTGCCACCGTCTCAGCCCATTTTGAGAGTCTGTCAACACCAGTACAATCAGGTCTGGACAATCGCTGTTCTAGTGCTGGTTTGCTTCCCACCCAAACATCACTCCAATTCAGAGGAACAAGTAGATCAAATTCTCTCTTAAAAGAATTTTCTGTGCATGCCTTCATTCACCTTACCAATCATGCAGAATAAAGTTGCCTCTGTAATTCTTGCACCCATCTTTTAAGTTGGCCCCAATAAAGCAGGCTTTGAAAAGGTAAGCCCTTAATCACAGAAAATCCAAATTACTTTTCTGGAAAATTAATTTTCTTCTCCATTCCAGCAGAAATTCTTCACACAATTAAACTTACCTGATGGATGTTTTCACAACAATCAGCTTTTTCACACTGAAGATTAATTGCTTCAAGAAATAGGTAAATGTCATTCACTCAAGTGCTGGGATCCCAGGTTCAACAGAATAAACAGACCTTTACTGCACCTGGGCACAACAGACTCCATCAGTGCCAAATTAAGATGGTCACTGCACAAAGAGAATCTCAGAGCAGTAGAGGGTACTACCACCAAACAACTTTAATCACAGGGGTAAAATGACACTTCCTAGAGAGAATCTCTCTAATTCCCCAAGTTCTGGGATGAGTTTTAATTTAAAAGAAGGAAAGAATGTTTATAAAACCATCACAGCATTGAAATAAACAGGTTTGTTTCTACAAGCAGATTTTTCAGAACCAGAATAGTAAGCAGTGCCTTATTTGGAGAGAGTTTTGAAAGCAGCAGGTAATTTTGTTTCGTGCTTGTCCCGCTGTTGTTATCTGGCCCTCATGTCTCAGCAGTAATTTTGCATTCATCAGCAAGGCCCGTTAAAATCTCCCGAACTGCCGTTTGACCAAGTGCTTATCTGCACAACTGCACAACCCCTACCATCAGTTAGGAAAAACAATTTTCCCTGGCTACTAGAGACAGCGTAATTACCTAATCTGAACGGTTATTAATGGTCCAAGTCAACAAAAAGTAAAATGGATGCTGATAAGCACAAGCTGCCTGGACATTTGGCACATACAACCCAGCTGGAAATCATTGCTCTGAAAAGCTGCCACTGGCCAGAGGACTAAATCTTCTGATTTCGCAGGGTTTCGTTTATCAGGCCTATCAATATGATAAAGAGACAAACTAGCAGGTTTAGTCCATTAATGAGGACTGTGAATCAGGAGAATAGTATAAGGGATATTTACGTAGCAGGTTAATGTAAAAATAAATCTCTGCTTCATTTCTCCATAGTTGTAACAACCTCGCCTCCATACAAAGAAGGAGAGCGGCACATGCCCGAGTTCACCAGGAAATGGGCAGCATGAATTATGAGAGAGCCCTTCTTTAAAGCATTGTCAGTGCTCTCATAACTCACTACAAGTGCTGCACTCTTTCATGGGTCTGTTTTAAAGATCCAGTTATGAGACTCACGTGATCCCATCAGAAGCACAGGTTTTCATTTTACAGTGAAAAAAGATGCATATTACTTGCAGGTATTAGCAGCATTGGGCAAAGGTGTGTCCTGAACAGCTGCAAGACAGAAAGCGGTGAAACACGATCTCATGGTACTAGTTATTTCTTTTAACCGCAGGGTACTACAAGCCACTCTTAATCTTTTAATCCTTTCCCCGAGGTGTAAATACCTGGTGATAGCATTATTGAGGCATTTAAGATGAAAAGAAAGAAACAGATTTGTCCCGTAGCTTCAAATTGTAGTTAGCACCTTCTAATGCTGACAGCAGCTCATGCCTCTAGCACCCACGAGATAGGTTTTTCACAGAAACAATTTCAATTCAGTCATTGACTTTTTTTAAATTAAGTATAACATCTTTTTTTTGTTTTCTTGCTCCAAATCCCTGTGAGATCTTTCATCCACTTCTGTAGGTAACCCACTTCTTCGCTTAAGCATACATCTTCTACTGCTCGTATAATGAAAGGGTTTAAGGAGATTACCTGCACAATCAACACTCCAGTAGATCTCAGGTATGTTTTGAGACACATCCCATCCTTAAGCCAAACTGCACACAACTGAAACATTTATTTCTGTATCTCTGCAAATCCCGAGCTTCATGACAGCCACACCTTGGAAAAATATGAGACACCTCCCCACTTCATTGTGCCCTGGATGATGTTCCTTAGTGACTTGCAAAATGAAGATACTTCAGTGTTCCATATTTACAACAGGTTTTACTCCCTGAAAATAAGAGTCCCAGTTGCTCACTCAATGCATGCACTGCTTAGAGGACTTTAGGGCTAAAGCCCAGCTTCAAACCCAGATAAAGTAATTACTGATTTCTTTGCATGGTTTTTCCTCTACCCAGCAGTAAAACTACAAATATCTAAATAAGCATTCTGTGGAAAACTCAAATTCTTTAAACTGCAGCAAAAAGAAATGCAAAGCAATTTTGCTTAGAACTGCCAAGTGAACCACATCAAAACCAGAGTCTTTCATCAATGTAAAATTCTTCAGCACTGTTGTGGTTTAACCCCGGATAGCAGCTAGACACTACACAGCCATCCAGTGTGATGAGGAAAAGAGAAAGGCAAATGTGTGAACACTCAGTTGAGAAAAAGACAGTTTCACAGGAAAACAAAAGCTGTACACACAAGCAAATAAAATCAGGGGGTTCATTTCTCACTTCCCCAGGATAGCATGGTTCCATTACATACACCATCACTCCAAATGTCCCACCTTCCTCCTTCTCCTCCAGATTTATATGCTGAAAATGAGACCATATGGTCTGGGATATCCTGGCTGTGTCCCCTCCCAGCTCCTTGTGCAGCCTCAGCCACTTGCTGCTGCGGCTGGGTGAGGAGAAGAGAAGTCCTTGGCTCAGGGTAAATCCCACTCAGCTGTAACAAAAACATCCCTGTGTAAACTACACTGCATCCAGCACAAATCCAGACCATGGGCTCACAACAACTACTGTAGAGAAAATTAACTATATCTCAGCCATAAACAGCACAACCACATTCTCAAAATCCCAGTATATCTAACCAACACAAACTGCTTGTATCGCCCACAAAACTATTGCTGATATTGGTAGTTGCAGACATTTAATAGATATAATTACGGTCAACAGAGAGGGCGAGTCATGATATAATCTGCAGGATCTTATTAGCTGGTTAGGCAGTGATATCATCATTCCTTAAAGCTGTTATTTGTCTAAATCCTCAGTTGTTCTGTTGCATAAGTTCTGTAGAATTGATCTAGGCCTGTTTCTCTTTTCCAACAACTGGGTAAGACCAGTTACATCTCCAACAGCTACATGATTGTTCACCTGTCTGACACTCCTCACTTGCCTGTCACTAAATTCAAGATCAGCCTTTGCACCAGTTCACTACCGCAGGACACCTGGGGTTGCTGGAGGCTCTGGGCACTCTGACATGTGTGTATGCTATAGCAGTGCATCCTATGGCAAAGACGTGATGCTAAACAGGCAGAAACAGTGAAGTCTCCTTCAAACCAGGCACCTCACATTGCATACTGCTTCATGATAAAGTAAAAAAAAAAAATTCTTCTCTGAGGGCACCAGCATTTGGAGAAAAAACATTATCAAAAGTGGTATTATAGAGCCCAAGAAAACATAGCATCTTCACAGAGCTTAGAGCAACCTGCAGTAATCTGGAGTGTAGTTCTCTGTTGCTATTCCTTTTCTCATTTCTAGAGTATCATTTTCTCCTATGGCATAAGTATCTTTGCACATCTAATGTAAATATTTTTTAAAATCTAGGACCAAGCAAGCTAATGGATCACAAAATGAATGTATTTTCTGCTATTGTATTACAAACCTGCAGAAGCCTTAGTAAAATACAAAGGAAAAAATACACAAAATGGCACAGAGGCCTGCAGAAAGTGACATAAATATTTAAATAGTATTAGGTAAATATTCCTATGCTGTTCTTTCATTTCTATATGTAAAAATCAATCAACAGAGCATATACCTAACTATATTTCACGATTCTGCATTCCCTAACTATTGGATAGCTACAACACAATCCAGCTTTAGAAAGCTATTTGCTTCAGGTCTATTTTTTGGCCTTTTATTTTCACATCATTTGAGGTAAGATCCGAAATCTCACTTAATTCTGTCACAAGATGCTAAGTAAAATGAAGACATTCAGCTTCCCTCACTGTTAAGGGCAGTTTTTCCCTAAATTTTCTTCACATTTCTACACGTACCACAAGAGGGAGCACAGAGTTCACCTTTATTAAGCTCTGCCAAAGAAGGGGTAGAGATACATGTTCGATGTAGTCATAAACTGTGACCAAACTCAGGCTAGGAGTTTACAGTGTTTTTATACAGTACACTGGTGCTCAGACAAAGAAAACTGCCAGGTTCCTGCTATGAAAAAGGTGTTACTTCACATTCAAAATGTGCAGAGCTCACTTCAAAGCCAGCAGATGCTGCAAAGCTCACCTGAAAAACAGAGAGACACTGGCTGATGCCACAGGAGGGTAAAATCAAAGCAATCCTGTTAGGAAGAAACCTGCAAGGTCATCACAGCAGTATGAATAAGATATTCGGAATAAATTGTTAAGTCTTTCCTGGCATATCAAATCTACATCTGGGAGCAGGGACAGATGAGGAAAATGCATTCTTCTGACTGCACATACTGCTTTTAATGGCAGTGTACTGTGATTTCTCACTAAAACACTCTCAGAAAATAGCTCCCTAAAAAAAGCCCTGAATCTCCTCTTCTGCAGCACACATGACAACAAAGAGGGAAAAAGCTCGCAGTACAGGAAGGTCTCCCAGGTCATTCCTTCCTTCTCTCACTCCCCCCCCACCTCACCTATCTTCTCCTACAGTCATCAAAACTCTTTTTCAGTCAGAAAACTGAATAGTTTTAATGGTTAGAGATAAATTGTCAATCCAGATAGCTACAGGTTGCTGCTGAAATATTATGAAACTACTGTTAACAGCAACAGTTCATGTCCTGTTCCAGCAGAGCAATCGGACCGATGCCTAAGCACATTGACTTCCAATCTGTAAGTTACACTCTCTGTCATTGTTACCACTTGTATCAAACACAGCAACTTACATATCCTTAAACATTGCTGCATAAAGATGGACACAAACTTTGTAGGAGGTGAGAAGAAAATTCTCTGCCCCACACTTGCTTTCCTCTCGGATAAAGTCAAAGGGCTGGTGCTATCGAACTCAAATCCAGGCCACATTTGTACCATCCTTCACAATTGGTTTCCAATATAAGTTTGAGGGGTTTGCTCAGTTCAGGTATTCACTGCTTAGCTGTTTCCTTTTGATGATTCGCTCTTTTTCAATTCCAAAAAGCTAATTACAGAATAATTTTATACAGTGTTTGCTGTTCAGAACTGGTTCATAAAATAAAATTTTAAAAAGACTAATACAAATACGTCTTCCATGTTTCAATCTGTGGAACCAAGTTACAAACTCTTCGAAATTTAAAACAACAAACAGGTTTCATTTCTAATATCCCTGCGGAGTCCTGAGAGGTCAGCTCAGCTGTAGGTAACAGTTACTTCCCTCTGCTATTGTCAACAACTGTCATGAACACCACCCCTTACAGACTCCAGGTGCATGCAGTTACCAAGAGTGCCACAGCTCAGAACGACACATGATTAGAGGAATGGAACACCTCTTCTGTGCAGAAAGGCTGAGAGAATTTGTGTTCAGCTTTCAAGAGAAGGCTTCAGTGTGACCTTCAGGGCAGCCTTCCAGTATCTGAAGGGATTTCAGGAAAAAGTGAGAGATTTGTCACAAGGGCATGTAGGGTTAGGACATAGGGAAATAGCTTTACACTGGAAGAGAGGAGGTTTTTGTTAGATATTTTGAAGAAAATCTTCTCTGTCAGGGTGCTGAGGCAATGCACAGAGAAGCTGTGACTGCCCAGTGCCTGGAAATCTTCAAGGCCAGATTGGACGGGGCATGGGGCAACCTGAGATCTAGTAAAAGGTGTTTCTGCCCACCGTAGGGAACGTGGAATGAGATGATCTTTAAAATCCCTCCAATCCAAACCATTCTATGGCCTTTACAGTTGAACACAATCCAGGCCTGATTCCCATTGTACTTGCACTCATGAGTGAGCAGCAGAACTGCTGTGGTCAGAAACCTGTGCTATAATCCCGCACGCCCAGTCAGACTCTGTACCTCAATAAATCCACCAAAGGAATTTCAAAATCATGCGATTACCAAATGCAGGGCTCTCTGATCTTTAAAAGGACAAAAGTGAGTCAGTGAAGCAATCTACAAGAGTGCCAGAACCTCACTACAGCTACATTTGTTTTGTGCTAAACATCCAGGGTGTTATTGAATAGCTGTGAGTACATGGATGCACTGAAAGAAATGTACCTCTACAGACTCATCTATTGACTGGCTACCTCACTTACAGTTTTGTCATGGGAAAAGATACAGATGCTGTGGATGTCTACAGTTAGGCTTCTTAAAAAATTTCTGAAGTGGGTATATTAAAGGGAAAATCAGACAGTTCAATCAATAAGGATGAACATAGATAACTAGTTTATATACAGAGAACTGCACAAATTTCCTTCACCATTCCACCTCTCCATGCCCCAAGTCTCCATAATGGCAGTAGCAAAATTGTTATAAAGACCAGGATGAAACGACACTTACTACAGTTGTGGAAGACTGAGACAGAGATAACACAAAGATTGTAGCAGAGCTTCTCTTGCACATTACTGGACAGCTCAGAACTCTTCAAAGGCTTCAGTCCCTGTCTGTAAAGTGAGTTTAGTTAGTCATAGTACCCATAGCTTTTGGGAAGAACTGGGTAGCTCCATATCTGCATAAATGAACCCCAGAGTACCTCAGACAACACTGAAGAACACACTTGGTAAAGATTTGTTTCTAAAATAATCATGGCAATACAGAAAGAAGTAATCAGAAACAGATTTTCCAGTGGTTTTTCTGCAGCTAACACGAGGGTATGTTTAGGGCTTAAAAAGAGAACGTATGTAGTGTGTGTTTTATGGGTACAACACATTTTACAATTTTAAATAGGTAAATATCAGCTGTGAATTATTTTAAATACACTCAGCTTTCCCAAAAATAATTTATTAGCACATAGTGTGTTGTTGCCTTTTCCTGGTCTTAAGATTAAGAACCAAACACGGTTAAGTGAAAAAAGGGTTTTACCTCGGTATTTATTTAAGAATCCTTAGATGCAGCACTTCGTCCCAGTGGAATGCACCGAAATGCAGGCTGAAATGCACACACACACGCACCAGAAAAACNGCTGAAATGCACACATACACGCACCAGAAAAACACATACAATTATAGGCCTTAAAACTTAGCATATCTACCAAAGATTCCCCAATGAGAGGCTCGAGTGCACCCCCCATCTCGAGGAACCTTCCCCCTTCATGGGCCGTAGTTTACAGAAGGAGAACAGTTTGAAGAAGACCTTGGTGTCTGGGGCGTTCTGACCCCTGACTGCAAGGCTTCCAGGATGTTTGGTCTCCTGGTTTAACAAAGGCTAGGCTATCTAACTTAAGGAATTATAAGCATGTGGGCTAAAAGCATTAAGAATACATAGAAGCTATATAAAAGAGTACATAAAAGGGGTATAAAAGAAAAGGCAAAAAATCATCACGGCATCAGTGTGACCATTCCAGTTTCACACATTAATAAATGATGCACGTAGAAGTGCTGAGTTGTTGTCAAGGGCTGGGAAAAGAAGAAGGAATGTGGTCTTCCAAGGCTAGCCCAACATTCATAGTCAGCCCCCAAATAAAGTAATTTGAAAAAAAAAAGTAATTTTCACTCTAGGAATATGCAAACATGGTAGAGGACTGCTACCCCTCAGAAAGGATAAAATATGAACACTTAAACAGAGATGGTTTAAACCTGGTTTGTTAGTTTATTATCTAGCACTTTCTATCAAAAAAATAAATATTGAGTTGTTATTATTTATTCTTGGACTTGTGGTACTCCAGGTCCTACCAGTTTTTTTCTCCATAAATGCAGAGTGTAGAAACTTTAAAAATTTAAAACATACATTTTTTACCTTTTAGAAGAGATGAGAGCCTCATTTAATTTTGACCCCAAAGGGGTGACTTTAGCAGATCCAGTAAATATTACTTTATCATAACAGCACTGCTAGAGGTACCTGTGCACCAAAGAGCTTTTCACTTTTCATCTAAAGGGTTTGAGAAATAGTTCATTACAGTAGCTGCTGAGAGAACACTCAGTGCAGTATGCTTAGGTCGCTCCAGGTATCTCGCAATACTTTCATGTCACTTAGACAGGAACTCCTTACAGGCCATCCTTTCAAGAACAATCAATCTCCTTCAGGAACTGAATGCAAAAAGGGAAGACTGGAGCTCTCAGTTTATTTGCCTGTATAAAATCTAAGGTCTGCAGAGGGGGAAGGAACAGATCTGAAAGTCAGACTGCCAATTGATTTGGATGGGGACAAAACAGAGGGACATCTGCTCCAGGCAGGTTGGTCAGAATGAGCACAGTGTCTGCCATCTGAACACAATGCCTACTCCATAGTCAGCAACATTCCAACTATTTTCTCATTCTTCTTGCAACTAATATTTTATTGTGCTCTTGAATATGCAGCACAGAAAGGGAAGCTGAATTGCTATGTTCTGCACACACTTTTTTTTCCCAAGCAGTCACGTATGCTTAATCAGCAAAAAGCACTTACAGTGTTTTCACAAGTTATTTACTGAAATGGGAAACCAGCTCACTGTGATTCCATTACAAAAGAGTTACTGCACTCTGGTGCAGCTGGTATAATAAGTATCAACTGGCTTGAGAGAACCCAGCTAAGGCTGTACCACATCAATCAGTCTTGCAGTTCCCCAGTATTTAGAGGGTTGCCACACATAACCTAGATCTAATCCTGTAAGACAAAAGAGAGGTGCTGATCTTCAAGTTCATGCAGATCTTCAGGCCTCTGTGTAAAACAGAAATAGAATGGGAAACCAGTTGTGTTAATAAGAATATGAATAATCCGAAGAGGTATATCAGCATTAAAGGTTTTCAGCACTTTTCATCTGGTTCCTAGACCATCAGCCAAAGTCAATGTAGAGCCCTCATTAGAATCACTTCTGCTTTACCCAGATTTTGCACTTAGTTCTCTAGTTAGCAGATATTTTCCTTCTTCAAGCCAATAAAGAGCCATGCTGAGCTATGAAACCAACTCCTTGGACACTCTTCAAGTAATTTTTCCTGTTAACCTCATCACATATTTCATCTCAGAACTTTCTTTCAATGTAGATATAGACAGGCTTTATTTTCGAAGCCTAAATACTAAATTTCATTAATATATATTTATGTATGTATTTAAGGCAGTATAAAGAATGCTGAAATACATTATCAACATGCCAAGAGACATTTCAAGCACAGCAAACACCAGTGCCCCTCATGCAGTTGCAACTCTGCTGTCATCCACAAATAGATGCATATGCCTCCTTTCATCTTCCAAACACTGTGTGGACAAGGTGAGCTTTATGATTCATCTGTCACATTTTACTTTTATGGGAGCCGAAGAAAACCAAGAAAGCAGTAGCAACAAGGTTAGTTGAACACTAAGTAATGGAAATATATTTTAATCCAACTCTTCCAGGGCATTTTTCAATGGCATTAAGCAGCAACTACGACACAGGTTACTCAGCACATGACACGACACAATACAAATCCAAAATAACAACTCAAACATCAGTAAGAAGTGTAAATGTGACCTGCCTGAGAACATCCGAAAAATACAGATGTGTTGTGGGTTGACTTTGGCTAAACACAAAGTACCTACCAAGCTGCTCTCTCTCCTCTTTGACAGGAAGGGGAGAAACCAGGATATTTTCATGGATTAAGATAAAGACAGTTTAATAATGCAAAAGCAAAGGCCAGGCACAGAAGCAAAGGAAGACAAAAGATTTTTTTCTCTATTTCCCATCAGCAGAAAATGTCCAGCCACTTTGGTGTAGTAGGGCCTCAGCCTATGTAGCAGCTGTTCTAGAAGAGAAATGTTTTAATAATAAATGCCCTACACCCTTTTCCCTTAGTATTTACTGCTGAGCAGACATCATATGATCTGGGATATCCCTTTGGTCAGGTGAGCTGTCCTGCCTCTGCTCCAACACTGGTCTCTTACACCACAGGCTGCAGTCCTTCAGGAACAGACTGTTCCTAAGTGGGACCCCCACGGGGTCACAAGTTCTGCCAGCAAACCTGCTCCTGCACTGGCTCCCCTGGGGTCATAAACTCCTTTGGGTACATCTCCCTGCTCCAGCTTGGTGTTCTCCCTGGGATCTCTGCTCCACCATGGACTCCCATGGGCTGCAGGGCACAGCTGCCTCACCATGGCCTTGCACCACAGGCTGCAGGGAAATCTATGTTCTGGAATCTGGAGCACCTCCTGCCCCTCTTCTTCACTGACCCGAGTGTCTGCAGAGCTGTTCCTCTCATACTCCCACTCCCCGCTCTGGTTGCAGTTGCTATTGTGCAGGTTTTTTCCTCTTCTTAAACCTGTTATTCCAGAGGTGCTACCAGCAATGCTGATGAACTCAACCTTGGCCAGCAGAGGGTTCATCCTGGATCCAGCTGGCATTGGCTCCCTGAACATGGGGGAAGCTTCTAGCAACTTCTCACCAAAGCCACCCCTGCAGCTCCTCACAAAAGCTTTATCTGCTGTCCAGGTTGTTCTTGGATTTGGTTTGTTTGGAACACAGGAGTAACAAAACTTAGTTGCTTCTGGCTCTTGGGAGATCTCACTGGAATTCCTGGGCATGCTCTCCAAGATGCAGGGGCTTCTCTTTGACCATAGAAACGTGCAACTGTAACACATGTAACTGTAAAACAAGCACATCACTGGGTATTTCACATCCAGGAGATTCCTTGATGAAGTTCTGACAGTTTCTTTAGTAAGAGGAAATTAGATCACTCAAATCTTGTTTCCTGGAATTGACAGAAACTACATTAGACATTTGGTCCATAGGATGCACAGAATCATTGTTTTTCCCAGCACAAATGAGTCCCCAAGCCTTGAACACAATTAAAGTCTCGTGAATGTGGCAGTCTGAGCCTTGGTACTTAGGATCAGAAAATGAATAGGGCAATAAAATATGAAATGTCAAGAAAAAGCCATGTAAAAAAACCCACTTTCTGTAAATGTTACAAGGAGAGGAGAGGAGAGGAGAAGGAGAAGGAGAAGGAGAAGGAGAAGGAGAAGGAGAAGGAGAAGGAGAAGGAGAAGGAGAAGGAGAAGGAGAAGGAGAAGGAGAAGGAGAAGGAGAAGGAGAAGGAGAAGGAGAAGGAGAAGGAGGAGGAGAAGGAGAAGGAGAAGGAG
>VZRR01000971.1:1134117-1197506 GCA_013398015.1 Oreocharis arfaki
GGAGAGGACTGTGGAGAGGACTGTGGAGAGGACTGTGGAGAGGACTGTGGAGAGGAGAGGAGAGGACTGTGGACTGTGGACTGTGGACTGTGGACTGTGGACTGTGGACTGCAATGCCAGGAGTAACCAAAAGATTTTTGACAGGTGACAATGAGGAAGCATTTCTGCACTGATGGCTTCTATGTCTTCAGCTACAGTGTAAACAGATCCAGCCTTGATATGAAGACAGAGAACACAGAACTCCACCATTTTTGTTTTTTCAAAACTTAGATATAAACACAAGGATTTTTAATTGCATGCCTCATTTCTAATCTAAATTTGTCTGGCTTCAGTTTTCAGCCTCTAGTTTTGGGGTTTGGGGGTTCTTGGCCCTTTTCTGCTGCACTCTCTGTAAGACTCTCTAGAAAGCAGTACTTCATTCTCATCCCTCAAAATCAAGATCTCAGGCTCAAGCAATTTTGTCATCTAATTTATGTCAGTCTCTATCAGTATACCACAGTAAGATCACAGACCTTCTGGAAGTCTCCCTGTGCAGGAAAACGTTTCCAGGCCTCCTGTTGAGGAACCATTGCTGTAACAGAATTATAGGAGGAGTGGAATTAGAGATCTCCAAGAAAAAGGACTCTGTCTTGCACGGGTTTGTGCGCTTCCCCTTCACCTGCTGGCACACGGTACTTTGCAAGGACAGCCTTAAAACGCTGAATTCAACATGTGTAAGTTCATGAGAAGCAATAAAGGTTTTGGCCAGTGACTCTTCTCCCTCACTCGTGGGTCTCAGCTGGGGGCTGTCAGCCCTCACTCCCGACCCTACCGGAGCTCTCGAGGAGCAAGGTACGGCTCTCCCGCACAGCGGCGAGCACCGGCACAACTTCACCGCAGCCGCCTCGCGCCTCCAAACGAGGCTTGAAAAAGTTACCGGCGGCCTGCGGGAGCAGGGGGAGCGGGCGGTACGGCCTCAGGCCACTGAACGGCCGTGGAGCAGCCCCGACGGGGCGGCTCTCTGTGCCCGCCCGGGGGAGGCGGCCCGGCTCCTGCGCTGCGAGCTGGGTCCGGCGCGTCCCACCCCCGGCCTTGACGCCACGAGCTAATGAAATGCTAATACCAGGGCGCGGAGACGGGCGCTGCCCGCGCCCATAAAATGCGGCGCGGCGCGGGGGCCCTGCCCGCAACCATGCAGAGCGCGGCCCCCGCCGCCCCGCCGGCCCTGCACCTCCTCACCTCCTATTTCATCGACAGCATCCTGGGCCGGGGCCCCGCGGCGGGCCGGCACGGTGAGGGGCGGCGGGGAGGGTGGCACGGTGAGAGGTGGCCCGGTGAGGCTCAGCGGGGTCGCTCCAAGCCCGCCCGCCTCGGTAACTCCGCGGTTGTCTCCCGCAGGCGCAGAACGCGCTGCGCCGCCGCGGCCCGGCCGAGCGCGCAGCCCCGCGGAGGAGCCGCCGACGGAGGAGCGGGGGGAGCGCCCGCCCGGCTCCGAGGCACCGGGTCCAGTGAAGAGGAAGCAGCGGCGGTATCGCACCACGTTCAGCACCTTCCAACTGGAGGAGCTGGAGCGCGCCTTCCGCAAGTCCCACTACCCCGACGTGTTCACCAGGTAGCGGCGGGAGGGGCGGGCGGGGCCGTGCCGGGGCGGCGGGCAGGCTTAGGCTCTAATCGTGTGTGCCCCCGCAGAGAGGAGCTGGCCCTGCGCCTGGACCTGACGGAAGCCCGGGTGCAGGTGAGTGCCGGAGGGGACGAGGGGCGAGAGAGGGTTGAGCACAGCGCGTTTTCCCCGTGCTTAGCCGGGCGGGAAGGGAACCGCAGCGGTGCCGGGCACGCGTCCTGTCCGCGGCGGGTGGTGCTGAAGGAACGGAGGAAGGGGCGCGATACCTCCGTGGCGGGGAAGCGGCGGCTCAGGAATATTCCCAGGTGCTTCACTCCCGCTTGTGCTGCCGCCTTGATGGGTCGAAAGGCAGGTACTGTCTCTTGAGTTTTAAAACAGGATTAAAAAAGAGTAAATCAAGTTGTTTACAGAAAAAGAGGGGTTCTGTGGGGCATCCAAAATTATTTACAGAGGCTGCAGGAGTTTACATCCTTCTCTTGGTCTAAATTTAGCTCAATAAAACTGTCATCCTTCTAAATGAATGGTTTAAACAAATGAAAGATTAATTTGACGTTCATATATGACAGTCACGTCCTGTCCAGGAGAATTTTATGCCCAGCTAGGCTGTGATTGTAGCAATGCCTGTAGAACTTCAGCATACCTAGACAGACACTAATCACTTGTAGGCTGCAGTTTGCTTGAACTACAAATGACCCTAAATAACTTTTCCTGACTCTATACACTCCTGCTTAACAATATCTCTTAAAAAACACTTTCTTTCGATTAATCTCTTGATAACCTAGAAATCCCCATTTTATACAGAAATTATAGCCTTTAAAACAAACAACAACATAAAAAAGGTTGTTTCAAAAGGTGTGGAGGCTTTCAAGTATTTATAAGCTGCAAATTACAATTGTACTAAATTTGGCTTGTGCTGTGTGTCAGATATTGACGGTTCCAGCACAACTCTGGGTATGTGCCTACTTATGAAAGACTGAGAACTGGTGCAGCTGCTCAGTGTGACAGTCCTGCTTACTCCTGCACAGCTTTGATGCTGTTAATGCCAGATCCTTGTTTGTATACTTTGTCATTACTCCAGTCACTGGATCTGCGATGGTTCACACAACAGTTATGGTCTGTAAAACTGTAACTTTTTTAGCTTTTTATTTTAATATGCACCATCTTCAGAAAAGACATTAGAAGTATGAATGGTACTTTATAATTGACTCAAAGAATACCTAGATGAACTTTTCATCTTTGGTGGTCTTGGAAGAAATTATGTACCCTCTTCCTAAGACCACCAGTGACTAAAACCTCTGGTCACTGACATGCCCCAGTCTCTGACAATTACACATAGCATCTAACAATGAAAAAGACATGGGTGAAAGGCTGTTAATTTAACTGTTACTGTCACATTCCCTTTGTGGGGTACACATTAGGTAGACCCTATGAAGGAATGGTGCAGTGGTATATGGCAAAGAGGAACTCATCTCCTAATGACTCAACTAAAAAGAAAAAAAAAGGAAATGTTTGTGTTTGATGGAGTCAAAAAGGAATTAACAAGCAAAATAACAGAGTTGATGCATCCCCAGTGAATGGAAGGAACAGCAAAGAGCTGTTCCTGGTACCTCTTTGCCTCCTTAATATGTCAGAACTTTACACAACTCTCCTGGGCACGGAGCACAGAGTCAGCACAGTTGTTTAGTGTGAGCTTGCAATGCAAAGAGCCAAGCCCCAGTTCCTATCCTGTGGGAAACAGGGTGCAGCCTGGAGGGAAGGGGATGCATAGTAACAACAGGGATGTACTGTACTTAGCAAACTACTGTAATTACCAAATACTTGCCATATATGCCCATGCTCATAGTTGCTCTGTAAGGCATCCTGCATGAAATGAAGACTTCCAATCCTCTCCCATGGTACCTGGCTATATCAGCTGACATGGAATGTGGCATCTCTTTATTTAATTAAGCGTAAACTCAGGAAATTAATCTTACCCAATGCAGTCAGACCATTTCTTCACCTCAGTGTGTTTTACAAATGGAGGTTTGCTTCTCTTGGGAGAACCCTCCGTCAACCAGCTGAAATGGGTGCCAGCCACTGCATTGTTCCTCCTCTTGCCTTTTGAGTCTTACATGAAAATGAACAAAGAAAAAAAATTGCATGAACATATGCTCATTTTATCATCACTTCAAAGAGATCCCTCTCACCCAACTCCCCCCCCCTTACTTATTTTTATAGAATAATGGAGATGGCAGCATTCCTTACCTTGGGAAAGAGGTAGTCAGAGAGTTTGCAAAACATTTCCATAACCTGGAGCCACGTTGGGATGCTCTTCAATAGCATTTGCACCTGTTGCTGCCATTCTGTTTCTCATTATTCATACTGTAAGGATGGGAAGAAAATAAGAAAAAGTTAAAGGAATCTTTTATCATGTTTAACATGAGGGGTAAAAGTTTCCATGGGTATTTCACTGCCATAAACTGCATCAGTTTTAAAACACTGGCTTACAGATATAACTGATCTAGACATCCTTGTCATATTTTCTCATTACAATCCTCTTATTCACTTCTCATATAGCCAAAACACCATACATCTATGTATCTTTTTGGCATCATTAGGTATTACATCAATTACATAGGATACATTTTTAAAGAAAATTACAGCAAGAAAGTGATCAAATTTTACATGCTCACCTTTTCCTTTATAAAAGACCTAAATCTCTTGTCAGATATGCATGATGCTAGTAATTACAAATATAATCTGGGTAATATCTAGCATACAATTCAAAACTTGATGGTTTAAAACTAATTTTTGAGTATTAAGTAATGCTTTTTTTCTACAGTATTTTGCCATTGATATTGCAGTCATAAAAATCTTGAGACTGGTATAGCAGTTTCTGTTATGGTTAGTTTGTCACTTCAGATGTGTCTGAAAATAGAATAAAGGCAAGTTAAGCCTTTTATTAGAAGCAAAGGAAAACTGCTTAACAAAAGGTTCAAGATGACTAATCTGAATGTTAATAACTATAACGTGTGCAGTAAATTTTGAAAGCTGCTTGTCATGTCAGTCTAAGGTATGAGGCATTGATCTACTCCTGTTATCGTTTGAATTGATGAGTTTGTACCAATAAGGAACTGAAAGCCAGCTTTTTTTCTAATGGTAATTATTAGATATCTATGCTGGTATTTCCTTCCAGTTTGACTAATACAAAATCTGAGCAATGACTAAATTTTGGGGTCAAGCTCAAAATTACCTGTAACATTAAAAAAATTATTTTGTAGTCAAAGTGCATGTCTGAGTGATCAAATGGATTTGCTTTAGGACAGAGAAAGTAGAAAAACATATTTAATTTTGTGTTAGGCTTCTTTATGAAGAACAGATTGAAGAACAGTGCTAAGACTTAGTAAGGACATGAACAATTTTGCAGCATTTATCCTTTTTAGGAAAGGCTGTATCTGCATATCTGCAGTGTGAGACAGTTACTGCCTTTTCAACTGGATTTTTTCTTCATAGAAAACACTAACACGTTTGAGTTGGTGGTCTTCTCCTGTGAGATCTTAGCTAAGCTCCACTTAAAAATTCAGGATTACTGGTCAACAGTGATTTTAAACAATCTGATCCCAGTAATTTAGTTTTCCTTACCAGATCCCTGTCTTGGACTAATACAGATGGAGTATCAAGTCCTCACTGCCATGCAGGCATAGCTGCCTGGCATTTCACAGGTTCAGATATTCCTTTGTAAGACATCTGACTATTGAAAGCTGATGATTGCTGGAGGAGAGACCAAAGAATGAGTCATAACACTCAAGAATTTCAAGTACCGACTTCAAAATTTTGATGTTCAGATTTTCTGCTGAGAGCACCTCCCTCTGCCGACTGCCTGTGAGCGAGACAGTTCTGTGTTACACATGTAACCCAAGGAGTATAAATCCCTCTTCCAGGAGAACAGGAGCTTCCTGGTGTAAAGATACTGTATGCAATGAAAGGACTAGCTTAGAACTTCTTCAGCTGGATCCTGAGAACCCCAGAGCAAGTGCTTTGAAAGAGTCAATTCTTACTGACAGAGAGAAGCAACATCAGGCTTGGGACAGCAAGGCTGGGGCGTGCTGCAGCCTTGTTTGGGGATCAGCGCCCTGGTGTGTGGAGGGCTTTTCTCCCAAACCCACTTTGTGCCATTTAAGCACCTGAAGTAAGTCACACGGCTGGGAATGGTCATACGGCATGGTTGAGGTAAAGCAAGCTGGGTTCCCCAAAACCTGATTTTTAGAAACTTTAGATGCTATTTAAAACTCTGGGAAAACAATTTTTTACTGTAATATAATTGCCACCTCTTGAAAGGCTTTGTTGAAATTTAACTTTCAATAAATAGGTTATGAAAGGAAGAACGCTCATTTTTAATAATTGCTCTTGCGTTTTAGGTGAGAGGTATATCTATTGCAATGGCTTTAAAACATATGTGACTCTTCACTCAGAGAGTAGTCAATTTTACAATATTTATAAGTGATTTATTTTGTAATAAACCCACCAAGGCATTTATGAATGGATCTTTTATTTTAAAGAAGCGGGTTTGGTTTAAGAGTAAATATTTCGCCATCTGTATCAATACGTGCCATAGTATCTGGTAAGACAAACTGCAGAGTAAGTTCAGCTAATGCCTTTATAATTTTTTATTGAAGGTCTGGTTCCAAAACAGAAGGGCAAAGTGGAGGAAACGTGAAAAAAATGAAATTCTGGGGACTGTTCCGGGAATCTCCTTAACGCACCCACTCGGTCTATTTTTGGATGTTCCACTGAGTCATTCTCCCCTCCTAGATCCCACGTGGAGGTCAATGCCTCTTCCAACATTGGCTGTGCCATCCATGTCCCCAGCTTTTAGTCCTTCAACCTTAGGGCCATTTGGCCTCAGCAATCTTACCTGGACTTCTCTCTTCAGAAATCCTATTTTAAATCCACATTTTGGAAGGTATAGAATTTGGTTTTTTTTTCCTGAATCTCAAAACTGTTAAAAATGCTGCATTTCTATTAGTTTGCTACTCGCATGTTCTCAATAAACTTACTAAAATGGGCTAGTTCCTGCGTAGGATCACTTGATTAGGAACAGTAAGATTTGGGTTTAAGTCATGGTTATAAAAACTTATTACATAATCGATTTTTGAAGACAAATTGTGCATGCTTACTGCAATTTTGGTTTCACTGAACTCTAGTCTTTATAGACACTGCTGTGAACTGTATGGCTGAAACTCCATCCTTCTCTCTCGCTTTCAAGTATAAATACATTATATATAAAATATGTAAATGCATTATACATTATTTGTAAGTATATATAAATATTTAAAAAATAGAAGATAATACTCTTGCTGAAATTAAAGCCTGTATCTTAGTACTACATTAACAGAAAAACAATTGCTTTTCGCATGGAATCAATTGGTCTGAACAAACTGTCTGCATAAACAGCTATATAAATTGGCCTTCTTATGAGGTGGTTTGTTGCTTTCACAGAACAGGCTGATCTACAGCATTCAAGATTTGTTTAGAAAGAATTTAGCATGAGGGGTTAAGCAAATGGTTGCTGGTTTAGATATCCGCATGCCATGTCTGATAATCTCTTGTTCCTCTTGTTTAGAAGAGTTGTGTTTTTTTATTTAGGGTGAGGTTTTCTGCTTGTTTGGTTTTTGTGTTTTTTTTTCTAATGGCAAGACACTATTCTGCAAAATAAAGCTAAAAAAAATGCACACTTGGAAGAAATTGGAAATTTTGGAACTTTTCCCTAAAAATTTGGGGGGGGGGAGCTGCAACTCAGTAAGTATTTGTTCTCCAAAACAATTCTTAATTTGGGTAATATTGACTTCTTTCAAATACAGGTTTCTCAATGCTTTAAATCCTCTTGTGACAACAGCTTCAGTACTAATGAAAGCTCCTGGACCCCCATCAGACCCTGTTCTCACTGCCTTCACTGATCCAGCAGCAGTTGAAAGGAAAACGTCAAGCATTGCAGCACTAAGGCTCAAAGCGAAAGAACATTCAGCACAAATCCCTCAATTAAACCTCATCTCCAGTCTTACAAACACTAACAAAGAAGTTAGTTAGGAGCTCTCCCACAGACTACAGCCACGGTAGGGGAAAGTGAATGCCTTCTCCAATAAGTAGCTCTCGTTAGAGAGACAGATTTAAAAAAAGAAAACACACACACAGAGCTGTAGCTCCTGCAGTTTCAGTAACAGACTGAAAGGAAATAAACCTGCTAAACATTGTTTTCCTTCATTACAACAAGAAATCAGGTAGTAAATTGGCTTGTATCACCTCTAGCACTGCAGAAAGAGAAGCAGGAAGTACCTCATCTTTGTAAATCAGGCTATCATGTATCTGAAGATTTGAAATCACCAAACTCACCAGAAGCTAGTCCGAAAGCTCCAAATTCTTTGTAGGAATAACCCCTTTTCTAAGCAGTTCTTAACTTCTCAGGAGGAACTCTTACATGCAGTACTTGAGACATAAGAATCAGTACACAGTTATTAACTTGGAGACCATGCTTCATGTTGAAGTGCAAATGCCAGTGAAATATTGCATTCTAGACAGACTTAGCAGGAACGAGATGGGGACTGTTTTCAGTATGGGCTTTTGATTCAGAGCTAGGTTTGTATAAAGAGTACTTGTTTCAAATTTTTTTTAAAAGTTTGCTTTATGTTCAGGGTGGCAATGTCTTAAGTAAGAAGGTTTAACCTCTGTACATGAACTGTATCGTGTGAAAGTAGGTTAGCAGTGTGCAGTAAATTGTGTGTAGTTCTCTGTATATGTATATACATGTCAATCAGTCACTTATAGCTGTAAATACGAGGTTGCTGAATACTTTTAGCAAGATTTCTGGCACACCTTACCAGACCAGTAAATTAACAGATTACTTGTATATTTTGAGACATTTCATGCCTTGAGTAGATTCAGAATTTAAGTGAAAACTCAATGTGAAGTGTTAAATTCTTCCTTGGACCAATGTTGAAATGAGTGAAAACAGAGACCCTACTGAGCAGGGCTCTACAGTCCATCACAATTCTGGACTCCAAGACAGGTTGTTTTAAAGTCTTTGCTGAATTTCCCCATCCAGGACATGGGACTGAGAATAACTCTCCACAGATCCGATGCTTTAGTGTAACGTGAGGATATGTAGTATCCTTCTGGTGCTTTTGTGTAACGTGAGGATAGATCATATCCTCCTTTTGCAGCTCCCTTGCCTACCTCACAGGGCTGTTGTGAGGACTCATTAAACAAACATGACACTGTGCAAATGGCAGAGTTATACAAGTGCTAATTTTTGCTTCACAGCGAAAAAGAAAGGCCAACAGTTGGCTGCACATGGAGATCACCTTTTCCCTGTCGCAGAGGTCCAAGCAAACTCTGTTCCTGTGGGTTGATGGGACAGCATGGAACTCCTCCACTGATGCTGCCTGGCTCCTCAAAACTGTCCTCAAACACATTTACACTGAAAAGATTTTGTGTATTTTAGAACTTATTTTTCAAGGCAGCTCTGGGCCTACTCTTAAGACTACACAGTTGTGTTCTCAGCTCGAGTTTGAGGTGCAGAGCTCCAGCGACATCGCCGCTGCTTCCGGAGACTGCACTGAGCTTGTACTTAGATCCAGGACAGGGAAGGCAGTCTGCTGGGTCAGACAAATACTCATCACTTTCCACTAGAGTGAAAGTATTTCTTGGCTCGTAGACCTCATTGGTAGCACAGGTAGGAGAAAGTAGTGGTATTTCAGCTGTTAGGAAAAGCCAGCTCCCTACTACCTGAGTTACAACAGGGGTGCACTGTGTGTCAAGCAGCAGGAGACTGGGGAAATGAAGTAAGCAGGACCTCTCACACAAAGTTTGACTGTGTTTCTTCCACAACAGCTATTTGCTTCCACCAGTCCCCTCTCATGGCCCAGGCTGCCAACTGGCAGCACAACACAGTATCCACTCAAGCGCTGAGTTTGTTCCAAATTAACCTTTTAAGTAGGTTAATGGCTTGAAAACTGTCATTACACAACTCCTGTTCTGTACAAGCTTCTGTGGTATCTTTCCTTGCCACTAGTTTCTCTCTTGCAATGCAGAGAGGTTCTGCAGGAAAGGAGACTCACTGTTTAAATTGAAGTAGCAGAAACTGTCCTGCATTTGCCATGAGCCATTAAGAAAATAACTCTGCAATAATAATAAAACCTGGGTATTTTTGCCAAATTATATTCCAAATTAAGGTCACCAGAAGCAGCATGTGAAAAATGAGAGCTGAAGGCTGGTGTAATACATTCCATGAAATAGTAGGTCCTGTGTAATCACCAAAGTCTTCATCACTGACCAGAGGACCACAGATACCTCACTCAGGCATGGGGCAATCAAATTCACAAGCTAAATTTCAGCAGTTATATCAGAGATAACATTTATCTATCAACGAAGTTTTTCCAATAGCTATGGTTAGCAATAATTTCAGGGACAGTAATTAAACACACAGACGCAAGTAACTTCACTTGTGCATGACAGCTCCTGCCAGAGCTGGGAGCTGCTACCTCCACCCAGCACACACAGCCACTTCAGCACCACTGTGGGAACTGCAGGGTTGGACAGCAGGGTTGGTTCCTAAACCTTTGCCAGTTTGGGTGTTGCTCTGTCCTAGTTCTCCTTACAAGAGAGCACGCTTCTTCCAAGACTTCCTTCTCTCCTACTGAGACCACAGCCAAGCACCTGCTGGGTGCCACTCCCCTGCCAGCTGTGACCTTTTCTTCTCCTGATGTCACACTGAGGCCAGGACTGTCTCCTTTGGTGTGTATTTCTGCATGGCTCTGCAGCTTCAAGCTACTGTGCCTGATTTGACACATGGCAGAACAGCAAAGGTAAGTACACTGCCTGTTTTGTTCCTGATTAAGTAGAAGCTGTCAGACCTGTGCCATCTGGGCAGAAGAGAGTGTCTGCAATCATCAGCAGTTCCCAATGGGTATGGGTAGAGAACACAGCTTCCTGGTGTTTCATCTGGGTTTACTTTGAAGAGTTTTTCTTTAAGCTGATTTCATTTTTTCTGCTTTAACGAGTCCTTCCAAGAAATTTCCATTCTTTCATGTGAATTGAAATCCAGCTGTGAGAGCTAATGATATGAAAATAAATATGCAAGGCAACACTTGAAATCAGCTTAGGAACCAGAGAGTGTTCATAACCAAAACTTAGAAAACTTTACCTGTTAATTATTACTATCTTACAATGAAATATCACACCAAGGAAAGAAGGTTCACTTATTCAGTCTGTTTAAATTTTGAATAAAGAGGCTTAATTGCCAGCTGTTATACAGTACTAAAATTACATTTTTAAAAATGTTGGGGAGCAATTAACTGAAAACCCTTCAGCCTAGTTTCATAGCTGCACATTGGGTCAACAGCCTTGCTATTAATCAACCAGGGACATTTTCTTTCCTAGGGTTTCTCAGGGCAATGGGATCTGCAACCTCCCATATCCTAAACAAGTCAGGCATTTTACACAATGAACATTGCAATTATTTCCTAACATTTTATCTTGCCTTGTGCACTAAACTCTTTAGTCCTAATTTAGGCAAAGCCTGCACTTGTCCCTGTGTTTCTCTTCTGAATAAAGAAGGGTTGCAGCCTAAATCTTCTGTGGGTGACATCAAGATTGTTTCCGGATTTCAACTGAAGTCCTGCTTGTTTTATTGGGTTAATCTAATTTTCCTGAAAGCAAAAATGTATAGGTGGATTTCCAAAGCCACAGAGAAATCTGAATACAATCCCACTCCATCCACCTTCTACAACCACCAGCCCACTGAGGAAAAAGCTCTTATCTTCAAATTAAACCTCTTGACTTTACCCTCCACGTCACAATTTTTGAGATGTTTTGCTGGAAGATCCTGCAGCATATTAGTATCTCTTCAGGAAACACTGATAAATATTTCTATTGGTGGACTCACATTTAGATAAATTGTCAGATTTTTTCAGTTTGTTCTCTGCTCCAAATTCAGTTCTGGTACCATAGGATGTTGGATAAATTTCCGTATTTCCAGTGACATAATATCATCAGAACCTTGCCTACAAAGAGCGATTTTGTTGGGGAAAAAAAGGAGAATAATAGGCCAGGTGTTTGAAGAAAAGACAAAGAAACAAGCACAGTGGGGTGTTCTGACTCACAAATCTGTATTGAGAAAGAAGTATTCACGAAGAAAATTAATTTAAGAAGTATGTAGTTCAGGTTTTGAGCCCATAAGTTCCTTTCAAAAACAGATTAGTGATTAAAACTTTTTTAGTCTAGCAATCTCTTAAACAATTAGAGCAGTAATTGGAAAGGGACTACAAATTCAAATCTAGATGGACATAAAAGACCTTCCCCATAGAGCTTTGCCTTGGTTTTGTGGGTAACTCGCATGCACCTGCCTTTACCATCAGTGGGACTGAAATAGTGAAGAAATGCTCTGAATAGGGATACAAATGCCCCAAACAGTAATGCCATACAAACTACTTAATTCATGTAAAGTAGAAGTAATTGTATTGATTATGAATGTGTGAGTGACTCCTTTATTTCAAGTTATATGAGATGTAAACCACCCGCTTTCAATGGGGTCCTCGCTGCAAATTTGGCGACTGTAGAGTGGGATGTTACATTTTTCCTCATTCTCAGCAATAAATACAATGCACTGCCATTTGGAAACAGACATCTGCTGACTTTTAAGCTAAATCAAGTAAATAGGAATTTCTCTCCTCCAGCCAGGTAGTAATTTCGCTCTGCTTGTTCTTCCTGTGAAAGATGTCTGAAATTAAAGAAAAATGAAAATAAGGGAGAAACATCCCTAAACTTCAGACATTTTTCCTCAAAGTAGAACTTTTTTTTTCCCTTTTTGCTATTATTGTCATAAAACACCATGGATCACCAGATGAAGCCTACACTACCAAAAGAAAAGGAGAGGGAGAGAGAGATCGTGCACAGTGTGTCCCTAGCAATATAATTACCTAACAGCAAATGTCTGACTTATGGCTTCCCAGGAAGCTGTAGGAAGAACATGCATGTAGGAAGAAGCCTGTGATAATACACACACACCTGTACTTCACAAATTTCAGCAGCACTGCCACCCTAATGGCATAAAAGGCAGTTAAGGACAGGGCACTTCTGTAGACCTTATAGTCAAGCAGTTCTACATATGGACTCTTAAGAAATTGAGTTAGTGGGTTGTGTCACAGTCTGCACTGATTTTGGATATCCCTCCTGCCCCATCCAGGCCTGAGAACAGGACTGTCCTCGCTGCAGGTGGAGGAGCCACAGTACAAGGCAGCTCAGGCATCACTTCACAGCAGCAGCTCTGCCAGCTGCTTGTCTTCTCCTCAGCCCCTGCTCACATTGCCCTTATCAACTGAGTTTACCAAAAAATGTGAGGAAAACCTGGAAGGATCATCATACTCTCAATTAACTTTATTTGTTGGCTGCAGCAATGTTTCCTATATTCCAGCTGGAGAATTGCTTTATGCTGGCTGGTGAGAAGCCACTGGAAGATTGGGATGAGCTTGCAAAGTCACACTGGTGGAGTAACAAAACTTTTACGTTAAAAATACAACTGAACGGAGGATTGTTGTTTCGGTTTGGTTGGGTTGTCGGTTGGGTTTCTTCATTTTATAAAAACTACCTTATCAGAAATGACCTAGGACAAAACACCTGATGTTACAGATAAAAACTTCAGCCTTTGGTGTGAACAGCATAGTGACATTATTGTGAACTAAAGCAGAAGCAGACAAGACAGCTTGAATTACAGTTTCATCTGGTTCAAAAAGGTTGCTAGTAAAATGTATTTAGGGGATCTGCTAAAGAAAAGAATACATTGCATTTTGAAAGTACCCAGTCACAGCTAGAGATTTTGACAAAAGTTGACTTTCACACGCAATTAAACACAATAATTTCAGTTTTCTAGTTTCATAGAAGCTGATCCACAGACTGCCTTATCTCCAGGGTTATTTTGTACTGATAAAAAATCACGGGATTAATGTTTGTGAAAGAAGACAAGAAAGGACAGCATTATTATAGCCTTATTTTCTATATATCCCAAAGTGAATATAGGGAGAGAAGTGAAGCAGGCTGAAATGTTAATGTATGAGAAGAGCCTGGAGACACTCTCATCAGTAAGTTATCAGAACATCTCAGTCTTACCTCTGTTTGTGCTCTCAAACTGAACTAGTAGAGAAGTTGCTGACAGCAGCAATAAAGTTTTCAGGTGATGTTAAGCAGTGGTACTGTGTGCATTCAGCTTCTTTGTACAGAGCTGAGCAAAGAGAAAGCAAAGCAATGAGGGGGTCACGTTTGGAGGACACAGGAGCAAATGCGAGAGATTCTTGCTTCCCAGCTCAACAGCAAGGTTTCTGCTTTGGGATTGTGGTGAGCTCTGGGCCCAGCCCTGGCTGTAAAACCAATAACCTTCCCCAAGCAGAGTGGTTAGCAAGCACTAAGGACTGCCATGACACAACCTTGAAGTAAAAAAAAAAAAAGTAGCACCAAGCATTACTAGAGCATACAGAAAATTCTCAGTTTAAAAAGAACCCAATCTGCATTTCAATTTCTCATCCTGAGTCTAGGAGAAGGCAGGAGAGAACCTCATTTATTATTTCCAGTATGGGCATGGCCATTATTATTGACTCTTACAGAATTCTACCTTATGAAGGTGCCATCTCAAATATTTTCAAGAATAACTGTTCTTAAGAAAAAAACGCATGGCTATGCGGCAGTCAAATATTTGAAATTATCCACAGCCTTAACATTGAAGTGTTCAGCAATTTTCCTTGTGGAAGAGCACTTTGATTGGAGAAATAAAAAGCAGGGAAGGCCATTCAACAACTCCAGTCTGTGCTTCTTAGACATGCATACCTAGGGAAAACACACCTGACAATGAAAGAAAGCTTTGATTACTGCAGCAAATCTAAAAGCACCCTCAAAATCTGTTACTAATTAAAAACTAGTCATTCACACCCTGCTTTTGACTGGTCTCTGTTCACTGTTAAATCTTCCTGGCACCCACAACAGTGCTTCTTACAGAACGTTCCTGTACATTAACAATGACCTAAAAGAAAGACCTACTTCTAGACTGAAAAACAAACAAACGAACAAGAAGAATAAGAAAACACCTAGCTCCATGCATACAAGGCAACAAAGGCCTCAGCAGCCTGTGGAATGAGAGCCATAGATCACCTGAATTAGAGCTAAACCAGCTCAATGAGAAGATCTAACCATGCTGAACTGAGGCTTTCCAGTCCCACTGATGTATACTGTGAACAGCACAGGGTTTAGAGATGTTAATAATTACTGTCATACTTTCAGTAGCCAGAAAGTTGGGCTTTTAACTGGCATATTCCCCAAAATTTAGAAATTACTTTTCACTGTAAATATCTTTTTCCCCTGGAACTGGCCTTGTGCCAGGAAGCTAAGTCATGTTAGACAGCCCAGAATATTACCCTTCACTTCTAGAGCTTGCCAGTGTTATTTTGGGGGTCTGGCTTTTTAGGTTTGTTTAAGTCCATTATTAATCAATTAATATTATGCCTTTCAAAATGCATTTTTAAAAGGTATTTTCATAAACACAACTCAACTGAAATCATGGCTGCAGCTGCATGATAATAATAAAACAAACCTACAAAATTGCAGTCTTAGATAATTCCTGCATTATCTACAGGGGATAAAAATGGGGCTTGTAATGCCAGAATATTGTTGTTTCTCTCCCTTTAAAGTTTAGGAGATGTTACATACAGACTTTGCAGTTTGGCAGCTATACATCAAAAAAGACAGAAAGTACTCTGTTCTCTGCTACTATTTCAATATGGAAAGTTCTCATACACAATGCAACAGATTCACAGCGGGTCCTTAGAAAATATTGTACCTTTAGTACCTTTGAGTAAACAGGGGACTTTAGAAGGAGAGAAATGAATACCACAAGCAATCCAAACAAATTTTAAAATAATTTCACGAATGGTTTCCCTTTCAGAAGGATGAAAAACTCTGGCTACTCTCTAAAACACTCAACTGATAGCTTACTTATTAGACAAAAATTAGTGTCCATTCAACCATGAAAAAGACAAGCCATTACGTGCTATAAGTGAGCTCAAACTGACATCAGCTACTGTACATCTTGACACTCACTACATAATCAAAGTAAACTTTGCTATATGTGTCTGATCTAATGTACCTGTCAGTTATCACTGTCTCTGCTCAGATGAGTTCATGTGTCACCTATATACATGGGACAAAACAAATAAATAAATTGCAGTGTTATCTCTTTAAGCTGCTCACACAGTAAGGGGAAAGTGCTTAGTATTCTGTAACAGAGTTAGGAGTAATTTACTGAGAGATAATTTCTTTTGGTCCTAAAATCTCCTACCTCCTGCAGAGCAGACAAATAGAACTATCTTACAGGAAATGGGGCATGATAATACTGCTTTTTAAATAGAACTAACAAAATGGAAATACAATAGGCATTACAAAATATATAGCTAACAGTTACCAAAACCTTTGATGCTTTTATAGCTATTTACTGCAAGAGATTGTATTAGCTGCTCCAGTTCATTTTAATACAAGAAAAGTTTAACCTGTGTTTTAAAAAACACTTAAAAAAAAAGTTAAACCTGTAAAGTAGTACTCTCAGGTATCTGGGGAAACTGAGCATGAGGAGGAAAAGCCACTTGGTTGATGAAATAACAAAGATTTGGCAATCAGCTCCAACAGTGGTGAATGCGATGGTCTATAGTTATTACAGCCCAGATGGTTTAATCATCCAGAACTAACCTTCTTGTACCTGAACAGAGATGCAGCAGGGTGCAGAGGCTGGGACACTCACCCAGGACTTGAAAGACTAATTCTACTTCTGACTCTGCCCCTACATGTCCATGTGTCTTAGGCAATACATTTCTCCATCGGCCACACTCTGCCCTGTCTGCAAAGCACAATGTCCTCAGGGAGAGGAGCACCACTCACCCTGCTGCTTTGCATAGCACTAAGTGCTGCCAAACACAACCCTCCAGCAGAGCCCTGACGAGAGTAATCAAGGTCTTACTGGACAAATAAATTTGTAAAGTTGATTTTTCAGGATTATTTTACCTTTTTTCTGCTTTATACACATACATTCCTTTTATTGTATTCCCTCTTGATTGCATATCTTTACCAAAATCACCTTGGTTCTGGCCTGTCTTGTCTTTTCTCTTCTGTCTTGGGCCTGGTGATACCTCTCTAAAATAAAAAGATAAATTATCCAGGAATAAAATTGTTCCTATAACAGAAAGTGAAACAACCACAGCTACCCAAACCCAGCTCTGCTCTGCATCCTAGGGTCAAGTTGAACCTCCAGCCACAAAGAATGCTGCTCTATAACAAATATTTCAGGGCACTCTGTGCTGAGCTTCTTTCCAGAGCATCTCTTTTGTTCATTTGGCTGGTGTCACTTCCCTCTCAGGGAACTTTTTCAGTACAACAAAATATTTATCAATGCTGAATGCTCTGTGAAGTAGGAGTGGGAAGATTCTCTTCAGTGGAAGATATTTAAAATATTTCACTTTCCAAGTAGCTCTGTGAATACAGGGAAGAAACGCATAACTTATACACAAGGAGTTACTGACCCAGAAGTGATTAGCATTAGTGTAAAGCTTTCAGACCCTTTTTCATCTTATTGATTCTAAGCAGAATAAATCCGTAAATGATAATAGGGCTCAATTTAAATTACCTACAGCAAGTGCTGCTTTTCAGCCTCGTCAGACAATCATGCTGTTCAATCAGCTCTATTCTGCATATACAAAGCAAATTAATGTGTATAAAACAGTCGTAACTCAGGCCAGTTTTCAACAAAAGAATGTTTTATGTAGCACACAACTGCCTTTTATTGACATGCTTTTAATTGAACTTATAATGCTATATCCATATTCTACCTAATTATAGCAGAAAATTAATATATCTTTCAAAATACTGACCATACCTTTTCCTCTGTAAAGTTCCCAGAAACTTTACCAGGGTCGGGAATGATGTTCTCAGCTAAGCTCAGATTTGTTTAGAAACACTGAAAGGGAACAAGAAGGGAATTCTGAGCCCATGGCAGCCAAGCAATGTCTCAAGGATGATTACACTGGTGCACTAAATCGGCAAGGCCAGCTCCTCACTCCTTAAATCCAGTCTGTAAATGTGCCTCCCAAAGCCAGGGAGAGGGCACTGCACAGGAGGCATTGATACAGAAGCATCTAGTCTGCAAGTGTTCTTTCTTAAGCAATTTGTTTCTGTTCCAAAAGGCATCTTTTGTGTGTCTCACTTTCTTTACTTGTGTTGCTGAGTTTACGAGGGAACAGGCAGCCAGGATATTACTTCTTTAAAGGGACAATTCCTGGGACAACAGAAGCAGCAATGGCAGGAAACAAGGAATTAAAGGTGAACTCTGGAAAATACTTCTGGGTCAATCCAAGACATTTGGCCTGTGGACTTATCTTTTAGAGGGCAGCAATGTCAGTGGTGGGGGAGATTACGTGCACTTGTCTCTGCTATTTCAAGCAGGATGGCTTAGAGAGAGCTTGTGGGGGATTCTACAGAGATGAAGGAGGACAGAGCACAGGCCTTTTATTTCCATTTTCACATCACCAAGTCCAGACCTCGCTGTGGGTAGGAAAAATCCTGTTGTCAACTTCCACAGCCTTTGCAATAAAGCCTCAAGCTAAGACAACAGCACATATTCTTCTTTAAAAACCATACATGCCATACCATGGTTACCAGCAGCAAAGAGCAAATAAACCCAAGGCTAAAATCAACTAAACTGTTGATATTGATTTTAACATGGGTAGAACTCCACCTCAAGGATGTACATTGCAATTACTCAATTTTATTGCCAAGCTCTTCTGACAGGTCTGGGCTGCGTTGACACTACACATGGGACTCCCATTTAACATTTTGCTTTAAACATTTTTCAATTAACCAGTCACCCCAAACACAGATTAAGATGAAGGATATGAGTGCAGCCACTCTTAGGTGCACATAGATGCAGCAAGTAGCTGGGAACACCACACAGAAAGGTAAGTTTTTCAGAAGAACACAAATACTCCTCCTGATCAACATGTACAAAAGAAACCTGTAGTGTAAATGATTCAGCTACACTTCCCACCACACAAACATACTTGCCTGGCATTCAGATGAGCAGCTGGAGCATGGCAGCCAGTGCTACCTCTCAGGGCAATCGCTCTCTACAGAAGTGATCTCTTCCTCTTTCTTCACTTCTCCTTTCTTGAAGAGTTTGTCAGGCACTGCAATTAAAAGTTTGTGAGCACTAGTGGAGTTAAAGTAAATAGATGTTTAATCTCTCTGGGGAAATATTTAAGAAGTGTACCCAGATGTATTTACTGAAGATTTCACTAATTCAAATAAATCAAGTTAAAATTACAGACTAGACTGGCTATTGTCAGTTTACTGAAAACCTTTCAATTCAAAAAAGCAAATGAAAATGGTAAGTTCATTTGTCCTTAGCTTTTTGACTGGGAGAAGAGCTGACATTGATGTGGTGAAAGACATTAGAATTTAACTACTTGAAGAAATTCACATTACCACAGTGTCCTTTTAAATTGCTGTACTTATGTTCGCCACATAAGTTGCTATTAGCAACTCTAAAAAAACAAAAAACCAAAACCCTTATATTACTATCTTGAACATAGCAACGGTTTATTGTACTAAATCCTTTGGAACTTTCTTCCCTCAATATTTGAAATAGAATTAAAATGCTATCCCTGGAAAATAACTATTTCTTCTAAAGTGTATATATCACTCACTGTAAAACCAGACTTTAAAATCTAACGTAGCTGACAAGTAATCTCCAAGTTCTATATCATAAAATAAAACAAGTCCTTGTGAGAATACTATCTTGCCCTTTAAACTTGACTTTACAGCTTTAAAGCTAAATAAAAGCAGATTGGTAAGATCCTTATATTGAAGTGATTTTGATTTCTCTGAAGCATGTGATAATTCCTGTTTGCCCTCCAAAACTTTTTCAATTTGCATATCACTTTCCCAAATTTATATTACCATAAAGATCTAGAGGAGTAGAGTTTAGATGTTACATATTTAAGGTTGAAGGAAACATTTTATCTAGGACATATCACACCCTTTGAGAGAATCTGCCCTAAATATTTAAGTAATGATTCTCTAGGAATAAGTGAGGCCACCCGATGTTATAAACAAAATAATTTTTTAAATGTCTGCTTTACTAAATAAAAAATGTGTCTAACATTCAGATTTGGTGGGCTGAACTTTCCATTCAGGTAAACAACATTCTGCTGAAATAGCAAACAAAATCCTTGTTCCTGAAAACACTCACAGTCAACATTAACAACAGAGAGAGACAACCTGGCTCAAATTCAAAAAAAAGCAACATGCCAGTAGATTCTAATTTACCACACTTTTACACAAGAGGATCAAATTAAGAACTTAAATGAAGAAAACAGGTCCTATCTGGTAGTAGCGTAGTATTAAAGAAGAAACAAAATTATTAAGTCTGGAAGAATGTTAGAAGGTCCTGCACCCCTTTCAACATGTGTCAGAATCCAGGTTAACCCAGAGTATCGTGTTCCTCTCCAAGAACTGGGCCTTGGGCTGGGCTTCTCTAATGTCTTGGACCTGCAGGAATGAACACAGGATCAACTTGCTTTGGTACAGAAGCAGCTTTGCTGCTCTATGCATACTTAAATACAATCATCTAACCTTTCAGAAACACAAGATAAACGAAAGCTTCAGAGAATGGAACTCTTCCACTGACATCATTATGAAATTCCTCTCACTGGCAATTTATACCTAAAAATATAACTAGTCTCAAAATTTCCCTTTATGAAGTTAACAGCTTAGCACCTTGTGGAGGCCAGTGGGCCTAAAGAACAATGGACTAAGAGAGTCCATTGCCAGGACAGCCCCTAGGAGAGTCACTCCCTGCTTAGGGAGAGAAAGGCCTCTGCCAGGATGCTTTGTGTCATTATCTCAATGTACCCCAGCTCTGCTTTCTCAGTTGGCCCATTGGCCTCCCCACCCCCTTTCTGCCTTATCTGGAAAGTTCTGCTATTTCCCTGCTCCCCACTGGCCCTTGCCCCCTCGCCGCTCCCTCAGAGTTTCCCCATTAGCTCCCATACCCTGCCCCACCTATGTACCCTCCCCATGCCCTCAGTTCATTGGTCCCTGATCCTTTCTCTGCCCCATATATAAACCTGGACACCCCTTTGTTCTGGGTCTTTCGTTGCTGGATCCCTTCATGGTGTGGCTGCCATAAACCCTTCCATGGAATACCATACGAAGATCCTTCCCGACTCTGCTGTCGATCCATTGTTTAAGCTAGCATTTAGCTACAACAGCGCCTTGCAGCAGCACAGAGTCCCATGTTCCATTAGGCTCCATTATCAATAATATTCTTTATGGTATTTTAATCTGGGGGACACAGCTCATTAACTAATCAGGGGGAAGGAACAAGACAACAGTGACAAGAACAGGAAGATGAATGGCAGAAAATTGTTCACATCACATGCATCCAGCAATTTCACTCTCAATGCAAGAGAGCTTATCAGTTTGGAAGATACATTTTCCCCATCAGTGCCAAAACACTTTAGTAAGAAAATGTAGTTAAATATGCCTTCAGGAATGGGCCAAAATACTGCTGAAGTAGGGCTTTTAGGTCTCACTTTAAAGTGAGACTTCAAATTCTATTCTGTGGAGTTCAAGAGGGACCAAAACTCCTTTTTCTCTTCCACAAACACTCTTAACTAGACCACCTCAAAGAATAATTTTTTAAAAATTATAGCTGGCCTCAGATTCTTCTCAATTCTTACTTTTTTTTCTGGCAGTACTTAAGTTATTTTTTGTTGTCTCAGCAGAACAAATCCTAGATTTCCATTCTTTTCTAGTTGCAAAAAAATGCTGCTTTCTTCTGGAACAGAAGATCCAGATTTAGTTCAGTCACTACATTACTTTTTCTAATGCATTCCAGATCTCTGGAGACAGGTGGTTCAGGATGGAGAGAGATAAATATAACTGTTTCTCCATGGAGCATTCTGTTGCCTTAGGTTTCCAAATCCAAATTAAGTAGTTAATGATTTATGTATACACTGAGCATTAGCATCTTTGTGCCAAGTTAGTCATCAGATCACAAGTGGCTCTAAAGAGGCTTTAGTCAAACGAATGAATATTAGGTTGAATGATTCAGCTCACTTCATGTAAACAGTTCCAGCATGTTCACATTGATCATCACTAAATGGCACAGAGGCAGCGGGTTCAGTTGTAAAGCTGAAGGAAAAAACCAACACTATCACAGGAGCAGCAACAAGCCCCTGGCTCTTCTTTAAATTCAGGTTTTATCACATGGATATGCCCTTCCCCAGATGTATTATCCGAGCTTGCAAGCATTCACTGTAGGTAGTGTTTTTATTACAGCTTCATTGATGCCATTATGAAATTGCAGGACTGTGTATCTTCCTTTAAAGATAACTTTCAGCTTCCACAGTCACAAGAAACCCTGAACCTGTAAATGCATAACCAGAGGCCAGCTGTATTTATGCATACATGTAAGTATTAATGATTTTTTTTAAAGTTAATTCCTAGCACAGGCTTTTTAGACACTGAATAGGCAATACAGGGCAGGTGTGAATTCTTCATCCTCACCAAAGCTTTTGGTTGCACATTTTGCTCTTTAAACCAAAGTTTCCTCTGAGGGTGTTGGGTTGGCTTTTCTCTTTCTCAGTTCTGATACTCAAGGTAAACCATTTTAATCATCTTCGCATTGTCTTCACTGACAAGACCAGCCCTCAGGAAACTCTGAGTCAGGAAAGTAGGGTGGAGGAATGTTGGAAGGAAGACTTTCCCTTGGTCAAGAAAGACTGGGTTAGAGAACACCTATGCAAACTTGACATCCACAAGTCCATGGGTGCTGAGCATTCTAGTAACAAGGAGCACTCTGCAACAAGGAAAACAAAATTGTCTCAAAACCAGAGTTAATGTTCAGGGATAGCCTTAAAAAGAAAAACTCAGAGACAACTTGAATAATACCAGTTTTCAAGGTTAAATTAGTTTTGTTTCACAGGTTTGAGATCATTACTGCAATGGGTTTGGCCTGACCAAGTAGAATAATTAAATTTCAAGGAAGGGAACAGTTATAAATTTTTGTTTGTTTGTTTACACTCTGCTTTAGATAAAGTGACATCAGAAGTCCTTTAACAAAAGTACTCCTCAGCTGTATTCCCAATCCCACATTGACAACAAGGCAATTCTCTAAATGCAGTGAAGATAAATTGTGCTAATGCCACTAAGCAAACATGACATTTTTGTTGTACGGTGATCATAGATGAGTCACCAAGTAAAATGATTAATCACAAATCCATGTTACTAGGCTCATTTAGAGATGATTCTCCCTTCACAAAGCAGGTAGAAGCTCTAAATTTATAGGCTAATGCGTTTATTCTAGCTGTAGCAGTCTCATTATTGGTCTTAAGCATCAGAGTCTGCAGGAAATTTGTGTGCAATTAAGCTAAAGTGATGACCTCCTTATACACATTTTGGCACTTTTTTATCTGATAGTCTGTTGTTCAAATATATAAATGAATTGAAGCATTACATAGAAATTACAGCTAATGCAATACTAAGAAAAATAGACATATCCCCAAACTTTAATACATATGCCAATACGGTATCTCGACCATAAATTACACTAATTTTATCACTCTGCAAATGGGTTTATCAGTCCACAAATGGGTTTGTGCTAAGATTTTAGACTGCTTCATTTTTGCTTGGCTAACATTTGTAACTTCTACAAACAGTTTTATGACCTAAATTGTTTCAGGAGGAAGTGCATTCATTTGTGGAGCAACATGTCTATAAGTCAAACACACAATGTGAATACTTCCTATTTGGTAAATAAACTCACCTTATTGTAAAATTAGGCAGAAAAAAAAATTCGTTCAAATTTCATAAAGGCTTGCTAGCACCATAGTGCTTTTTTCCTCAACTTGAATTTAATAAAATTAAATACTCACATAGACTCATGCATTTTTTTTTATCTGCCTACTGAATCAGTCAATATAAATTGTCGCTGAGCGATCATTTCCATCTACCAAGGGTAAAAGGTTGTACCAATCCCAGACATGATAGGCCCTGGTCCCCTGTACTACCCGAGAAGGACTATTCCAAAGCAGAGCTGGCTGAATATCAAACATGATTTAAAGAACATGAAATAAATACACGACAATTTGATGAACTCTGATGTTCCATTATACTTTCAGCAGGAAATAATTAGTTGAATATAATAAATATATTTGTGAGTTTATGGTGAAAGTCACTTAGCACCATAATCACAAGTTTTTAGACCCTCCTAACACACAATGTTTTTGCTTTGTTCAGCAGTAACAAAGAGATAGGATACAGAGGTTCCCAAACTGGTCTACATTCTAGAAGAGCAGAGAGGAGTTACCAAATAGAACCACCCAGGAGCTGTGAGATCCTAAGCAAAAAGAATTTATAGTAACTGCTAAGCAGCTGACACTGCTCTTGCCAGAAAGTACCAGCCAGGCAGTGAACACACCACTGAGCTCCGGCTTTGGAACAAGGTCAAGAACAAAATCTCTGGACATGCACAAACCTGCCCTGCATGAGGAGCATTCATTGCTCAAAGCATATGTCAATCATCACAGTTCTTGTATACTTCCACTGCTCCTCAAGATCATAATTGGTGCATTACATCTTTAAATATCTCTGGAACACAGGAGACATCAAACCTACAAAATTATCTAAACAATGTCTAGATGCTGTCCATACCTGAAAACTGACTGGCTATTAAAATGAACTTGGTTCAGCTCTTCTTTTGCTCCTACTAAGCACAACGGAAAGTAAAACAAACCCTATGACTAATTATTTATTTTTACACTGAACAAAGAAAGCAAGGACTAAATAAACTTTTAACAGAGTAAGAATGGGAACAAATACCATGAAACGAGAATTACTTAAATAATGAGGATAGTCTATAATGGATTAAAACTATGTTTTCAGCAACTCCTGCAATGAACTGCCATGTTGTACTCACAGCTTACTGTTCTCAGGAAGTATAGACAGGAACTATGTGTCAAGAAAAACAAGCTATGTAGATATAAACAGCTATCTCCCACATTTTAAATCTCTTTACTCTGTGATCATGATTTAAAACTTAATTCTCTCCTTTCAAGATTATTTGGGCACACATCTTCCCTAAGGGAATATCCTACAATTAAAGATTTTGGAATCTGCTACTGTTTTTATGACAGCTACTGACGCAACAGAGGATGGCTCTGCAATCACATACAAGTGCTCAAAGCCTTCCTAGTTCTGCACAGAACCATTAAAAGTTTGACTTCCAAGAATAAACTCAAGATTCCAGGGAGAACTCCTCATATGTTCCCTGCAGTTATATGTCTTAGTAAGCTTTTTGAAAGCTAGCAATAACTGTCAGACAAGCAAAAAAGGAAAAAGAGACACTACAGAAAACTCCCTTTGAAGCAGTACCTTCCGTTGCTCCAGAGGAAGCCCAACTCAGAGGTTATTATTTTTAAAACAATAAAGCTAGTCAAGCTACATCTTTTCTGCACTGCCTCCCAGGGACGGACAGCTATGTACATCATGAGACTCAGCACATTACAAGCTGGCAGCTTGTTTTCTATCATCAGCTAATATTTTCAACTGCAAAATTTCTCAGCCCCCAGTGAGGAAGTCTGAATGCTAAACAGAAAAATAAAGGAAATTTAAACAGCAACAGAGTGCATACAAAATTTAACACTAAACAGGAGTGTACTTCCACCTTTCAGTTGCAATAAGCAGGACCAAGCAAGAATTAGCAATCAACAGGAATAGAAAAAGCTAACTTTTCCCTTAGTCACCGGAAATGTTATTTTTGTAAAACTGACCTTTAACAGACGGATCCCTACTTCAAAAACAGCGTAAGAGGCAAAGCAAATCCACCTAACATCTTTTAACAGGACGTAACAGAATAAAGGAAAGTGCTTGTAGCAAAGCAACGTGGCAGCTGTAGTTTAAAATCCAGTAAATGACCACAGTGCTCCCCCTGGTGACAACAGACAGGCCGAGGTACTTGCCGGGAGAGCCAGCACAGCAGTGTCAAACTCCAGCGTCAGCTACTGCAATCAACCCTCCTTCTTTGAGAAACTTTGTAGAAATAAAATACTGAAGTAGGATTAGAAAGACTCTAATGCCACGATGAATTATCGTGCTTTAGCTTCAGGAATGTGTTCTCCATTATCAGAAATAAGTTCTTACACCAGTGATGCTGCCAGGTGTAAGTCACTGCAGCATGCAGGAAAGAGCATGAAATAAGATTTCAGAACAGAAATGTGGATTTGGATTTAAATTTAAATTTGATTTCAGCACTAGAGAAACAATTTACAATGGATGAATGTTCTAGAAGGAGGTGAAAAATGTTTTCTACCCAGTAGGGCAGGGGATCTTTAGGAACACATACAAAGGATCTCAGGAAACCAAACTATAACTAGTTTTGTACTGGAAAATGTTTCGATGAAGTGTACACTTCAGGCCAGTATAGTAAGAGCAGGTTGAGGACAGCAAGCCCACAGCCAATGACACCTTTCCCTATCATTTAAGTAAAGCAAGCTTATCAATTGGTTTTGCCAGTGTGGAAATCTTCATTCAGCTTGTGCCTAAATAGTGTTTGGCCATCAAATGAGGCTTTTTCAATGCAGTAATACTGGCTACACTTGAGAGAGAAATTAAGAAATGCTTAAGGAGGGCTAATAAGAGATTCATAACATCTTTGGATGTGCCCATGTAACCCCGGTGACAAGCAGCTGTTTGCCAGCAGATGAGATTCACCCATGCAGCTGGTACCTTAATAACGAACTGCTGCAACAGGACAGACTGGGAAAGTTCCTGGGATTCAGAAAGCATAAGCATCAGGTTCCCTGCAGCTTCTGGGTGCTACCCAAGGAAAGGTCAGCCCTTACAAGTGAACATCCCAATGGGTGAAGGTCCTTGGAAACATTTCAATTTGTTTTTTGTTGCAAAACATTCCACACTGTCACTCACCTTTGGGTGAAAACAAAAAACACACAGGCAGGCTGCTCACCTGAAAGCAAAGCATAGCAAGAGCAAGAGCCTCCACAGTTCTGTTCACAACAATTAAAGATCTCTCACAGTTTGAGAAGACTTGCTGTGATATGCAGCATTTTCCACCCTGTCCTTCTTCATCCCTTGACATCTACAGAAACTGGGATAGCAACACTTGGTCAATTTTAACCTCTGTCAGCGTTTGATGAGAATCAACTCCCAGAAGTGTTTGATGAGCCATAGCCAAGACAAAGAAGGCAGTTTTAGATCCCTGAGATGCTGCAGGAAACTTTCTGCACACTGAGGAATACATCCCTATGCCAGCTATCCTCTTCTCGGATTTTCAGGATTTTTTAATTGGATTCCAAGGGGAAAAAAGGAGTTTTTGCAGTATTACACCTCAAACTTCAGTACTGCAGAAGGCAAATTTGGTTCAGTGACACAACTTATAGAAGCTGGCAAGTGTCTTCACTCTTGCCTAACGAAAGACTGGTAATGGCAAAGCCATTGCCACTGCTGTCTCCTCACTGGTGCTGACCACATATATAAAAAAATACCTCTGGCACAGGAATCAAAACAAAGGACAGACAGCTTTAAGTACATGACCTTGGCTTACATAATTCACAACAATTAATTGTTTCCCTATGAAACAATTCTCGTCAGATTTTATGGATAACAAACCCCTTTAACTAAGGGGGGACCAGTTTGCTTTCTGCCATCAAGAACAGTTAAGATGTGCCACTTTATTTGTATTTTCTGCCTGAACAGTGACTCCCCAGGTCCTGCATACGAACCCCCCCGCTCTGAAGAAGATACCACATCATTTCATCAAAATATCTGTTATATCATTAATTTTAATTCCAACCTGTACTTCAATATGCACATAACTATTTTCAAATACAATGAAAACTTGAATTCAACAACATCAGAGCTTTCAGTAAATCCTTCACAACTTCAGAAAAATCTCTATAAACATTGTGTCAAGTAGATACAGAATGTACAGAGAACAGTTTTCTATACAAAAGTGCATTTTAGCAATACAATTAGCAGAGAACCTGGGAAAAAACCCCCGCAATTAAGCAATACCGTATACTCTAATCTATACCCTCATCTCTCCCCCCAACAAAAAGAAAAAAGAAAAAAAAATCAACCCTCCCACCTTCCCCTTGCTTTGGTTAACTATATTCAAGGCTTCAATATTACAATTCTTTTTTTTACATTGAAGAATTTATTTGTCATTTGGAAATGTTTTAATGTTAGCCAGATGAGAGAGAATGCAAATATAATTCACCAGAGTTAACCGTCAAAATAGACAAACTTTGAATATTACTAAGATTTGCCCTTGATAGATTCATAAACTAATCTTTGCAATCCTTAAATGGACAACTGTTGACTTTTCTGTGCCCAAGAATTGTAAGATCAGTACGCTTAAGAACATTAAACCAATAAATCTAACAACATTTGCCATGAAAATCTGGCTTATATGAATGAACTTTAAAAGCTCCCCAAACAGTCAGTTTTATTAATATATATAGACCAATGCATCAACTGATTTCAAAGCTAAAAGAGTGTTAGGAGAAAAGAATGGCTTCAGGCCATTCAGCATAGATGGACAGCAAATATTGCTATTTTTATCTTTCTGTATTGTATATGCACTCTGATGTAAATGCATGTAAGTAAGTTCAAGCAGGTTGGTTGGTTCGTTTTCTCCCCAGAGAATGATCTTCACAGGTTTCAAACCACAATATGAGAACTAAAATTTGAGCCCAGGAAAGCCTTGCAGACTTTTCTTGCTCTTCCGAGTAAGTACCCCATACTGAGCATGTTGTAACCATCTTTTTATCAGCTTTCCAGATTAAAAAAATAGGTATTTTAACAAAAGATGACATTAGATACACAGAAATCAGCCAAGTTTGTCAGGCAGCTTTCTTCCTCATATTTAAAATCATATTAGAAAAGAACATTCTATCCTGTTTACAGTCCTATTGCAATCAGACTTTCAGTGCTCCTTCTAAGCCTTTTTAGAGAAAAAGTTACCATGGAAGCAAACTGTTATCTTTACAGAGTGTAAATTGATTATATTCACATTGCAGTGGGTACAAAGTTCCTACAGACAGTTTTGGTACCACCAAGCCATGTAACTATGAGGTTTTTCCTTTGTGTCTCTATGTTGCCTTCAAGCTTGACATTCTTTCTCTATCAATAAAAAGCAGGGATTTTATTTATTTTTTTAAGAAAAAAACACAGTAAGTATGTATTATTTTAGCAGTCTGTTACTCTTCTTCATCAGAACCCAGTAGTTACACTTGTAGCCACAATGGCCAAAACGTAAATCAGCAAGACCAGGTTTCACTGACATTCCAACTGTTTGACTAAAACCGTGGGTATTTCACAGAAATTCATATCTTTAGATCGGAGAAGTCCTTTTAAGATCATCAGCTCCAACCCTAGATCTAACATTGCCAAGCCCACCCCTAAACCACGTCTCTAAGCGCCCCATTTACATCTCTGTTAAGTACCTCCAGGGATAGGGTTTTCCAGGGTAAGCATTGAGCATACTGCAGGGAAAAACACAAATCTGACAAAAAACCTCCCCCCACCACAAAATGAGTGTGTCGCTAGAATTACAGAAGATGAGAAAGCAAAAGGAAAAAAACCCAAATGTGTAGAAGTATGTGAGAACTCTTGAATCCCACAGTCACTTCAGGCCTGATTCTGTGAGATCAGGAAAAGACAACATTGTATCTCTGAGTACTTGGCAAAGAACATTCAAGGTAAGCAAGATGTTATTCTGCACTCTTACCAGAACATTCAGAGTTTCGTATTCTTTGTATTCTTATGAGCATCCTGGATCTCTGAGATCACAGAGCTATAAATTATTAGCATGGAATCCCTGGAAATCCATTCTCTTCTATCATTTTAACTGTCACACACATGACTGAAGTACCTGCTGGAGACAACACAGCATAATCAGCCATTCTGTCACTCAGGACCTTTTTGTCCAACGTAACATATGAGCAACAGGACCCATCTAATCATTTAGAATAATTTATAATTACATGCTCACACTATGATGGAAATACTATCCTCCCTCACTTCATCATCTCTGGAAGCTAGTAGATGGGTGACCAGAATGAACTGTACCTCATCAAAATGATGGGGTCTTTTCTCAGGAAAATCTGAAGCATTTTAAACTCTGAATAACTGCTGAAATAGAATAAAGTGACACACTTTCATGCTCCACCACACTGAGATATTGCACCTTTTTCACAATTCACTTCAGAGTTTCAATTCTCTATAGTACTAAGTGCGTATTTTTTCTTCAGAAAAAAAAATTCAATCACATTTCAAAGTCACTGCAGAAAATAAAGGCTGTACTGAACTGTGACAGTGTACACATGGTGACACATGGTGAAGTATTTCATGATGAATTTATCCATTACCATGCAAGAGTTTAACAGCTGCACCCTGAAATTAGCCAAATTGATGGCAATTTAATTTTATCTTCCATACAAGATACTTAAAAGAAGCTCCAGATTTAAGTCAATCTAAACTCCCAGTAAAGTGTATACTGTTAAGAAGTTTCCAGTATTGATTATACATGAAGGAGGCATCAACTAGCAACAGCACAGTACAAGCAAATACTGACAGGTAACAGACACTTGTGGTTAGTGGACAAGTAACTGGCCATATGGGATAGCTAACATGAGCTTAAAATGACATTACCTGGCTTTTAGTCAGTCAATGGTCAAGCCTGGGGACCTGTTGTAGAGCAGCAGTAAGTTCACACATACCAGTGTGCTTATGGACCTCATTTATTTCTTATCAAAACCCTTTCAGAGGCCAGCGTTCAGATAATTTACTGGTCAGTTTATTTTGAAGCTAAAAGAAATGCCACTTTCTGAAAGAAAAATACTTCAGCTGTCAGGGCTAATAAGTCTGCGCAGGACATGGAACATTACTGTCAGTAGTCCTAAAGAGGATCATGCATTCTGCAGGACTGGGCTATACCCTGCAATTACAGACACCTGTGGCCACACTAAATTGTCAAACTCCTTAATTCAAGAGCAAAATTAATGAAGCATCAACATAATAAAAAATTATTTCCTAAACTCAGAATACAAAAATACTTTTATAATCTGAAATTTCACATAAATATTTAGAACCATCATTTTTATCTCAGCCATGGGGGGAAGGAGTTCTATAAAAGTAGTTCCAAGATAAAGACTAAAATCAGCTTAAAGATTGTCAGAATTAGGAAAAAGGTTGAAACTACTATTACTTCTCTACCTGAAAGCCACAATTTTACCTCATTTTCTTATCATGAGAAATTTCAAAAGCTGATAGACAACAAAAGGAGAATTCTGATACAAGTCCTGGTGTAACGACCCACACAGAAGACAACCTCAGCTAAACATACAATTTAAAAAGCACAGCTGCATTAAGTTCTCCTGTCAATAATATAAATCTATTTAGATATGCTTCTGGGGAAGAAAACCATTGAAGTTGTGTGCCACTTGTTTCCACTTCTGTTTCCAGTAGTGTTTTTAACTATTTTAAGTAGTGTCCTAGACAACTTAATTGCAGATTAGTGTATTTTCAATGCATAAGTGTGTTTTTATTGGAATCTTTTCACAGAAATACTAGGGATGTACTGGTGAACCATTAGTAACAATCATAAGATACTGAGCAGCAAAATAACCTTCTGAAGACTAAGCCTGCAATTATTTTGAAGGTTTTTTAGAATTTTAGTTGGTTCCTAAGAACTACATTATTAGGCAGTATTTGTGTTACAGATCCTCTGCATTAGATGTCCTGCTTCTTGTTTTCTGTGTAGTTTGAGTTAAATTTCAACTTTTAGAAACGTATCAACAGTACTTTGATTCTGTACAAATCAAGAGCAAGGCTGAAGAAAGCCCCATATAGGAAAAGATTTTTCCTCATGCTAAACAATCTTCCTATTAATGGGAAAGGAAGACAGAACAAGTCAATTGTAATACTAACTCTAAGCTGGAAAAAACCAAAATAGCTGAAGCATAGCAATGCATGCTTTGTGTCATCCAAAAGCACCCCTAGACTCACATGCAAATAAGTTAGCATGATAGCCAAGTTCAAATTTCCTTAAAATTATATCTATTCAGCAGCTTTTCAGAAGACAGGTAAGTTTCTGAATTCTTTGTTGCAAAATTAGTCTCAAAAAGCTGAAGCTACTCAATACTTAGACCTTCTTAGCAAAATTACACTTGAGAAAAGATCTGGTTTGTATTGTTAATACTAATCAAAATTTGGTCAAGAAAGATATGTAAACAATAAGGATAATACATTTAAGGCTTAGAAAGAACACTGATAAATTCACCCCTGTCACATTAAAACATCCACATCTCCTTCATGGTCCTCCTCAGTCACTTTTAAAGACAGCACTTCTTCGTTAAGAAATAATCCACTCAGTCTTTCCTTACGAGCTTGTCTTTGTTCTTTCAGCTGTCTCTTCCGTAAGGCCTTTTGCTGGAGCTTCCGTTGCTTGGAGCGTTTCTGTCAAAATACACAAGAGACAAAACATAAAAATTTTTTTCTGCAAATTAGAAAAACACCTCTACAGCTAGCAAATATAAATTAACTTCTAAAATAACATCTGCTCTGAAAAATAACAAATACGAAATCTCAGAGGTGGTGTAAACATTCATCCAAAATCATACCCGATATTAAAATATCAAGACAATCTACCACAACTGAATTATGAGGTACAACATTACCCTGTGATGTTGCATAGTCGAGTCTTTGATTGGAGGAATCTTTACTGCTGGAGAAATGTTACAGCCTTACATTTAACAAACCCAAGATGCTGAAGAGCAAGAAAGAACTGCTCCTCCCCTCTACACTTGAAATTAAAATTATGGAGACAGAAGAAGTACCACAGTACTACTTTAAATGAAACATGCTTCAGGGGGTCCCTTCTCACCAAGGAATCTCATGAGACATACTTGAAGAATAAACTGAAGAAGATTCAAAAAGCCTGATGAAACTTCTAGTTGAGAAAAAACTCCAAACCAATCAAGGGTGTCTCTACTGTCCAGAAATTATGCCTGGATTAGGGTGATCATTCTTAAACAATTTTTTTCTTAAGTTAGATGCATAAGCCCTTATTCAAGCCCACACAACTTATCCTAAACAAAAGGAATTAGAATATCTACTACATACAAACATCAGGCTTTTGGCTAGAAGTGATGAGAAGAGCACAAGTTTAAATTCCTTACGATCATTGGTTTAGCTAGATAACTCAGTTACTCTGCTCCTTCAGAACAAACATCCCAGGGAAGATCACATGAGCAAGCTTCACAAGTTAAGACAGCTTAATTAATACAGATGTACATAACTAGAAACTTTACTTTTGAATCCCGGATTCTTTCTGCAGCACTTGTGGACAAATTGCTGTCACTGTGCGCTCGACTCATGTTGGCACTGGAGTTTGAAGCGGAGTTGGCAACGCTGGAGCCACTGCTGCTTGCTGAGCTGACCATGCTGGCACTGCTGCTGCTGGCACTGGCACCACTCACACCACTGGTACTCGCACAGCTGTAGCTGCTCCTCTTCCAGCTCTCCCTTGCAGGCCGCTGGCGAGGTCCGTGTTCCTTGATATAGTTTCTCACCTTCAGAAGAGAGGCAGCAAAATTACTACAGCTTGACAAATGCTGCACTGAGATACTCCTTTTTATGGAAAACTACAATCCGCCTATTAATAATGATGAAGTTAATGGGTCGGTTCAGTTAGGCTTTTAAAACATTTTCCTGTGGCTGCTTAAACCCCAAGCGATCTGCAGTCACCCAAAGAACTTAGTTAAGTCAACATTTATTTCACTATGGAAGGAAGAAAAATAAGTACCAAGGGCTGAGGGGGTTCTTGTCTCTTCTGCCTGTCACATTTGTGACTATGTAACAATATGTTATTATTTTAACACCAAACAGGAATATCAGTCAAGTTCAACTGAACTAAGTTGTTTACTTAATGTATCAAACCCCTTTATTTTGCTAGGTATACTCAAACAAAAGTGGGTGTAAATAAAGCAGCAGTTTAAGATGACACTTAAAAAATCCTTGAAATATGAAACAGACCAAGCCCATAAAAGCAGTGAATGTTTTCCATTTTCAACTTTATCTTCATCATTATCAGTGCAACACTGAGGAGTTCAGCTTGTTTGGACACTGCATCTCTTCCCAACAACATATCTCAATAATTCAATGACTGAGAAGACAGTAGGATGTATCTACCCTACCAGCCAGGCATCCTTCTTTATTATAATTTGCATCTTGTAACATCGTTAAAATTTAATAATTATTCTCTATCCCTTTCTACATGAAATTTATGGTCTTCCCCAATGAATTCCAATCTTTTGGAGTTTTAAATGCTAGTTTATATTCAGTGAGCAAATGAAGACTCTCAGCTAGCTGATGGTCACTGCCATCAGCAGCACGAGGTCCACAACGTAACTCATGACACACTCACCAGCTCTGGCTTAACACATAGTGAGAATATATAACCAGTCTTTTATGTAAAGGTTTAATACACACAATATGCTTTTGAACTCTATTTTCTGTCACTGACAGTATTGTGCTCTAGTGTCTCTCTCTATAACTAATGATTATGCATAAAAATTGATAACAAGCCCATAAGATTTTGCAAGATATAATCAGATGCTGAAACCCTAAAGTCAAATGTACAAACCTGAACTCACCTGTTTCAGTTTTTCATCTGTGAGACAGTTCAATTCAATAATGAATTCACTATCTGTAGGTGAGATCTGAGCAGTAGGATCAATAATTTTAATAATATCAAGTTGCTCTCGAAGGCCCATCTCTGTACTGACTTTGCGACTCAAATATTCAATATATTCAACCTAGGACACAAAGAAAGGCAGGTCATTTTGAAGTATAATTGATTCTAAATGAGAGACAGAAAAAAGAAAGAACTGACAGAATAAAACATGCTCAAATATCATGATTCTAGCCTTGAGTATCCTTAAAAATCTAGAGGAGAAACTTGGGTAGGCATTAAACTGCCTCCTACAGATCCAAAAGGATAAGGTTTAGTTTAGAGAATCAAGTAGTACTGCACAGGTCTGCATTTATACCTACAGCAAACAGGATGGCTTTTAAGTTGTGTCTTTTAATTGGAAGTTCTTCTGTACATTGCAGTTCTCACATAAGAAAAAAGTCACCTGTTCATCATTTGTCATCGCACTCCACGGAAGTTCATCAAGATTCCTATGCTTGTTTTTCTTTTTGGGAAGCAGACAGGGAGAGCTTGGAATACTCGGTATAACATCAGAAAGCACATCACTCCCACTTGTAATGTCGCTGCCAGGCAACTTGTAACATGCAAGAGGAAGAACAAAGCCTTAGAATACAGTAGGCAGATTGTAAATCATTCTAACACTATTAACAATTCAAAACATACCATCAAATTAGCAAAGCATTGATTAGCTCTGTACCTTAACAAACTCTTTGTAATTACTCATAAACCTGCAGTACTCCCTTAAATCTTCCCACAAACAAGTGCAGCAAACTCAATTCACACTACTCTGTACTCATCAATCCTCTTTTTAAAAATTTGTGTTTAAGAAAACAGCAGCTTGATGTCCCATTTCAACTATTTCCCTTCTCCATCAGTGGAAATTGTCCATTACAATCCAAAGCTAAATCTAAACTTCCCATTTTGGAGCATAAGTCTAGTCTAAGGAAGATAATTTTAAAGTAGGTCTGTAATTCCTACCGAACTCCATAATTACAGAAGACAATTAAATTAAAATCACTGTCATTTGCCTGGAAGCAACTGAGAACTTCAGCTAGCTTCATTTATACAACTGACGTGATTTCTGAATGCACTTCCAGTTAAAGTGGGACAGTTGGATTGCTTGTGGTCAGATTCTGCCAGATAACGCCATAAAGAGCTACAAAAAAGTCTTTGCAAAATCCTATAAATCCAATCAAGTAAGTCTTCTAAGAAAAGCTTGTTTTAAAAAACAAAGAGTAATTAAAAAGCTAGTTACCAATCAAACATACTGTCAGCTAACTAAGGCATAGGAAATGGCTTCATTTCAAAACAATTGCCAAGTTTATCAGGCAATTAAAATTTCACAACTCAGTGAAGCTCTGAATCTTTGGGATCCAACCTGAGTTGCTCCTACAGGCTGCATTGTAAACACACACTTGTAACTTCAGCGATATAACATACATTGAGACCAGCAGCTGGACTAAACCAGTCAGAAACTCAAAGCTGATCTCAATACCTGTCTCAAGTTCACTTGCATCTTCTGGAACAGGATTTGAGCTTTCTTGAAATCAGTTTTCAGTTCTTGTACTGTCCTTAAAAGACTCTCTACACACTCTGACTAAGCCTTATGACAAAATTTTAAAGTATTCCCCAATAAATTCTGAAGCCCTTTGTTACCTATTTCAAAGTTACGTACACATTCATAGTTGATTTAAGTCTTTAATATTAAAAGTCATTTTAGATGTCTAATATATTAAAAAATGCTTATCACATTTGAAAAACTGTTGAACAGGGAAGACAATCACAAACTAGAGATACCCAACAAGGACTGCACCTAGCACAGATGAGGGAAAAGGATGTGATTCACCTTCACACTTTTCCCATTTTGATGACACAAAATGAGCTCTGTACTCTTACTGGCATAGAAAAAAAAAAAAGGGATGGAAATAAGCTATGGCAAGAGTTTTTACACTTTACCTAGAAAGTTTCAGTAGGACCAGACATCTATAAACAGATTTCATTAGCAGGGCAGATCTTCAGTACAAAGGGTCTAAGCTCATGGCTACAAAAAACACACGCTGGTCCCTAAAACCAAACGACCATAATATGTAAGCAACCTTCTTTGGAGAGCTGACCTTCAGTCTCTGCTTCTGATTGAGGAGGTTGGAATAAAATGAAACAAAACATTTTTTTTTTATCATTTAAGATTCAGATATGTGCTCCTATGCCCAGTAGTTTCAAAGAAACAACTGCTGAGGTCACTTGGTTTGTTCAGAAGAGACTAAGGGGAGACTTCATAGCTGTCTACAGCTTCCTCACAAGGGGAAGAGGAGGGGGAGGCACTGATCTCTCCTCTCTGGTGACCAGTGACAGGGCACAAGGGAATAGCAGGATGCCAGGTCAGTGGAAGTTAAGGTTAGGTATCAGGAAAAGGTTCTTCCCCCAGAGCATGGTCAGGCACTGGAACAGGCTCCCCAGGGCAGTGGTCACAGCACCAAACCTGACAGAGTTCAAGAATCGTTTGGGCAATGCTCTCAGAATTACAGGGTGTAATTCCTGGGCTTGTCCTGTATAGGGCCAGGAGCTGGACTTCAGTGATTCTTGTGGGTCCCTTCCAACTCAGAATATTTTATTCCATTACTTTTCAACTACAGCTAAATCCAGCACGCAATAGTCTACACAAAATTTAACATTTCCAGTGGAACCAGTTTACCTGCCACTCAAACTCACTGTCTGACCAATCCCAGTACGTGCTGATAGAAGAGGAGACATCACTGCAGACACTGCCCTCAGGGAACAGATCAAAAGAGGTGAACTCCTGGTCATCCAGCAGAGAGTAACAATCATCCTGATCCCCCACTGACACCGATGAGAACAGCTCCTCACTGCACTCTGAGCTGGCCACGCTCGTCCCACAAGATGTCAAGTTCCACCTGCAAAACAGGATAACACAATTAGAGAGCAGCAAACCTTGGCATCATGTGTCCTAAGAAATTCCTTTAAGCCTTGTAAAACTATCTCCACTTTGCTAGTCAGGGATATCATATATCGACTTTATTGAAATAAGTTATAATCATGTATTAATCATGTATATAATCATGTAATTGAAGTATTCTATTTTTAAGTATTTTTAAAAGTGCATAAACAACACCAAAGGGAAACCAATGTTACAAATATCAAAGCAAAAATCCATATACAGTTAGCATAATTACACCTTTATTTGTATGTATTATTTTTGATTATATTTCTACCCCAGAGCTATGACTCCTGTAGTACAGAAATCGCCTTTTTTTGCTGCTGATTGGGTTTTTTAAACACACTGATCTAAAAAATAAATTTTTCCATGTATTGGGATATTTAAACTTCCATATAAACTGGAATAAACAGAACTAAGGAGTCAGTCAATTTGCTTTCAGGACAAACAGAAGTAAAAAAAAATCAGGTTGATAATCCCCCACAAAATTAAAGCTTAATAAGGAAACACATTATGGATCTATTGTTCACAACTCTGAATGTCAAAAACATTGGACACGCTATTGGAATGAGACAGTACAAGATGGGAAAGTGACCTGTGTGAAAATGCTAGCATGCCAAAACTAAACATCTTTTTCACCTCATTATTTCATTACAAAGCTAGTTGAAGTTGTTGCTAAAGGAAAGCTATTGAGAACTCAATTTTCACAGAACAGATTTTCTACTCTAATGAGAGTAAGCCAGGATGTAACAAGCTCATGAAATCAGTCTCCATATCTGGATTTATTTTACATATTGGTGAAAAGTAGGTCGAGACAAATGAGTCAGCACAGCACTGCAATATGGCCAAAACAGTTTGAAAAGGGCTTCTAAAATACACCACACAAGCCCCCACAATCAACTCCTGTTTCATCAGCCTGTCCACTTCAGCTTGGCTAACTAGAAAAACACTCTTCAATCCAACTGCAAAAGCTGAGCAATCCTATCACCAGAAAGGCTGGTCCTCAATCTCATTATTTAAGCTGCATACCAGGCTGGCTAAGTATGTTTGCCATGGATTCACTCCCACATCTACTTGGCCAGATGTGAATTTATCCAATGTTAAAGACATTTCCAAAACTTTCCTTGTAGCAGATTCGAGAGTTCTTGCCCTGCCTCCCTTTCTGCATCCCTTATAGATGTGCAATGCTTTGCTGGTACAGCCTCTTGCGGGCAGGGCAATCCACTGGTAATGAGCAGAACAAGACCGTGGTGACAGCACATTACTCAACATGAACACAGTTCCAGAATCCACAAAATAATGATGAAAGGAAAGATAGAGCGGACAATTTCCAGACATATCAAAACAAAGAGTGAGGTACATGGGCTCTAGCACCAACAAACTACACAGATAGTCCAGGTACAGGCAGTCAGCCCTCACTTTCGCATAGCCAGGGGGCCTGCTGTGTTCCCTGGGGTGAACTGGATTAACAACGAATGGGAACTACATTAAAATTACTACTAACTTTAAAAAATAGAAAGCCTTATGTGAACACCACAGATTGAGCTGCACGTCTGCAATGGCTTAATCAGTGCAAGACAGGGCATGTCCTTTTCCAGAGAAGTGAAAAAGCCCCTCAGGATGCCTGGGTTACAAACCTGGGCTTGTAAAATGAGCAAACCTGAGCAACAGACCTGGGAAGGCAACACAAAGACAAATGTACAAAATTAATTAAATGCAAATTTGGTGACTATCACACATTTAGTTACAGATATTCTAAAAATATAACTTACTGCTCATGTCTTATGACTTAAGAACTACATTATGAAAGTGTATCATGTTTGATCTGGCCTCTTCATGCTGAATCATTTAAGAATGAATAATTAAGAGTTTGCCCTTGTGAGTGACACTTTTAAAGTGCAATTTCCATGACCTCATACAAATTCACTCTTCATAATTGTGTTGCAGATACACTAATAACCCATAAAAGAATCTTGCAAGTCTGGAACAGGAACGTTGGAGACTGAAACATCATAGATTATTCTCAAAAAAAGCTGTTGCTGTATTCAAGCTTAATATTACGCATTAGCAGAATTAGGTTCTTAGGAAAGCAGGACAGTGGTTTTGATTTTATGAGCACAGCTGGAATTTCTTTGCAGAGCTGTATTTGCACTTCTAGATGGACCTTTTCGACAATTTACAGGCAGAATAATTTGCCCTTAATCAGTAGCATGGGGTGGAAATGTCTCTGCAGGGGTCAGTGCAGTCACCAAGCCGCCTAACTCATTCTGAATCTCTTAAGGCCTACCTGGTGTCCATGCAAGACCTGCCTTTAAGTCTTATAAACACACCATTCTGTAGCTGCCCACAGCTCTCAAAAATTAAGAAACTCGGAATGAGGCTTGGAGTAACCTGAGCCTAGTGGAAGGTCTCCCTGACCAGGGCAGGGAAACCGGAACTAGATGACCTTTAGGGTCCTTTCCAACCCAAACCATTCTGTGATTCTATGAAAAAAACCATATTAAAACACCGACCCAGCTCATACCGTCAACTGTAACGTGATGAGCCGAACCCAGACTAAGCCAAAGGGAAGGGTAACCCAGCAGGGCGTGCGGCGAACACGGGGAGCACCTGCAGCCCGGCCACGCCCGGCTCGTCCCGGGCAGGGCAGCGCGGGAAGGATGCGCGGCCTTGCGCAGGGGCGGCCCCGACCTCACCGCGACCGCCGCGCCGCCCGCCCCGGCCCCTCAGCGCCACCCGGCCCGGCCGCTCTGACCCGCTGAGCGGACCTGTTGGAGTGGAAGCGGTGCAGCGGGTCGGTGCGGTGGCAGGAGGAGAGCTGGCAGCCGAAATCGCTGACGTCCAGGCAGCCCTCCTCGCTCAGGCTCAAGCTGCCGCCCCGCGGCGGGTGCTGGTGCGAGAGCAGCGGGCACGGCTCCTCAGGGGCCAGGAACTTCTCGTACGGCTCCTCGGTCATGGCGGCGGACGCGGGGGCGGCCGGAGCGCCTCAGGCAACAACGGGAGCGCCTCAGGCACACGTCGGCGGCGGCGGCGGCGCCGCCATCAGCGGCCGGTCCCGGGACGCGCCGCGCTGTCGCGCCGGCTCCTTCCGGCGCCGCGCCTCCCACAGCGCCCCCTGCCGCGGGGAGGCCGCTGGGAGGCGCGGCCATGGCAGCCGGGGCGGCTCACGGGCTTGGCGAGGGCGGCGGCGGCCGCGGGTTCCTGGGCCCGCGCGTGCCGGCCGAGGTGGAGGCCATGGCTCGGGGGGTGCAGGACGTGGGCAAGGAGACATTCCGGCGGCTCCTCAAAGGTAGGGCCCGTGTGGGGCTCGCGGGGCGCCGTCCCGGAGCGGAAGGGCCCCGCTATCCCCGCACAGGGACGCGGGGGGTTCCCAGCCAGAGCCCGTGGGCAGGAGCTGCGTTCCCCGAGGAAGCCGTGGATCCTCACGGGAAGGCAACAGCAGCTATTAAAAAGGTTCCAAAGGAGAGCAACGAATATGGTGAAAGGCCTAGAAGGGAAGCCGTACGGACTGAGGTCACTTGGTCTGTTCAGCCTGGATGAGACTGAAGGGAGACCTCGTAGGTGGCTACAACTTCCTCACGAGAGGCTGCGGAGAGACAGACACTGATGTCGTCTCTGGAGACCAGTGACCGGACGCGAGGGAACAGCATAATGCTGTGTCAGGGCACTTCAGGTTAGGTATCAGGAAAAGATTCTTCCCCTAGAGGGTGACTGGGCACTGGAACAGGCTCTCCAGGAAAGTGGTCGCAGGACCAGCCTGGCAGAGTTCAAGGAGTGTTGGGACAATGCTCTCAGGCACACGGTGAGATTCTTGGAGTGTCCTGTGCGGGGCTGAGCTGAGCTCGATGATCCTTCTGGGTCCATTACAACTCAGAACATTCTGTGATTCTGTGACAGCTGAGGGGCTGCAGCTGCAAGGCTGCAGCTTCCTGGGGCACTTCCTATTGCTTTTCCCAACAGGAAGCTAGAGCTGAGCTTTAAATAAAATGATGGGCTTGCCTCATTGTATTCTACAATTCTGTGAAATCTGTGATAATGAGGAGTTCTGCAGCTGTGGATGGCCCGTAAACTCAGCTGAGTGCTGTTAAAGTCACTCCTCTCTCATCCCTGTGTCCCAGAGCCAGCAGACCAGTCACTATCAGGGGGTGTGTGGCAGTCAGAGACCCCCTGGGCATCTACATAAGGTGCATGAGACAATACAGCAACTCCAAGCTTCAGGTGTCCTACTGAGGTTGAGGCTGTAAGATTGACAATGAATGATTTCATTTTTTCCTGTGAGGTTTCTCCCTGTGGTGAGAATTTTCTCAAGGCACCTTTGACCGCCAAAATCAAGAGTTACACAATTCAGTAAACTAGGAAACGTAGAACAATCATGGAATAATGGAAGAGTTGATTAGCAGAGCAAAAGCACAGCTCGATGGTGGCCAGCTGAGAGGAGGGTAGCTGCTGCCCAGCATGGTGTGACCCTGACATGTTCTCTCAGCTAACATCCCGTCTGGAATTTTCTTTTTGATTTGAAGGACCCAAAACATCTGGTAACTGGTTTGTGTCTAGAAGTGTTGCTGCACAGTAGCAGAAACAGAGCAATGTATTCCAGGGTTCCTTGTAATACTTGAAATATAGGCAGAGGCATTTTGGACAGAAGTAAATACATATGTTGAACCTTATTTGCTGTCTAGTGCAGGGACACAGAGGCTGAAGAGCTTTATCAGTGCCAGGAAGCCTGACTGTCTGGGTTTAATTTTGGTGTAAATTATCACCTGCTTTTGGGTGTGCAATAAATGCCTCCTACCATAGCAGGGGCAGACAGTCCTTCAAACTGCCTGGAGCCAGAGCAGTGACCTCAGCACAGATCCCTCTGGAGTGGGTGGACACAGCCTCTCTTCAGGTTATGCAGAGCTGGCACAAATCTCCCATCACTGGCTGCTCTTGCTGGCCTGTCTCACAGTTTGCAGGGCAGCAGTTTTTCCTCTGAGAGTTTTGTAATCTTTGAAGATGTGATGGTTTTCAACACCACATATCTAAATTGCTCGTGCACTTGCACCAAGTTCATTTTTCAAGGCTGTTGCTGTTACTCTATTGCTGAACAATGACTAATGTAAAAAATGAGATGCAGGTTCATATGCCTGCCCAGTCCGCAGTATAAAAACTGCATATAACGTTATCTGAGGGTTATCCAGCCAGTGTTATTACAGGCTCTGCTACACTGTCTCAATGATTGATTTAATTTTTGTCTGTGAGGCTTCTCCCTGTGGTGAGAATTTTCTCAAGGCACCTTTGACCATAAAAATGAAGAGCTACACAGCTGAGTAAATTAAGGATCTTGCTTTGCTTTCTTATTCGTAGTCGCTGTTAATGCACTGGAAGGAAAAGACTGCAAGGAATCTGTCAAGCTGATTGCAGAAAGTGCTAATCTCTCAGAAGAGCAACTTGCTTTCCTTATTTCTGGCATGTACACCCTCCTCCGAGAAGCGTTCAGACTCCCCTTATCAACTTTCAAACAAGAAGTAAGTTCTGGGAGTACTTGGAACCCCGATAAGGTAAAGGCTGTGTCAGACACAAGTCACCATCTAAATCTCATTTGCCGGGGCAGGAAGCTGCACATAAAAATGGTACTCCAAGTTAAGGTTGTTGAAAGAAACTGTTAAAAATCTGGAACTTATTATTTCACTTGTTGGGAAGATTTAGAGTGAGCTTTTTTAAAAAAAATATTTAAGCTTTAGGAAGAAGATTCCTGTATCTATTTCTGCTTCAGCATCTTGTTTACTGTGCATGTTTGTTTTCACTCATAAATTAAAACCGCCAAAGAAATCATGGCAAAATGTTATTTCCTAGGCATCAACACTCTCTCTTACTCTAACTGGGTGTTCACACATACGACTCATTTTTGTTCACACTTATAATTTCTCATATTTGTTTGCCTGCCTTTGTTCATATTTCCACCATAGAGGAAGGAAAGTCTTATGCCCGGAACAGTACAGTGGAATTTGGAAGAAAGTGCAATTTCCACTTACGTTGTGGATGTTTGGTGTGAATATGTACCCACCTGCCATGTTCCCAACCCCTATCTTTTCTTCATGGCTATTTTCTTAATTTTTCATGTTCTTTTACCTTACATTTTTTCTTTTCTCATTTTATTTTTTATGTGAGTGAACCACTTCTGGGTTTCTAGCACCTCTCGTTTAAGATACAGCTTCATATTTACCCAGGCATACTGGGAAAGCTCCCATATTGCAGGAAACACAGTGGAAGTATGCCTTTAATGTTCAGACCTTACCTTTTGCCATTTCCTTTTTGTTGTCATAGTTTAAACAAGTAATTGCAAAACATATTTGAGAATAAGGGCACATAGTTACTCTAAAAGAAAAATTTTTCTGAATAGCTGTATAAAAGAAGTGACAGAGATGTTGTTTTGAAAAAATAAAGGCTTCCAAGATATTTAGGTCTTTAAATCACAGCTTGATTGAACACTTCTGAAATTTCTTTTCAATATGTCACCAGTCATTTCAAAACTACTGGCACTTGAGACTAAGATTTTTGGGTAGAGATACCAAATAAGTAACCACTATTGATTCAGTAGGTAAGAAATAATCATTTAAGGCTATATCATGTAAAATTTCATCTTCCTTCTCTTTTCAGGTTTTTAAGGAAGACCTGAAGGAGCTCAGGTATGCCTGTTTACACCGGTTCTTTTAATGTTTGTTTTTTCATGGCTTTTATGTAACTGATTCCCCAAATTAACTGTTTTAAACAAAAAAGTTGGTGTAAAAATTACCTGTAAATACTACATAATGCATGTGTTGCCAAAAGTCACATAAAGTCAGAAGAAAAAAACAAGTGTTGTGTAAGACTTGATTTACCACTGAGCATGAGCAGTTTATTTCACATACTGGGAAGAATGGTCTAATTTAGTCTGTGATGGAGGTTATGCAAATATGAGTGACCTTCTCTCTGCCATCCTCACCTTGCCCTGCAATATTTTTAAAGTGTTTGGTAAGACAGTGGTAGCATTTCAGAAGCCAAGAACTGCCCTACTTCTTTCCTTCTTTGAAAGGTCAATGATATAACACTCATGAAACCCTACCACCATGTTCAGCTATGATTTCTCCTGCCCATTACTCAAGAAATCATGACCTTTGTTACAGCCTTTGCCAAAATCTGTCAGTCTTCCATGAGTATCTCTGAAGGCATCATATCCTGAAAGCTAGATGTCAGATGCTAATAATATTTATAGGTTTTCCCTTATTTCTCTATTCAGTAGCAATGAGAGAATAACAGCAGTTGATGTTTTCCTCTGTGGAGAAACCTCTGCACCAAGGCTTAATTATTTTAAAACACTATTTGCGCACATTTCTTTGACATTCTGATGGCTACCTGGGAGAAATAGATGTGTTTCTAATTCCATCTTTTTTTGTCCTTATTTGTCCATTAACCTGTACATTGGCTTTCTCCTCATAAGCAGTTAAGTCGTAAGCATAATTTACTTTATGAGTGACTTCAGGCAAACTAAAACTGCAGATTTAGGCATGTAATTGGGGTGTAAACAATGAAAGGTGTCATTTGGGCCACAGTGAAAGGTCCCTTGCAAGTTGATACAGTTTTGTCTGCAGCTCAGTGCTGGAGTTCAACCTGTCTTTTGTCTTGAGCGTTCAAATGCAAGCTGCTGCCTCTGGCACAGCATGGAGTTCACACCCAGGTTAAAGTAGGTCAGTAAAAAACTGATTAATTGCTTTTGAGCCAGTGAGAGCTGGTGTTTTTTGAGGTGCACATGGAATGTGCCAAGTTTGATTACAGAATAACGAAGAATACTAAAAGCTCCATGCCAAATTCTCTGGGGCTGGGTGAATATTCCTCTTCTGAGCAGTGGAGAAAGTTGGTATAGGAGTGTCAGAAGTCACTGTCTGGGCTGGCTGTGTCTACAAATGCACTCAGAGGTCCCTGTCCTTGTCATTTGACCACACTTTAATGATTTACGCTTTTGTAGTTGTTCTTGGGGGGGTTTTCTCACTTAATGGCTTATTCATATATTTTACTCAGACACTTTTCAGTCTGGATGATCTTTTTTATATCTTTTATATCTTGATAAATCTTTTTATTTTATTGTCCTGGTTAGTATGGCTGGTCTAGCAGCAATAGTCAGGTAACTGCATTTGTGTTGCTTACAGACTTGAGTGTTTTATGTGCTGCTAGTTGCTGCTATGCTCCCAGTATTCTCACAGTGTTGGGACTCTTCCTGACTTCCATCTCTGACAGTCTTAACTTCCTGTGACTATCTCTCTTCACCTCGTGGCTAAAATTTTAGAAGACTAAATAGCTTATTCTACTCTTGAGCTGTGATACTTAGAAATTTGGTAGCACCTTTAGCATCTTCAGTTCCTCTGGGAAATGTCATCTCCTACATTTCCCAATGGGCTTGGGTTTGGAGATGAAATACTTGCTTGTTTTCAAAGCACTTACTAATTACATTCAGACACAGCCTGCTGCAGTGGCCATCCTGTGATCAAGTGCATGAAGAACATGACGCTGGTTGAACAGTGGTGTCTTGGCATTATTGTCATCCAGTGCTTGGGCAAGTATTTTGCCTTTTAAGGCAGAAAAAGGGCTTATATCCCTCTTTTTTGTTCTGTCTTCTTTTAAAAGGTTTGAGCTCTGTGCCATGTAATTTATTTTCAATTCTTGCGTTCTGTTTTGTTTCTTTCAGTGAATCTGAAGCTTGAGCTAATTCTGCCCATATAATATCTTGTAATTCTCAGTTTTCTGGTGAGGTACCTGATCTTGGCTTCTAGTTTTGATGAAGAGAGAGGCTGGAATACATGTCCCCTTCTGATTAGATAGATCAATATTACTGGTTTAAAAGAGTTGCAATTCCCTACTTCTTAGCCTGAGTGGCTGAGCCAGTGGGAATAAATTCACACTAAATTGTGGGTGCTTTTTTTCCCATCGCCTCACAGGTTGTTTAATTACTTTATGACTCAGGCCAATAACATGGGATTGAGACATCATCACACATTTCTTGCCCTTTGAGTCCCTTCCTCAGAATATTCAATTGAAAAGTGATTGCCATCTGTAGTTCAGGCTGAACTGTGCCATATTCTATCATCTGTGTCATGTGTGACTGGCCTCATGTGTGCTGCTTGAGCCAGGAACAGAATTTTCGGCAAAATCATTGGCTGCACAGCAAAAGTAATGCAAACTCAAAGGTAGTGTTAATGCTTCTGTTTTAGTAACACTTGCTCTTGGGTCAAGCAAGTATTGTGATAGGTATCATCATAAATATATATACAGTTTTGTACTCCAGCTGTTCCACTACATAGACAGGATATCCAGTCAGCGTCGGGATGGGTTAAATGATACACTTGCATGGAAAGTATAAGTAATGTTTGCAGAAATAGTCTTGTCTCTTCTGAAAGACAAACTCTTGCAGCCAAAAAAGCACTGTTCTAGTGCTCGCTAAAATTAATTCCTTTTTATCCAAGCACCATTTAAAAATGTGGTTTAATCCCGTTTCTTCCTTTTTGAACTCAAGCTGTAGTAACTGCTATTTCATCTTCCCACTGTGCGAGTTGATGATTTGTTTTTTCTCTGGTTGTTAGACACTGTAAGCTCTTTAGGACAGATAACTTCCTTGTTTGCTTTGATTTTTCTTTGATACACTGCTGTGTGTCTCAAGCCACTGGTGAGTAACATCTCTGGGCACTGATTCATGGCAAGTGCTGGATTTAACTGTGGCAGCAACAGTAGTGACTTCTCCCACTTGTCCAGCCTGCCTCTCTGTAGGAGGTTACTGTACCTGTGGCAAAGGCAGCTGAATGGATAGAGTTTGCTCTGTGGTCTTTGCAATTCACAGCCTGATCTACTGAACAGAAAATCAACAACAGCTTTTTCGTAAGGAACAGCAATGTCAGAGGAATGGTGAAGTGTCGCAGTTGAGGTAAACACAACACACACAGATTTTAGCATAAAGTGCTGGGAGAAAAACATTTATTTCAAAAGTTAGTGTCATATATATACAGTTTTGTATGTTTATAATTTATATTAATTGTCTATTGGTTGCTTAACTGCTACAATAGATTCATTGGTGATTTTAACTACACTCTAGTATTACTAGTTATCTACAGCATAGGCATCCCAAGCATGCAAACAAAAGCTAGCTGCAGCTGTGTTGTCATTTACTCCCTCTATTGTTTTGAATTTCTTGCTTCTCTTGGTTAAGTTTCTCACGGGTAGACAGGGATTATGCTGAGATCAATGTCAGATTCAGACTCAGACAGGCTTGCTCACCTGCTGTTAATCTCCACAGTGAAGGAGTGGAGAGGTGTAGGGTGGATGAAGTGTTAGTCTATTCAACCAGTCCCCATGTATGCTCCTTTTGAGAGTAGTCTTGGCTACAAGGGCCTCTGAATTTTGAGGAGGCAACTTCTGTCTTCATTACACTTGAGGTGAAATGAAACGTGTAAGTTTGGGATTTTTGAAGGCATGCATTTCTGGCCTGCCTTCTAGACATGTCAGAGCCATCAGTAAAATTTTTCTTGACTTTACAGAGAGAAGTTAAGCAAATACTATGTTATTTTGAAATATACTGTTGCCATACCAGGTAGGATGGGAAGATGTAATACAGTTTGTAGGGTTTCTGATATATAGACATAGGCTGCCCTTTTGAGAGCCCTGACTGAATCAATACTGAAGTGCTTATGTAAGAGCTGGCAATTTTAAGCAATGGAAGATGGATAATGTTGACACATCTTTCGTGTCCTGTAATAGATTTAGGATTTTTTCAGATAAGGCCGTGTAACTGTGGTTACAAAGAAACCTAACTGTTTTGTCTTGCTCTTCTCTTTCAGAATACCAGAAGATTTCATTGTGGACTTTTCCAGTGTAGTCTTTGGTAACAGGTTAGTGTCTTCATTGTGCAGATAGCAGGGCTGCACAGAGCTCTGCTGACACAAATCCTTGGTGTATTGAAGGAACAGCAATATTTTCCAAATTAATGAGAACAAGACTTGTCCCATTATCTTGATTCAGCGCAGTATGATGTCCATCATGCATGGCAATACATGCGTTAAGTAGCTTTCATGCCAATTTTCAGGTTTTCTGTGTTCATCAGTTTTTATAATGTCCTATAGACTATGAGGTGGATCAATACCTACAGATGAAAAATGCAGTGCAGAATTACCCATTTTTGCCATCATCATTATTTCAAATTAGAGAAAAAGTGAAAGACTTGCTTTGTCAAGAGGCAGGCTACATGAGCCTTCTGCATGCTCTGGTTCATGGCAGCTTCCTCAGATAGCATTTCATCGAGTCTTAATGTACAGTTCAGCTGGGAATTCACACTGGGTGACTTGATGACAACACGTATGAGATATCAAGTGTTCTGCCTGCTGTGATTCACTTTTTAAGCAACATTCCTCAGTAACCCTAGAGGAAGTTCTAAATCAAGGGCTTTTTGAGCAGCCTATCTCTTTTGTCCATTCTTGAGAGTCCCCTTTTTTAGAAGTTTCTCTGCTCAACCATATTTAGCCTATTCTACATCTAGAAATGTCTTGAACATTTTGAATATGCAAAACTTGTGCAGGGACAGGACAGGAGTTGGACTCTGATGATCATCATGGGCTGCTTCCAACTCAGGATACTCTGTGATTCCAATTTTCCTTCTTGAAACTTGAGGTCACTCAGCACGTAACATCACTAACCCAATGCTGCTCCAGATTTTCTGCATGGTATCCTGATAATCATAGCTGTGGCACTTCAGTTACCCTCAAGGGTCTGAGTGCTGCTACCAAAGTTAAAAAGATTTTTCATTTCTTTGATTAAGATCTTGGCTTACAGCTAAAGGTTCTTGGAGTAAAAATAAATTCAGTCTTCTCATCTTTTTTTGCTCTTCTGTTTGAATTATAGGTGTTAAGAATGCAAAATTCATGGTTGCAAAGTGGAAATATTGTTTGCAGTACAGAAAGAAGATAAATTTAGATGTAATTTGAAGCATCCATGATTGTCTGTTTTCTACTGTGAAATCACGATACTGGAAAATTTAGCTTTTCCTCATTTTGAAAGCTGTGATTATCCAGTGTAATCTTGCTCTGTGTTTTGGGACCAGAGAAGAACACATCAGGTTTGATTTTTAGAAGCAGATTTAGATCTGCTTCTACAATCCTAAATGTAACACTGAATCATACATGTATGCGTATTGAGTTGTAAGTCTATATGTTTGTGATGGTAAGAGATGCGTGTGATCAAAAATTCAGCAATTCAGTATGAGCTAGATAGCCCAGAAAAATCCATTTTTAATACTTTTCCTGGCATCTTATCTTATTTTTGGAGTTCTGTTCACTAAACAACAGATCCAAAGTGTTTGGCATTGGTATTTGTGTCCCCACAGTTCCATCAAGCTATGTAGACTAAAAGAAAAACTTCCCATGTTGACTCCATCAAATAACTACATGAAATTAAAACTGTTTTTTAAGGGAAAGGATAACACTAACTTCTCCCCCTCTGAATGTTTATAATAAATGCACTGCTTTTGTTTTCCTAATGGAGTAGCTTTAGTTTCTACCAGGAGGGTACATTCTGTGTGCCATTTGTCAGCATTTCACACATACCAGTTTGTTCATCCTCCCAGTTCAGTGGCCTGCTAGGCATGTCTTCTTATGCACATAGGGAATCATCCAGAACTTGTTTTTAGGTTTGATACTGTTACATCAGCTGCTGCTCCAAATTCTCTGATCTTTCATTTTCGAGTGCTCTTCTGTTGCATCCTTTAGCAGGTGATGTTCTTGTCACCAGCTGTATCATCCTTTCCACCATAGCTTGAATGGTGTCTAGGATGGTCTCTACCTGATCCATGGTCCTTTACTTGTTCTGACTTCCACTTTCTGCACAATGTGCTGACAGTATATTGCAGCTGCTGGCACAGAGTGTTTATAAAATGTAATTATAGTTTATAGGTTTTGGATGTAAGATTCATTGAGTCTTTTCTGCTCCATTTTGCTATTCCTCTCAGAAATCAATGGCTTGATTAGCAGCCTGTGTAATTTCTGTATGCATGTTGGCCACTATGCATATTCTGTCATCTTTACAGGATTCTTGCAGTTCCCATTGTGATCTTGTCCAAGCTGGGAAGGTCCTGATGGAAGCTTAAACTAAGCTATAGAAACTGTGACTCTTCCTGAGAAAATGGTACAGAAGTGCGATCCTGACCAGAAATAAAGCTTCGTGTTTGACCACAGAAATGCCCTCTCTCAACGATATTCAGAAGCTTCCCCTCTGTTTGGGAGGTCACTATTACTGAACTTTCCCACCACTGCTAAGTAGAGCATCTTTCTGTTTTTAAAACTCATTTCTTCCCCCAGTGCTGCACCGAATGGACTGACTTCCATTGATGGGAGTTAGCATGTCTTAAGGAAACGGTAGCAGTGTGGCTATTTTTAGGGAGTCTCCAAATTAAGCAATACTCTGGCAGCAGCTCTCCACTGAAGGAAGGGCCTGTTCTTATTGTTTAATCCTGCTAATGACTGTTCTAGACTCCAGCTCCTCATGGCTGCACCCAGCTGTGGTGACCTACTTCCTGTCCAGGAGTTGACAGTGAGTAAGAAGCAGCTGATCTACTTTTTTTGCTCATTCCTTTGCCACACTATTAGGAATGTATGTCACTTCTGACACCACCCAACCCCCCCACCAAAGAGAGAAATTAATTCTTTTATCACCTTTGCAAAATGCAGGACTGCTGGAGGATCTCAGTCTATCAGTCCCATGTACCTTATTGGATCATTAATCTTTCTGGGCAGTTTCTAAAGGCACCAGCTGACCCGCACACAAGAATCTGAGTAGTGATATTAGACTGCCGTTCCTACAGTGCTTGATTTGTTCAGAGAGGATTCCTTTCTGATGTAAAGTCTGTAATTAGATTATGCCTAGCACCATGGATAAAGGATGTAATGTTTCTTATCCTGCCCTTAGTGGAAGTACTGGAGTAGCCTTGAAATGTACCATAAATAACTTCCAGGGACATGGGATGCTTAGCAAAAAAAAGGTAAGTAACACGAAGTCCAGCTCCTGAATGGCCCAGCTCAGTGACCTCATTCTGAAATTATCTCTGCAAATATATCTAAAAATGAATGGCTATTATGTATTTTTATCAGATTTGTCTTGTTTAGTTATCCAGAATTTAGGATGCTGTTAAAATTTTAAATATTGTCAACCATCTGAAGTTTAATTGCTGTTAACTGTATTGCTGCACAGAAATAAACTAGGGCTTGATCAGCCTGATTCTTCCTGCAATATGAGTAACAAGTGAAGTGCTTGGCTTCTTGCACATTAGACTAGGCAAAATCTTGAAGGTTGTGCTGTGGTTGGCAGTGAACGTTATGTAAGGAACTTAAAGTTTGTAAATTATGTTGGATTAACGAGAACCACTGTGGGGTTTTTTAAGTATGCTTCAAAATACACTCAATACACTGATATTCTTATGTTTTAAAACATTGCTGCTTGCCAGTGCTAGATGGTTTTTGCTGAAGAAGGACAGTGACCTTATGCAATTGTTTTACCTAAATCATCTGTCTTGTCTGTGCTTGCTTGTTCCTGTTGGATTTGCATTAAGGTAAAGATATATTTGCAGGTTGCTTTCTATGCCTCACAGTTGCATATAATTGAAATAATAGGTATGCCAGCCACCACAATGACTCTTACTAAACTTTATAGTGACATCAGTTTACTAGAATTTCACAGTCACTTGGTCTCTTTTTTCAACATCGACCATAGTTAAGCACAGAAAAAGGGGATAATCTGAGCACAGCTCTCTTAAATCCACAAAATCTCCGCTTGTTCAGACCTCTGTAAGTGAGGACAGATGTAGGAGAGAAACAAGCTCTGGACAGGTTTGTACTGAGGAATCCTGTTTTCTCTTTAGATTGTTTCTTCTTTTATGAATTTACATTCCAGTCTCCTATTTCTGATTGGCTCTTCAGGCGTCCCACTTCCGAAGCTCTGATACAAAGAAGTCGGCTACCAACTATCCAGGACTTCAAGTGGAGAGTGGATGTAGCTATATCCACAAGGTATGAAAGAGGATCATGCACATCCCTGGAATTACCTAAGATTAAACTGATTTCTTGTGCTGCTTAAAAGTTTTAATGGGGTCAAAATGTGCCCTGCTATTAGAGATTGGCATGTAGCATTGCACAGTAAGATACCAGTGGAATTTTCTAAACAGTGTAGAACTCTGTGTATATACGCAGAGTGTATATACACTGTTAGAGTTGAGTTCTAACATTTCGCTCGTTTCAGAACTTAATAGAGCTGATAAAAATCCACAGGTCCTGGTGATGATGGCATAAATTAGTCAGACTGAGCCTCAAGCAGCTAGGCAAGCTCTTAGTTTCACTGGGACAGGGGAGGGTATTCATCTATTCAACGTCTCAAGCAGACCATCATTTGTTGCACATGTTAAATGACTTTCCATCACTTGTATTCTGCTTCTACAAAGAGAGGACAGCACCTTTACACTGCTATAGTTATGTAACTGGTCGTTGAACTACCTCCTAGTTTCTTTCACGAAACAGGAGCAAAAGCCTTTGAGATCATCCTTTCTGTGCCTGCAGTGAACAGCTTCTTCCCATCTTCCACAGCAGAGGCATCTGGGGGATGGATCTTTGGCTAGAACCAGAAGGAAACAGGAACCTGTTGTCTGTGCTGTTTGGTCTCTGTCTAGTTCTAACCAAGACGGACCAAGCTGAAAGAAGTTAGATGATCCAGTCTTTGTTAGCAGTGTAAGTTGTTAGCGTGAGTGACTTCATGTTCCGTGTCTGAATACCTGCATCTGGGAGAGAGTGCAGTCTCTTTGCTGCCAGAGTTGAGAGGTCCATGGCTAATCAGGGATTGTCTTCCTGAAATCAAGAGAAAATGCTCCTAAGAGAAAATTGGAATGGCCACAAGCTACTAGTTCACCTGAGTTTCTGATGAGCAATGTTGTAAGCACCACACAGGTATCACTCTGTAGAAAAAGAATCTATACTGATAAGAGAGCAAAATGTCCAGGTAAACATCTTCAGGCACAGTGCTTGCAAGCTGAAAGCAAATCCTATGATTTGTTTTCCAAACAACACAGGAGCAATACATTACCGTTTTTTTGTTTTTCTTCCTTTTAGTTTTGTTGTCATTTAATGTTCCCACTGGGATTTCTTCTTTATCATTCAGCAACAGCCTCTGCAGGGAGGTATGGCAGCTTTGGGCTGTAGTGCTTGTCTGTACCTGAGCAGGCTTTGGCAACATCAGTTGATGGAAGCTGCACAAGAATGACTCATTTCCCTTCTTTGGGTCATCAAATAAAATAAGACACGAATTTAGGATGAAGCCTGGAAGAGGTTGATTCCCCAAATGAGGTGGCAGTTGAACGTATGAATGGATGGAAATTATTACTGCAGCATGATAAACTGCATAAGAAAACTGCATTATTATTGGCAGTACTTGGTCAGCTCTTATCTCTATCATAGTTCCACTAAACCAGTTATGTAAAAACGAAAATAGTCCTAAACTTGTTGTTACTAAGCTATTAACTGTTAAGTCTCAATACTGAGGTAAATTGGACAGAACTCTTGTGTTTATGAGATTCTAGCCAGATTCTGTGACTGAAATTACTCATGTTCTGTTTAAAGCCTCCATGAACATCTAAAACTGTTAATGTGCAATGCTGTACTCATCACACTGCTGATCTCTACTGCTGTAATACTAATGATGTAAATAATTCCAGTTCACTGGCCCGTGCACTCCAGCCATCCATTCTGATGATGATGAAGCTTTCAGATGGGACAGCTCATCGCTTTGAAGTAAGTCTGATTGCCATAATAAATAGTAAGGAAACCACTTGAAGTTTTATTTAGAAAGTCAAATTACTACTTAAAATACTAAAGCTTTTTTAAACAATGTGTTACTATTGGTTGGTTTGCTTTGGAATCCTTCAGTGTAGCCACATAAAATATGTAATGAAATACCAATCAAACTCATTTCATGCCTTGTTCCTACCCATGTTCTGCTGAACTGCAATTTATTAGAAGAACATTAATTACTGGAAAGCGGTGTTACATAATATCTGGTTTGATTAAAAGTTGTGGGGTTGTTATGAACTGTAACCTTCAGACCTGATGGTGGCTCTTGAGGGCAGGAAAATTACTGGGGTAGTTTATAAAATGTATGATACACTTCTAAACCTCCTGCATTTGGCAGAGAATGGTAACATTCTTTTCCATGGCAGAGGTAGTTTTATTCTTTTTTTTTCAGAACTGTTCTGGCTGCTAGAAAGTAAAAACAACCTCTTTGCTTGTTACAGGATTAGTCAGTGGCAGTATTTATGACACTGTACCTAAAGGCTTGCCAGAAGATGGCATAAACTCTTCCATAATTTTAACCTTTGGAAAGGAATGCTATTTGTTCTATATATAACATGGTGGTGCATACATGAATTCAGTGCACAGCAGGCATTGTTACATTTGAACTCTGTACAGGTTTTGGCTTCAGTTCTCTCATTAGTAGTAGTCTGGAAGAAGCACCAAAGCCCTGTGGCTTGAAAGAGGTGGACTGATTTTAATGTTAAATTGTTTTGCAAGAAAGCATCTGTTGAGGAAGGCAAAAATTCTGTGCTACATTGCCAACTGTTGAGGGTGTCACTTCATAGGAGATCAAATTTACCCCTCTGACAGTCCAGCTCAGAGCATCCCATACACCGTATTTGAGGACTTCCATGGAACTTAAATGATGCCATGGAGTTCAGGTTAACCCTTTACAACAGGGTAAGTTTCACTTGTGAGAATAAAATCTAGTTTCTGTTCTTCCTTGTTTAGATTTGCCACTTTATTTCCTGGCATATAATGTCAAGTGTTGGTCTTGGTGCCATTGTTTCTGACTGTTTTGGTTTGATTTGGGGGGTGGAGTGTGTTGTTGTTGTTGTTGTGAGTCTGTGGAAGACCCGTTGTTATTCTGCAGTGGAGATGTGTTTGTCCAGCACACACAGGAGTGCAGATACCTGATAGCAGACAATGTGCTTCTCTTAGAATCAGCTCTTTGCTGGTGCTGCTGCTTGGATCTGAATGCTAAGGATGTGACTGCAAACAGGATTTCTATGTCTGATGAGTGATCTACCACAGTTAGTAGCTCTTTGGGATAAACTTGTGTTTTGGTTCAAGGTACTGTATGCAAGTAAATATAGTCCTCAGATCTTCAGTTTCTCTTTATTTGAACACATTCAGAATGTCCTGCTAACTAACAGGGCTTATGTAAGATAGTAAGTCCAGAAAATAATTCTCTTGTGAACAGTTTTAAGATGTGTATAGCACAGGGAGAAGTTACACTCTTCGATCTCCATTTGGTATTTTAATCACAGTGTGACATCTGACTGAAGATTTTTTCAAAAGCAGTGGGAATTGCAGCATTTTGAGTCTTGTCGTATATATGTCAAAAGTGAAAAGGACATGGTACCTTTTTATGGACTTCTGATGTATGTGGAACATGCAAATCAGATGTTGGATTCCTCTCATGTAATTGGTGTCTGTGCTGCAGTGGGCAGAAGGATGACAAGGGTCTCTGCCAAAAGAACTGCTGTCTTCAGTGCAGTGAAAGGAGTAGATTAGGCAGTGCTGTGCAGACAGCGTGGGACCAGCCAGACTGCGCTGGGCACTTGTGTGAGCAAGTGTGTTTGTGCACTGCACTGATGTCACCAGTCTGGGCCTGCAATCAGCTTGGGGTCTCTGTCTTCACAGGTAAGATTTCCATCTGCTTGGCTCCTCAGGCTTGAAATGGTAAAGGAGAGCCCGTGAGTCTCCTGCACAGTTGAAAATGCTTTTTATGTTTAACCCAAAATCTTTTGCCTTCCACGTGTAATGCCCAGTGCCCTTTGCTCTTGAGGTTGCTGCCAAGTCTTGATTCCTTCCTATTGCAAGTTTGGACAAGCGGAATATCTTGAATTTGTCGCCTGAGAATTCTGTAGTATCCACGACCTTCCAGATGTCTTTCCTTGCAGTCCATGACTTTTACATCACCAAACAGCTCTCAGTTTACAGGCTTGAGTGTTTCCTTTCTCTCATCAGGCAGTACAGAAAATGTACCATGTAGGTGTTTTTTCTGTTTTTTCTCACTCTTTTTTTTCCACGTGGATTTAGTTGAATTAACTGAGTTTTTTTATCCTCAAATCTTTGGTCTTAAGTCTGAAAAAAAAAAAAAGGCATTTTAGGAGAGATTGGCCTTAAACTGCGGAATGTTCTGTAGCCATATGCGCAGTGCCCTAGTCATGAGGCTGAGAGGTCTTGTGTTTTCTAACATGAATATTCTGTTTCAGGTGCCAGTTGCAAAGTTTCAAGAACTGAGATACAATGTTGCCCTTATACTGAAGGAAATGAATGATTTGGAGAAGAGGAGCATACTGAAGATTCAAGACTGAACACTCTTTAAATTGGGAGTTTATGGAAGAGATCTGAAACCTGGAAGAGATCTGAAATATGGAAGGGATCAGCATGTTTTGTGAATGGCAAAACAGGGGACCATCACCACTTTGCCTCTATGAACTTCAGTGGGGCATTTATGATGTCTGCTGTAAATATTTTTTTTCAATTCCAGTGTTAAAAGCACAAGCTCTTTTTGTAAGACTTTGGAAAAACAAAACATGCATCTATGAAAAAGTATAATGCTGTTTGGGAACATTTTTGCATGATTCATCAAAACCTTTCTTAAATAACTGTCTTAATAGATGTAAGAGTCATTTATTTCTGATTATGATTCATAACTCTAATTTTTTTTGAAAGTGTGCTACCGGAAGCCCCATCAATGTATATGTATCATAAGAAAGCTCTGCAATATTTCAAATGAAAAATAAAATAACAAACCCACTCCTGCCTTCTAGTATGACAAATGTGATCTTGAGTTTTGCTTTAAATTGTTGCCTTGTTTCTTATTAAGTGACTATAGTTTAGCTATGGATATTTAAAGCCTAATGTGGAAGAAAATTGGAAGTCTGTGGATCAAGAAAGAAGTACCATCTGAGCTTCCAGGACTAATTCCATGGAATTACAGCAGTGGAAGGGTGAAATCTGTGTCTTTATCTGGTTGATGAGAATGGGCTAAATAGCAGTAATCTCATAGTTTTGTAACTGGAAATGCTTGTCTCTTGTTTCATGTGTTGCCTGTGTGTTTGATTCCATGAAATCAGCTGACATGACTAGGCAGAAACCTCTGGCCTGCAGTGATGGTGAGCAGCGAGAGGCAGTGATCTTGTAACCCAGTACAGCTCATCAGTCATGCAGGCCAGACCCCAGCATGAAGGGGCTGCCTACAGCCTCTGGGATGGAAGTCACAGGTATCAGGATATCCAAGCCCCCAGGTCGATAAAGCAGTTAAGCGCAGGCTGAAGTTCCCTGAGTTGCCCAGGCAGTTGGACTGGATGGTCACTGTAGGTCTTTCCCTTTGTACTGGAATAGTCTATTTTAACTCCTTTGGCCCATGAGTTTACCTTGGGAGGACTCCCTTCATGTGAAACATGTTTCAAGTCTCATTTAAATGCTGTGGTACCACATGTATGTCCCTAAGAGCTTTGCCAAGAAAGGATGAATTCCTCAATCCTTACCCAAATGAATTTTCCCCGGCAGCAAAGACAGGGAGGCTGTGAACAATTGCCCTAAGACAGCAGGCTGTGGGCTCTAGAACTCAGTTTATCTTTCTAAAGTCAGTTGTACTTTAGAAAGCACATGCCACTGCCACTGTTAAGCACTGGTTTATTCCAGCTAATTGCAGGTTTCTATCACAGTAATACCACCCATAATTCTCTCTTTCACGTTTTATGATTGTAGAACTTGCCTTTATCTTCCTCACTCCCTGCAGAAAACTGCTGAAATTAAAATCGTGGATTAAGGAGGCCTTTTACACTCCCACAGATGTTTGTGTAGGAAAGGATGACTTGCCTTTTGGATTTTAAAAATCACAACAAGCGTAGTAAGACTTACTTGTCATGCTTTTTAAGAGGAGACTTCTCTGACAGCAATCCGTACCAATCTAAAGATAGCTGAATAGCTGTGGTCCAGAAAGCTTTTAAAACCTGTGCAAGAATGTGTCCTGTAGTTTCAAATAAACCATCAGCCAGGATTTCAGACTGTTCAAAAGCTTCCTGTTCCATTTGCTTTGTAGCAGACTCATAAATAACTTCGGGTTTGATCCATACTGAATCTTAGTCTATTAACTTCCAAGTGGACTGTAGGCTGCATTAATTCCTCTATGAAGCTTGTTCCCCTTCCTTCTGGAATTACCGCATTATCACAGGCAGTGAAACAAAACATGCATCCTTGTGTTCCTTGTTACATTTCCCTTCTGCATGTTTAGGTTTACTTGGTTTCAAAGTGGCAATCTATCTCGGCTGAGCCTAAGTGAAGTCTTTTCAGACAAAGAACTCTGCTGCATGGAGATAAAATGACCTGTTGCTCAAGGCATTTGCAAAGTCATTTTTTACTGGTCAGAGCAGAGGCATTCACGAATACCTTCTAGACAAAATATATTCATTTGGTGGTTCTGTAACAACACTTGCTCATGTTCTCCAGTAATGGAAAGACTTCTTGACCGGATTTGTCATGTTCTCTGGACTGCTTAGTCTCGAGTTTGTCTTGCCACACATTAAGCAGCTGTTTACTGTAATTGGAGGTTTACCGTGTGTACTGGGGGGTGCTTGAAAACTTGGGGTGTTCATTCCTCTCTACTTAAGAATTAATTTGGCCTTTTCTCCTGACAGATTAGTAAAGCAGAAGTTGTCACCAAAATGTCCAGTGGGAGTGCACAGTGGATAGTTCGTCACTTTTGCTAAAATAAGAGTCTTCAAAATACTGTTAGGTTCTTCAGAATTCCTAGTGAATTACTGGTTAAATATTTGTTCAATGCTGAAATATCTTCTTCCTTTACAACTAAAATACTCTGGAATTTGAATTTCACTGAATTTCTGATTGTAGCACTTTCTTTCCAATGCAGAACAAAAGCAACCTTCTAAGAATCTGGATATGGCTGAAGAGAAATTATTTTATCCAAGTCATTGGAGGTTTGGTTATGCTTCGAGGGCACGTTGTGAATCCCCCTTCCAGTATCATGCAGTGAGAGATACAGCCTGCGTGGGATGCTTGCTTTGTCGGTCCTGAGGTCTTGTCAAGCTGATCACCAATCAGTCAGCAATTAAGCAGCAGGGGTTTTTGTGGGAAGGGCCCTGGGTTTTTTTCTTATTACACAGTTCATGGACCAGTAGGTAACAAGAACCTTTTGCAGGCTCTGTTGGTATTTTTCCTTGAAAAACAAACCTCTGTGATCGTGTTGCTCTCTCTATTGGTGCCTCACATTTATTTAAACTGGATCATGTATTTGTGTCTTAATTGTAGTGATTTTCTAACGGTGGCATATGAACATAAACTTCTTCATTACACTTTTTCTTTAATTTCTTTTATAGAGGACAGAATATTATGCCTTTTCTTTCAAGATTAATTAATTTTAAACAGATTTAAAATAGAATTTGGACTTGATTGTTTCTCAGTGTAAATCATGTGTGCATGATAGCAAGGATGCCCAGTACATGAAAGAGTAGTCACCATAGGCAGAATGCAAAAGAAGAGGTAAATATAGTTGCCAAAAGTCATTCAGAGGTTCAGTGGCAAAACAGTTTTGCCGAATGTACGTGTCTTCTCTTGTTCCCTGTGCATAAGGTATTGCAGCTTCCTGCTTGGTGCTTTTTTAAAATTGCCTCAACTGCATGGGCCATGAGTCCAAGTCTGTTCTTGCTATGGACTATTACAGCACGTGCAGAGCACATGGAAACGAAAAGCCATCTGTGGCTGTATTTGTGATGTGACTTTTCACATCCCTTCTTCCACTAGAGAAGGAGCTCTGTCAGCATGACTGGTGGTTTGGAATTTCACACTTGGGTTAATTATGTTTGAGAGGGGAAAGAACCAGGTTTACTGGTGGCTTTTGTGGTCTCAAAGCCTGATGCAGTTTAGAGATCCAGAAGAAGGCTGAAGAATGTAGTCATGCTCTCATGCTGCCTGTTATGCCAGCCATTAGCTGCTGGAAGATCAGTATTGTGCTCATTGTCATTAAAAGGAAGAAGTTAAACCTCCCTTTGCAGAAAAATCATACAAGGGAGATGTGCTTTTGCAGAGTGAGTCACCTCCTCACTTTAACTTTTTCTGTTTAAGTAAAGGATAAATCCATTCTTGATCTCATGAACAATGCAAGTAGGCAGGAGGGTGCTTTTTTGCCTTTTTCTTTTTTTCTTTTGCCTTCTCATCAAGTACACCTCATGACCTACTGCTGCTCCAAATACATGAATATATGTATGAATGTATGAAAACTATGCTTTCAGGATGCGTTATATAAAAACACCCCAGCATATCTAGATTATGTATGATCAATTCACACAGCTGTTTTTGCTTTAAAAGTCTTTGCAGAGCCAGGCCTGATGTCAGAATCAACTATTTAGTAGTTGTTTGACTTCTAGTGAACAGAAAATCAGTATCTTGGCTTTAAAGTACTTTGCTGTTAGTGACTGTATGGCTCACTCTGTACCTGTCACACCCCACCAAGCAGTAACATTTACCAAACACCACACATACCAGGAACTAGGAGAGGCAGAGCCAGCTAGTTTCTCTCCTGAAAAGTAACAGAGTTGTTGCCCATGGCTCATCTGTCATAAGGTCTTAACTATTTGCAGGCTTGAGATAAAGGTCTGTGTTCTGAACCCTCCTAAGCACACAGCTCCCACCACAGGGAGTACTTCATAAGCACAGCTGCTCTTTTCCCTTGAATTGTTTCAGCTACGTGGAAGAGAATTCCCAGAAGTGCATTTCCCAGTGCTTTTTTGAGACTCCTTTTGGTCCGGAGCACTCAGGCTGCCAGCCAGCCCTGCAAATGCTTTCATACATTGAGAATAGGAACTCTGGAAGTTCCTTACAGAGCACAAATGCTGATTGCATTTCCTATGATAAATCTATTCCCCTTCCCTGTCTTGAATTCATGTGCTGCTAGAAACCCTCCCTTTATATCATGACTTATCTCTTTAAGTGTCTGCTATGTAACTATGTAAATACTGGTGGTGTATCTCTGATAGAGAGATTGTCACTGCATTGCTACTGGTAACCAGTGGTTATGTCACTTTCCCTCGCTTGAATAGGCTTTGACTCATAGTGGTTTTCAGGACAATGGTTATAAAATAACACACCGAGGGGTTGCTGAGACTATAGTTTTGCAATAGAGACAACTGTCAACCTCAAGGCTACAAGAAAGCATTTTTCTTCTTTTTTCTTAAGGGTTTTGTTCTTTTCTAGCATGAGATTTTTTTGCATGGAAGTTTGGAAAACAAGAAGTCTATGTTAGCAAGCTGGAGCCTGGAGGGAAAACCCCACACTCCTGAGCACAAATGCTCCTTCTTTCTAGCTCTTCTGAAGCACTGCTTAACTGAAATTTAAGTGCTTCAGTTGTCCCACCTTTCTTTGGATTACTTGCTGGCCAGCTGTGCCATACTTTGAATTATTGTCTGATTTAAGTGATGGCAGAAAGAAGTACTGAAACCAGTGGTTATTCAATTCTTTTTCTAATTAAAGGACTTGCTTGAGAACAACAGTTAGATGTCAAACTTTTTCTTTCTTTTTTTTAGAGATTCAAGAATCCTAAAGACAAGGGGCAAATTTTTGGTAGATGAAAAACGTCTTCACATCACAGCAATCAGTTTCCAGGTACGTATCTGATTTTCTGTATAAGAATAGTGTTGCCTACACTTGGACACATAAACATCACAAAATTAGCCCTCCATTATTAATTCAAAATGTGTATCATTAAAAGTTAATATCCAGATTTTAAGCAGTTTTAAACTAATTTTGCTATTTAAATCTAAGTTCGTCTGAATTTTCTCGAGTATTCTCCCTAAACAAGGTCTTGCAAAACTCAGGTTGCCTCTCCTTTCCTTCATCTTTTCTCCCGTCCATTCAAGTTCCGCAGGCAAGGCTTGTCCCTTAATACCTGCTTAGCTCACACAGTCTAAGCTGGGGAGTCCAGACACTTCTGTAAGTAAGAAAATGGAAATTAAGTCCTTCATCCCCTCTCTTGAGCTTCGTGAGAAGGCTGATTATATCACTAATAAGATATCATCAGAAATTTCAAATTCTGCAGTGGATTTTAAGACACTGTGAAAAGCGTTCTGTATTTTTAGAATACAAGTGTATGTATACATAACGTGGACATTTCTAGTAGCTGTAAAATACGCACAAGGCTGCAAACAAAAAGCATTACACTACTTGTTTTAGAAGAACAGCTTCTTTTCTGTAGTAGCACTGGTGATTTTCTCCCTAGACTACATTTAGCACAGACAGTTACACAACTAGTGCACGTCTCTCATCTAACAGGAATTGGTGGGAACGTGCAGGTTAAAACGGTCAACAGAGCTGCTCTTAAGTAAAGCAAAGATACATCAGAAGGCATGTGCGTTTCGTCTAGAACCTGGCACGGACAGGTAGAGCTGTACAACATGCCACACTGCAAAACTAAATAAAGGCATTTTGCTTCTAATGTTTTCCTTAGTTGTTCTAAAACCAAGAGAAACTGACATTAAAATAGCTCCACTACTACGTAGATCCCCTTAAAGAGAATGATTAACTGTGTAGCTATAAAGCTTCCCGATTCCAGTTCTAGCAGGAAATGGCATTCTCGGTTTTCAAAATCACTTCGAGACGATGTTTCTTTCGCATTACCGGAGGTACCAAAACACCGAACCCTGGAGCGAATTCCGTGTCTCACCGAGGCGCCGGTGCAGACCAGCGGGTCAAACCGAACTCCGAGCACGGTGTGCTCGGAGGGCAGCGCTCCGCAGCCCAGCGCCTCTGTTCTCCGCACGGCTCAAACTCCCCCGCCCTGGGGGAAGCACCGCCGGGACGAGGTGTCCGAGAGGGCGGAGGAGCCCTCCGGGGGAGCTGGGGGCAGGGGGGAGC
>VZRR01000971.1:1197733-1256134 GCA_013398015.1 Oreocharis arfaki
TCGGCGGGCGGCTGCACGAGGCACTACCGCTGTACCAGCTGGCGTCCCGCCACCAGCAGCTGCGCGCCGAGCAGCTGGAGAAGCTGGTGGAGGGCCTGGCGCAGAGTGTCCGGATCAAAGAGGGGCTGCCCGCCGCCGGGCAGCCCGCGGCACCCCGCGAGTGGGACGTCTTCAGGTGCCGCAAATGCCAGGGCTTCCTCTTCGAGCCCGTTTCCTTGCCTTGCGGACACACGTTCTGCAAAAAGTGCCTGGAGAGGGACCGGGCGCCCGAGTCCCGCTGCGTCCTGTGCAAGGAGGCGGGCGGCGCGGCGGCCGGGCAACTCCTGCGGGTCAATGTCATCCTCAGCAACCTGCTGACCAAGTGGTTCCCCTGCCAAGTGAAGGCTTCGCAGCTCCGGCACGAAGGGAATCTCCTCTACAAGGAGAAGAAGCTCCAAGCAGCCCTGCAGAAGTACAACGAAGCGGTCAGCCTAGGTAAGGGCTTCCCCTCCCCGATGCTGGTCCCCGGCTCCGCGCCGGGGGAGATAACTTTCCACCGGCTGGGGCTCGCTGGCGGCCTCTCCGGCGCCGCTCGGCCGGAAGTACCCCGGTGTCCGAGAGTGTGCCTGGGCCACGCTCCCGGCTCGCCGCCGGCTGCCCGGGCCGGGTCCCGGGGCGGGTATCGGGACAGCCCCGGAGGGGAGCCCCAGAGAGGAGTCGCGGCTCTTCGGCCCGCGGTGAAACTGGGTCAGGAGAGCAGCGGTTGCGTAAGCCCGAGCCTGCGGTCCGGCTGGGCTCCCCCCGGCCGGCGCCGTTGTGTAACTGGCGGAGCCGGGAGGGAGCGGAGTGCCGCGCCCTGGGCATCCCGCTGCGCCCTGGGACGGGCTCTGGGCGCGGGGGATCCCTGCCGACCACCCCCGTGCGTGGAGGAGCCGCTCGCTGCCGAGCGCGAAGGCAGCGGCGGGGATGCGTGGCCGGGTGTCGGGCGTGTCCTGCACCCCCGGCCGGCCCGGCCCGGCTCTCCCGCCCCATCTCCGGGAAGCGCCTGCGGGGCTGTGCAGGGAGACCTTTTGATGCGGTCCTTTTCATGCAGTTTGAGGAAAAGTGATTCACTTATTACTTGCACGCTGCAGGTAATAAGTGGAAGTTCAAGGCAAGGTGAAGCGTTTCATTTAAATGAAAGTGTTCCTAAGAAAAGTGCCCAGCCTTCCCCTAGCACAGGCTGTGTCTCGATGCTACAGTGTGTGTAACTCGGTGATCAGTGTAGCGCTACCTGATTCTTCACGCTGTCACTTCTTTTCCTGTGTTTTGAGCTCTGGCATGAAAAGACCCTCATTTATCGCTTAAAAACTTTGATGCTACAAATTTTGAAATTTTGAAACTCCTTCCTGCACTATGACTGCATTGCTCCTGCTGTCTTAAATGTCTCTGCCAGCCATCTGATCATCAGTCGATGCTGGTAATTTATTGTGTGAGCATCTCAGTATTTATTTGTGCAATGTTCTCTGCAGTTATATAATACGTAGCTGGCATTTTGTCTGGAGTTGCTCAAAGAGATTTCCAGATTTAATTTATTACATAGTTATTTAAAAACGGTATTTTGTGGGTTTGTGCGACTTGGAAGCACCAACATGTGTTTAAAAACAGTAAAAATTAAGGTCTAAAGCTTATGTAACTAATTTCTTTTTACTTAATCAACCACTTGTCTATTTCCTACAGCTCCAAATGACCATTTACTATATAGCAACCGGTCCCAGATTAACTCTACTTTGAAAGCTTGTGAAGATGCATTGCACGATGCAGAAACAGCATGCAGGCTCCAGCCGTACTGGTTGAAAGTAAGTTCTGATTCCAGTTGTACTTTTTTAAAACCTTGATACTGCCCTGATAGGAAACCGCTGGAATGGTCAGAATCTGAGGGAGGCTTCAAGTCCCGTAATTTCTTGAACTCCCACGACTTATAGACATTTAACCATGATATTCTGTAGCTTCCTGAGGTGAAGGAAGAGAGTGCTAGCCCTGGAGGGTGAGCTAAGGCTGTTATCTTTGACTTGGATGAATATCAATTTTGTGAACTTTCTAAAAATTGAATGCTATGCTTATATCATTCCATAAGGACAAAATTGCTATTTTAGAAGGTGGATATAGGGGAAATAACTGGGCCCAAGTGCTGTGAGAATCATCCTTGCATGAGCTGGAGAATATCCTGTTTATGCTTGTTGTTTTCAGGACTGTTGTGTTTCGAAACCCAGACACTGGTGGTGTCTAGGTGTAAGACATGGTTATGGTGATTTTTCCTGTCTAACTTTTCTTTCTTCAGAAAGATCTTTTGTACTTTGATTGTGGTTTTATTGCATATTCTCTTGACAAAAGCTGCAGCTGTGGATGTGTTGCCTTGCAGGGTCACCTAAGGAAAGGACAAGCATTAGCTAATCTGGGGAAAACAGAAGAAGCTTTAAGGGAGTTTCTATTCTGCCTTGCTCTAGATACTGGGAACAAGATGGCCAAGTCTGAGGCTCAAAAGGTGAGTTCCCTAAATCATCTGGAACTGCACAAGTTTTTTCAGTGCCCTTTCATAAAGGAGGATAAGATTTTTTTTCTTTTCCTCTCTTGTTACTGCAGAGAGCTGGGTGGAGATACAAATCCAGACTGTTGTTTACATTTGAGTTGTGTATTGCTGATCTGAAGATAGGAGGGTAGCAAGGAAATGTACTCAGCAGCCACTCAGTGGAAACAGTTACAGCGTTAGCATCAGCAAATTTGAAGGAAAAATGAATTGTTAATAATTGCCACCCACAGACTATTGTGATTCTCAAATTTCTAATCTGATTCCTAGCCTGGCAATCTGTTACCAATGATGGAGTGCAGAAGACGGGGAGTTGCTACTGAATGTTGTATCAGGCCATTGACTGTCAGAACACAACACGCAGCACTCATCGATCTCCACTTGGGAGCAGCACCTTTCTTCCTACTGCCAGTCGTGCTGCCCGAGTGTCAGTGTGTGCAGGAGGTGTGAAAGAGGAAGCAGTCGACAAAGGAAGAGCAGTTTTAAAATAGTTTTTTAGGGTTGCTAATAATTAATGCTAAATAAGCAAAGAACTGAGTCTGCAGTGAGACTTTCAGTAGCAGCCTACAACGTGTTTGAATTCTTATATGGCTTTTGTGAATACTGCTGTTTTGCCCACCCCTCAAATCTCAGGTATCCTGTAAATCAGTATTTTGATATTTGACTTTTTTTTTGTTGTCATCATAGCTAAAAGGCTCAGTGTTACAGTGATTACTTATGGCAATAAAAATATAATAGTTTTTTTTTCCTTCATGGCAGTGTGTTTGTGCCATTCTCAATCTCTGGTGGGATAGGAATGTTAGGGTTTCCATGTGCTGTAGCATATAAGGCTTTCTAAAGGCACAGTAGAATTCTTACAGTAAAACTGTATTCATGAAGGTAACAGAGTATAACCTGAATGGTTGTAGTGAAATCAAATTTCTATCTCATTTAATGTATGGTTGAGATTTCAGCCTCCTTTGAGGATTTTTTTGTTACTGATGTTTGAGGGTTTTGTTTGCTTTTTTCCCCCAGTTGGTTCTGTGCAGTCTTTCATTGTCATTGTGTTATGATTTGTGCTCATAGTCATGCTGGGAGACTTTCTGTGCACAAGAGCAAAATGACCAGAAACAAACAAATATGTTTCTAACTTCTGACTCCAGACAGCTGTTTCCAAGACATTTAATTTCTGAGCAGTGGGGTTCTGAGAAAAACTAGGCTTCTTAAGACTGAAAGAATTACTCGTGCACTCATCAGACACAGAGTTTATCCATGACGCAATATTTTACTGGGTCATTTCCAGGGCTGTTTGCATAACAATGACATACTACCAAATGCTTTGGGTGCAGTTGTGATGTTCTGCTTGTATTAACTGTCTGCCTGCGTTAGTTTGGACATAGTGTGATCCTGTGAAATCCTTTTTGGCTTTGAATAGAAATCTTGGCTGTCATGTGGCTTCCTCGTGCATCAGCAGGATCACCTCAGCAGTATGTTGGAATTAGTTTTTGAAGTGTGAATCTTCTATTCAGCTGTTTCTTTCCTTAAATAATCATCTGATGAGCTATGCCATACAAGGGGCTTCAAGCTGCCACTTGAAACAGATTCCCTTATTTTCTTATAGCAAATGAAAAATAAGCATTTTTCTACTGCCTACCTTTCTTGTATTCTCACATAAGTGAGTTAGAAATAGCTCCAGTTTACAATATCAGACACATTTATCCAACTGATCTTGGATTAAGCCTGTGAGATGAGTGCTTTCTGTACTAGTAAACTCCAGTGAAAGCTGATGTGCAGCAAAAAAACCCCCAAAAACCAGAAACATTTAAGAAAGATGTTAATAATTTCTGGCAAGCCCTGAACTGCAGGACAAAGAGGACAAAGGCATGTGTGTGTCACATCACAGAGAATGGTTAATAACTCTGTGGGCTTTTTTAACTCTGAGAATGTTTCTTGCTGTCTGTTTGGCCTGTATTGCATTAGCTCTTGCACTTTTTGTTCCTCCCATAGTTTAAAGGGCTCTTTAAATGGTTTTAACGAAATCATGGATGCTTCTTTTAGCTATTCCCTTACTTGCTTTTTCATTTAGAGGTTGCCAGGAAGGAACTAAGCAGTGAAGTGTTCTGTTTTATATCACAGCTTCTACTTAGTTTGTTTTCACTCATCCCGGGAAATGCTCAGGAACACTTACCTGATATCCTGCAGCTGTTGTCACATCACTCTAGATTAAAGGGGAATCTCCTAAATTCAGTGGGATCTGGAGGCACCAGCCATAACCTACAAAGGTTGCTCAAGGTAAAGATCAAGTCTGATGTGTGGTTCTTAATTTGTTGTGTGTTTTGTGTTCATACTGGGAAGCCTTCTCTCCTTTTTGCTTTTGGGAGATAGGAGGATACGTTTGCTCAAATTTTTGCTGAGTTTCAGAATACACAAAAGTAAGTTGACTTACTGAAGTCTCCTTATTTGACTTTTTTTCTTTAATAGAAGTCCTCTGTTGTTCTGATAAATTTTATGTCAGAATTGAGTGGGTTCTACCCCTGTAATTGTCTTAAGGTCTTTCAAGTAGTTGGTAGTGGAAAAGGGCCTCTGTACATTGGATGTAGATACCCTTAAAAGCTGTGAAATGCTAAAATCTAGAGCTTCAACTTGAGCTGTAACTGGTGATGCCAGTAACAAAGTCATTCTATACTCAGTCTGTACAATATTTAGAAGTTATTGTAGAGCTACATAAGATATATTAGCTACTTCATAACTTTGGTTTTGCAGCTGTAGTTTTGTAAATGGCTGTAGAGGTTTGCATTAATAGGTTTGTAGGGATCACTTCTGCTTCATTGAAACCTGAACTTTGGGATAGAGTTTGCATATATTGTATACTTAGGAGAAAACTTGGCTAGTCCTTACAAACAAAAGTGGTAGGTTTTGAGCAGCCTTGTGGAGACTGATAAGAAACAATCAGTGACATTGCCCACTGGAAAGGCTGCTAGGATATTCTGACAGGAAATCCTTTTGCATGAAGCCATTCTAGGGACAGTTCACTCATCTTTCTGCATGTTACACATCACCACAGCTCCTGATCACAATCCACAGTGTCTGTTTTCGGGTCCATCTGGGGAGTTGATGTTACAAAGCTGACAGGTGATGTCCTGCACAGTGGCTGCTCACAGGATGTCCTGTGGCCATAACGGGATAAACCCTGAGTGGTTTATCCTCTGAGAAAGGAATCTGCCTTGCAAAAGGAGGCTCTGGGCATTATCCCTCTTATAAATTTTGTGTGTTTTTACTGCTTCCTTAAAATAAACTGACATTGTTTTGGTTGTTCTGTTGGTTGATACCATCATCATGATATAAATAATATGTGTTTTCCCATAGGTTCAGTGATAACAATATATTTAATGTGAGATCTAGCCACATTTCTGCCTGAATCCAATTTCATGATCTTCAAGCTTTAATGCCACACAAAAGGGCTGAAAATACTCAGTGGTGGGGAGGGGAAATCAGGTTTGTTGGTTGCTTGCTTTTTGGGGTTTGGGTGTTTTTAATTAGGATTAGCAATTCTCAGACTCTTGCTTCTTGACCTACAAAGTCCTTCCTGGTCATCCATAATATTAAAGATTCGTGACAGGTTGAGTTTTTTCCTTGCCAAGTTGTTGGAAGATTGGTCTAATGTCAGTCCTCTCTTCACACAGGTCAATGTGGAACAGAAAAAGGGTTTTTCCATTCAAGAGGAACCAAATGTAACTACTTCTGGTAGTTTGAGGAAATCTATACAAATTGCAGAGAGCAAAAAGGACTGCTTGGAGGAGGAGGACAATTTCACCTCCATGCCAGAGTCTACTTTTCTCATCTCTGAGAAATGCAGCCTCCTGAAAAGGAAGTGCTGCTCTGAGGAGATGCGAAATGCTGAGGTGCCCTGCAAACTGATGAAGAAAGGTATGTTTAATTACACACAGGATAGGTTCCATGGCATGCAATTCATGGAAACTTTTCTTTTGTAAGATTCAGACAAAGAGGGACCAAATTACACTTTGCCTTTTATATTTTCTTTTGCCTAATCAAGGCATGTGTGATGTGGAATCTTTCCTGGGTGTAGAGAGAAAAAAAGTCTAAAAAGGGGCAAAGAAGGTTGGTTCATGTGCTTTTCTCAGCAGTGCTCTGAATCTTTTAAAGAACATCAGTGTTGCACATGGTCTTAGCACTTTCTATAACAATTTTAAAAGTTTAAAAGCACAAACTCTACTTGTTCTTGATACCTGGCCTTGTTTTCATGCTGTGGGAGGTATTTACAATCGTATCAGAGAAGAATTTGTCTCACTTTAGACTTTCAGTACTAACAAAAAGTGTTTTGACATTGATTGCTAATGCAAGGCCAAATTGAACCCTCTGTAAGTGGGTATAGTGTGACCAAAATTAAGAGGAGATGTGCTGATTTGTGCCAAGGCTGAATTTGAAGCTTTGCATAGAAATTACTGTAAAGATGCTTCATGGTTCAGTAAGTTGCAAGTATATACAGCACACATTTAAATATCATATGCTGGTGTAAATACATTAGGTAACATTGTGCTTGCATAGTTCTGTTCAATTACATTATAATTTTTTTTTCTTGTTGGTAGACACAGTTGATACTAAGGGAAATAGTACTGGACAACATATTCCCTTTGAAGTTGTGGATCCATCAGATTTGGACTGCTCCCTGTGTATGAGGTGTGTTCTTTTCTCACAGATATCTATAGCTTTCCAGCTGTATCTTCCTCCCTTTTCTGACCTAGAGATTTTCTAGCTTACTTGGTACTTATTTTTGCCTGTGACGTGAAATTAGCTTTTACTGTGACTGTTACTCCAGTGATGCATTTCTAGACCTTTGGTTCTGAGCACTGTTGATGAATGGGGACTCTTTGATCTTCTCTGGCCTAGTGATTGCTTTGGAAAGGGCACACAAATTCACGTGAGGGTTAAGCATGTTAGTGAAGGTGTCTGAAAGATTTACTCTCATCACTGACACCCACCCAGCCACTGACACAGTGCACAAACCCACAGTTTGTCATCTGGGAATTCATAGAGCTGTCTGTCACGAAAAGTACAAAATACCTAGAGACCACATCCAATGAATATTCTGAGTTTGCATGTGAAGTACTGTGTTGCTGCTATTGCAATAGGAGGATCTTGCGAGTAAACAAGAGCATGTTTTAACTCTTTTGCTTAAGAGATTTGTTCCTTGCTTTACTGAGGCAGTCACTCCATTTGCTTGAAGATTTCTTCCAGTTAAACAACAGTTATTCCTGGGGACACCAATGACTTAGTAAAACAAGTAGGAGTTGTCAGCTACATCTGTTTTACTACTCGTTTTGTACAAAACATTTCAGCTTTCGCAAATACATTATGTGGGGTTTTTTAGTGATGTAGAAATATTGGGAAAGTGTGCACTCACTGCAGTGAGTGTTGCTTAGGTTGTTTGTTGGTTTTTTTTTTAATTACCCAGATTTATCTATAATGCATGTTGGGGTTAGTTTTGCACAATATTTTTTAATTCTTAAATACCAGATAGCCTCTTTAGGGATTTACTTTTGAAGACCTGTGTTTTGAGAGATCTGGATTTTGTTGTTTGTATGCAGAAGAGGGGGCTTCAATTTTTCAGACAGACGGAAAGCTTTGAGGACCAACTGCTGTATTGTCTGATTTGCTTCTGCTTGGAATCAGTCAGACCTGCCTGCTCTCCCTTTGCCTGTCTACAGCTGAAACATGTTCCAAAAGTTTATGCAGCTGTCAAAACACTCAGTAGTGCGAAGAGCAAAACCTTCCTCTAACAGAAATCCGTGCAATTAATCTTAGATGGTTTGGTGGTTCTGCTTATCATGTCCACAAGGCATTTTTCAGACATTTTGAATAAAAATAATTAGTCCTTTTTTCTCATCCTCTATGTTAAATCAGAAACAGCCAGACTACAATACATTTGTAAAGGAATTAGCCCAAGGATTACTGATTCCCTTACAGTATAGAGGATGGTATAGGTGCTGCACTTGTAACTGCAGTCACAAATCCAGGCCTTGCCTTCAGAAGGATGTTAGCTTTGTAACATCACTGCACAAGGAAGGCTTGTGTTCAGGAAAGCTCTCATAAGGTCTTTCTTCTTATTTATGCAGACTGATTATAATTATTTCCTGCCATGTTCTTCAGAAGTGTTTTGGGGATTTGGTTCCTGAGATACTTTGGACTAATTACCTAGTAACCTACTGACCTGTTCACAATTAACTGCAGGAGCTGTTATTAACCTGTTTGTCTGATGGAGTGGCCAAAATGTTATTGATTTACCTTTGCTCCAGCAGCAAGCAGAAAATACAAAGTAGTCAGAGCAACATACTGGTGAGAAAAGGAGCATTATTCTGCTGCAATTTAGTTTCTGCTGTTACAGTAGCTCAAAATAATCTGATGAGAAATCTTAGTGTGTCGTGTTTCTTCATGCAAGTCATGGAGCTTGTCCAGGTCCTCTTAGAGTTGTTAGGAAAAGCTGCTGCTGGCTTTTGTGATAGCTGGACCTGGGAATCTTACCAGGAGTATCTTGTCTTTATGCTACATTTCAGATGAAGTCAGTCCCTACTAGATAATTACATATGCGATGCAGTCCTTACTGGAACACGGGGTAGAATTCAGTGCTTCACATAGTTTAAGTGAGGTTTCTGTTCTTGAAACAATTAACAAGTGTTTCCAGTTACACCATCAAGTTGCAATAAGATGTGTGTGGCATTTTAGATACTATTTCATATGTTCCGTTGCTTAAATGTCAGTGGTTTTAGTAACTAATGACATTTAATAAGCTCTCTATGGCAGTCTTGTTAAAAGCCAATTACATTCTTAAATACACTCATCTTGTTAAAGATGCTAATAAACTTGGGTTTACGCATTGTAATAGCCACATGTTTAATAGAACACAGTGTACTGTTTTGGTAAACTAATGCTTTAAAGAAAAATTATTAATTCACTTAAATGATAATGAGACTAATATTAAAGACCTTAAAATGCTTAGACAGTATGTTGTAAAATGCAGTATATTCCAGACAATTTAGTTTCTAGTTTTTAATTATTTCTATTTTTTAAAAAAACTTCTATATTATTTACATCTCCTTAACGTCCTTATTGACAAGGAAACATGACTTTGCAATATTACATAATCATAATAAGGAAAAAAATCTTTACATGAAAATAAGTATCATAGAAGTACTTGAAATGGGTAAAGAATAGGTACCATGATACTTTGAAGACCTGGCCTTATATATTTAAATATTCTTCCAGATGAAACATGAACCTCCTGTCACTCATTTTCCAGAAAAGCAGTCACTTGAAGGTTAAAAACTCTATCACCCCTCCCCTCCCCCACCAAAAAAAGAGGTATACCCATTAGAGCTGGCAATAATAGAATAATAAAATTGTTTAGGTTGGAAAAGACCTCCAGGATCTTTGAGCTCCACTATTTATTCCAGAGCTGCCAAGTCCATGTTTATTGCAGTTACTTGTGTGGGATATTACTGCAAGTAGGGATTTTGTGCTTAGCTCTACACATACAAGTAATCACAAAATTTCCACAGTAATAGTTGTGCAAGTATTGCTCGATTTCATTAGTGGAGTCAGATGGTCCAACTTCTGGTTCTGTTTATTGCTAACACAGAGGAAAACTAAATGCTGGCTTGTTGGAAGTTCATGACAGTATTGTCCCTCACATTCACTGAAGTCAGAGTTCAGGGGCTGCCTTTTGTGTTGGGTGGCAATAAAAAAGTCTGTAAGCTGAACAGATACATAAGTTGGTTGAAGAAATCAAAAGCAAGAAGCAATGTTATCCCTGTAGTAGTCAGTAGTTAACTTAGTGAATGAATTCAGCTATTTTTGGTAGCAACTTTTTTCTTTTACTTTAGTACACGATATTGTTGTCTTTTTGCTCTTGGATTTTCCAATCCAGGCTCTTCTATGAACCTGTCACTACACCTTGTGGACACACCTTCTGTCTCAAATGTCTGGAGAGATGCCTGGATCACAACCCAAAATGTCCCCTGTGCAAGGAAGGGCTCTCAGAGGTAATCCTTGGATTTTTTCAGCATAAGTTCAAGTGCAAGTGATAGGAACAACTTCACCTTCAGACAGCCTTGATATTTACCAACACAAAAGAAATGTTACGTAACTCAGGAAGAATGTGACTTTTAAAATGCTCTTGTGAGTTGCCAAGCGTGGCTAGTCTCTGTTCGAACCTTAGGACCAGGCCTGTACTTAAAAAATCCGTAGGTGATTTTTACTTTCCAGATTTCCTGAGTAAATGTCTGTAACACAGGGAATAGTTAAAAAATGAGCTCTTCACTGGCAAGTTTAACAGATGATAGAATCACAGACATCAGTAAATGAGGGTAATGGATATGCCCTTTGCACAGGCACCACACACTGTGAAGTGCTGGATGTTCTCTCTAACTGCTTGTGTGTGTTCTTACTGCAGTGCTTGGCTATGAGGAAGTACTGTAAAACAGTGCTAATGGAGGAGCTAATAGCCAGATATCTTCCAGAAGAACTCACTGAAAGGAGAAAGATTTATGAAGAGGAAATAGCAGAGCTTTCCAAGTATGTAATCCATTTATGTAAAATCCCATCTCTAATTCTGCTCCTGTTAGCTGTGAATGGCTCTGGCTGCTGTGGAACATGAGCTGAGATGCTGATGGTGCTTCTTTCTCTGCATTACGTGATTTCAGAGAACAAGGTCCAGGTGAAATCGTGCTTGAGTGAGCATAAAAGCTGGACACTGTGCTAAACAATAAAGAGAAGTAGAAGAAATCCAGAAGGTTGCTTTATAAACAGAGTACAAAGCAATGTGTCTGCTTTCAGTGGACCTCTATGGAAGGCACGGAGTGAGACCATAGGTAGAAGCAGTCCAACAGGATGGGGTTTGGAATATACTGGATAGGGAAGAAATGGGATTAAGGGAAATAAAATAAATAAAAGCAATACTAGAGATACAATAATGCTTTCACTAGCAAATCCAGAAATCTTAATGAAAAATTTGTCTGCTATTAAGTGGTATATAATTTTCTAGAGTATTTAGTCAGTTAAAGGGAAAATAATTTTAGTTTTTACCTACTCTATTAAGAATTTTATTCTAAAGATGTTGTAATTTCTATTTAAAGATGTCATAATTTTTTAAAATGTTACGTGTTTTATACCTTGTCAGTAGTTTAGTAAAACATCATATCTGATTTTTCCTTTCTTTCTTACAGCCTAAATAAGAATGTTCCCATATTTGTGTGCACAATGGCTTATCCTACAGTCCCGTGTCCTTTGCACATCTTTGAGCCGTGTTATCGGCTGATGATCCGGAGGTGCATGGAGACTGGCACCAAACAGTTTGGGATGTGCATCAGCGACCCTGTCAAGGGGTGAGTGAAGAGCTTGGACCATATGAGGTACCCACTTAGTCCAGCCAGTGGAGAGGTGCAGAAAGGTCCATGGCTGTAATATCTGTGGTAGTTATCCTGTAGAGAATGTTTCTTCCTAATCATGCGAGTTAAAGACATTGGGGAGACGGAAATTTTTCTCTTGGGCTCTTGGATTCTGACTGATACGATGGTCTGTTCTCTCAAAACACTCATAGCTGAATGTGTATAATGTGATTGAGCTGCTGACCTCTTGTAATACATGAAAAGAAAGCGTATTTTTCTACTGCTTTCAAATCTGCTGAATGTTTTGGCATAAGAAATCGAAATGGCAGTAAGGTGTGTTCTTGGGCTTAATTTCTCTAAATTATGGGATCTGTTTATATCGTCACTGCTCTGAATATAGAGGAGGCTGCAGAGGTAAAACAGGACCTTCATAAGGACTGGCTGAGCACTTACATTGAAGCATTTACAGTCAATCTTAGGTAATTTGACTTCAATGTCTGACTCTGTTTAGCTTTCCTCCCTTCTTTTCAATGCTATAAACCTACTGGGTATGTATACTCTGTGAAAAGTATGATTTGCAGAAAATAACCTCCTGCAAAGTAAAATCTGCTGAAATTATGTGAAAACTTTTTTCTTCATAGATTTCCTAGTCCTTCCATAATGCTAATATTCTGAATTGCACTTGTCCTTCTGTACAAATTGACTGAACATATTAGGATTATGGAGAATGTGTTCTTCTGCACTGTATAACTTTCAATTTCATAAGGTGTTCCCTGTATTCCAAAACATCCAGTTAGCATTAATCAGATTAGACACTCTGAATCTTCCTGATAGTTTTTCAGACAATTGTGGAATAATTTGAACTACAGTAGGTCAGTGCTATGAACAATAGAAATGAGCTGACATTGGTAAATACCTCTGTGGTAGGGACTGGCTGCATGGCAGCTCTGTGGAACTCAGGGTGGAGAGAATAAGACTTGTTTACTTGCTTTTGTTCTGATTTCAATAGGTTTGCAGATTATGGCTGCATTCTAGAGATAAGAAATGTTGAATTCTTTGCTGATGGTCGCTCTGTCGTAGACAGCATTGGCAAGAGGAGATTTAAGGTGATCCAGCACAGCCAGCGTGATGGATATAATACAGCAGATATTGAGTACATTGAGGATCAAAAGGTAAATTTAGAAATATTTCATTTAAACTGTATTACATGTGAAATTCTAAGCATGTATGTTTTTCTGTTTTTCTTTTTTTTTGTAGAAGTTTCTAATAAAACAGATTTGTGGTATTTAATAACTGCTCATGGTTAAGGTGGGAAATGTAATAGCTAGCACAAGCACACACACACACTGCCCATGTACTGAAGAGTGTTTCCTGGAGGTATTTATCAGAGGACAAGATTAACTGAATCCAGGATGAGATCTTACTGTTCTTCTAGACAGAATAACTGCAGTTTATAAGAGGGTGGAGGGGGAACCTGACACCATTTGTAGGGAAGCCAGTTAGAAAATCCCCATTCAGGTAAGAAGCAGCGGGACTGGGTGGACCATAACCTTCAGAATTGCTTCTGTTAATTCTTAAGAGCTTTTGGTATGTAATGGGAAGATAAAATGTCTACTCTGAGGTGCTACTGATTTAAAAAAAAATAAATAAAAAAAAAAAGCTTTGCGTAATCTTTTTTCCAGTTTTGTGTGATGTTTGTGTAAAGGTTTTTTCATACAACAATCCAGAAAGTGCAGATTGTACAAATAGTTATTTTTGGTTTAGAATACAGGCAAAGTAAAGAATTTGGATAGAGGAGAGGCATCAGAAGGGGAAACACCAAATGAGCTCTCAGTATTTATCCCAGAACTTTTTTGGATTGCCTTTTTTTTTCTTTTCCTTTCCCCTACCCACTACAGAAAAATCCTAAAAATACTATGCCTCCCCCAACATGCAAACTGAACTAACAGTAACCTTCCCCTTCTCATTTCTCATTCCAGGTGCAGGGACAGGAATATGCTGCATTACTTGTTCTCCATGACTCTGTCTATGATCAGGCTTATATGTGGTTTAACTCCCTCAAGCAAGCACTCAAAAGTCGAATTCTCAGTCATTTTGGTCCAATGCCAGCTAAGGATCCTGACCCACAGGTATCCAGAATCAGTGGCTTATGTAACTTTTAGAGACAGAAATAGCAGGGATATCCGATAAGCTGGCAGGCATTGTGTTTTAAGATGAAAATATGAACACTCTGCACTTACCCCACATAAACTTTGCCTCTAAATTCTATCGCCACACACCAGTGGTAGCACAGTTGCAGAAAAAAAGCTCATATTTAATGCTGATAACTTTCTGAGACTATTTATCTCACTGCATTAATCCCAGGAGACTGAACTGCCTTTTTGCCTGCTCTACTTCCCCAGTTAAATGACTGAGAGTAAGTAGGCAACTGGAAACTTGTTACTTTTGTTAAAGGATTGCAAATGGTGGGGTCCTAAAATAACAAAATATAACAACAAGAGCTAAATATGAAGTAGTGTCATAAAGTATGGAGAAGGAAGGCAGGAATCCTAAAGAGCTGGGTCAGTAATAACATGGGGAAAGAAATAGATTTTAAAAAATCCAGAAGGCCCAGCCTATAAATTGTTGTTAGTAATAGAAATGCCTGTAATATCCTATTTTTAGGAAAGGTGCCACTGTTTCAGGCCAACCTGTAATCACAAGCCATTCAGCTGGCAATGAAATTATCTACTTGCTATATTGCTATCAAAACCTGTGTTTTCAGAGCTAAATCCTCAAAATCAGGACCTTACTAGCTGCATGAATCCTGACTTCTAATTTTCGTTCCCCCCTTACTGCAGGCTAACCCCAATGGGCCAGCCTGGTGCTGGTGGGTCCTGGCTGTCCTTCCACTTGAGAACAGAGCTCAGCTCCCGTTCCTTGCCATGAAATCCCTCAAAGACCGCTTGAATGGCATCAGACGTGTCCTTACATTCATGTCTCGTACAAGATCACGGTGATGGTGAGGAGCAGAGCTGGGAAGTCTCCCGCAGTCCTTGACTGCAGACTGTCTCTTGTAACTTCATCTAACTGCAATAATGTCTTACAGATTTGAGTGTCAGGATGTTTAAAGCCTGAATTTCAAAGAGAATGAGTTATAAAGAACAGGGGATGCTTATGGATACTTCAATAGTTTCCATTTGGAACTGAGATGAGTATTCGATCACTGCACTGCTAAATTAGTAACAAATGTGATAGAACAAAAAGTGATCTTGTTTGCCATAAACATTTTAAAAAACTTAAGTTTTTTTTTTAATTTATTTCATTTTTATTTTTTAGTGGATAAAGGATAAACGGTGCAGTTTAATGTGAAGCAGAAATAATAAGGTTAATGCATTATTTCAGTGAACTGCAAAGTTTTATTCAAATGGTTCAGGTTTTATATAGCATTGTGTAAAATAATGTTCACAACTTCTGTTTGATAATTTATTTTTGCACTATGATTGTTTTGTTTCAAAGTGTATATTATTTATGTGTTCATTCACTAAAGGAAAGTGAGCTGCTCTATTTATAGTGTTTTTACCCTGTATTTATGACGGGGGGCAAAAATGATGATTTTAGCAGTGCACAAGCGACTGCTTTGGTAATTTTTCTGTTATTTGTGTTCAAATACTTCAAATGTTTTTCTACTCATCCCCAGTTCTACTGTAGCTTAAGAACCCCCCCAAAACATCCCGCCTTGAAGTCTTTGAATACACAGATTATCTGAGTTAATTCAAGCACAGCTGTTGAAGGTTGATCCTATGCTTGTGGCAAGGTTCCTGATACAACCAAACAGTCAAGCACCTGCTTAAGCATCAATGTTTAAGTGCTCAGGTGAATTCAGGTACTGGTGGTTGATGTCAGTGGGAATTGACCATAGTGGTGACAGAAGGATCTACCCCCTAATATTTCACAGAACAGAATAACTTGAAGTTGAATTTATAGCTGAACTCTTTCTTGCAAAAATGGACAATGGCTACAGACAACTGTAAAGAAAGAGCTGCAGTATATGAAAAGTGGCTTATCTTAGAGAAAACTGGAAGTACTGGTGTCGTTTCATTGTAGGTTAATACATAGAATTTTTTTTCCCCCATCAACTCTTGTTGCTGTTAAGATGAGTTTTATTTCTTTTAATTGTTTGGTGGGATTTTGCTTTGGAGTGTGTGTATGGGAGGGGGAGGGGGGGAGTTATTTTGAACTGTAGGACTCAGAGGGCAGTTTGTGTCACATAAGAAGGAATATGTTGTAATAAATGCTCTTTATTTCACTCCAATCTTCAGGTTTCTGTTAGCTTCAAATCTCTACCCAGCCATTGCTTTTCTCTTAAGAGATTGGGTAGTGTTGCTAATAATAGTTATCTCCCAAGGAAAGTAAGTGAATTTTAGGATGATTACTTCTAGCTATAAAGCAGGTAAAAATAGGGCAAAAATGAGAACAGGAAGTATCTTGGTTTTGATTTTTTTTAAAATCAACAGTTCATATACTTGTTTTGCTGCTTTTGTTGCTTACAGTGTACCACTTTCTGGGACTGTTCTTACCTCCATCTGATTTTGACTTACACTGATTTCAATGTGAGCAAAACTGGGCCTTTTATTCTAAGCTACTCTTTTCAGTGGCAAAAACTAGAAGGAAGTGAGAATGTTATGGAATGCTATAAATTTCTTTGGTTTTTTTACCCAGGGAAGCACTCTGCCATTTCATGCCTCTATGAAAAAAAAAATCAGTAGAGTTTAATGTCATTTTTCTGTGCGTTTTTCCTTATCCCATCAGAAATATTTATTAGTTAAAAGTAATTTCCATACCATTTCGTTTCCAGAAAGCTACCTTTGTTCCCATTTTGTTAAATTCTCTAGAACTTTTTTATAAGGGTACCAAAGAAACAAGTGGAAGACAAACATGCTTTGCCCTTGTGGTGCACGTGGAATCTGTATGCTGTTTGCATTGAGCTACTTTAGAAATGTTACGACTTCCCTCCACACTGCTGGATTGCTGCACTTCCTCCATGGGTGGTCCTTGGCATGCCATAAACAATGTATGAAAACACCTACATATTCTGGGCAGTACCAAGTGGTGGTGGCTGACACCTGCTCTGGCATTTTGTCTTCATAAGTCAACAACAAAGAGATTTCTACTTGTTTGGAAGTGAAGCTGCATTAAATGCAATTCTTCCACAAACCATTATGTCCTATTGCAGAGCATAAGGGTCTCATATCGCTCCCACAGGAAAAAAAAGCTTCCACTTTTGTTACTCTTATCTGTGAGAAAAGGACCTTAAATATCTTATTTAAACTGTTTTCTCACTGATGTAATTATTTTTTTTATCCTGAATGCTGTGTCTTCTACATACTCATTCTATTTTGTTGTTTTAGAAACTGTCATGGAAAGATTCCTCGATTTTAAAAATGAGTATTGTCTTTTCTGCCTTGAATATTAGCCTTGAGTAAAGCTGCCAGAATTTCCTAAGCAGAGACTCGTGTATGTGTCCTGCATCATGAATGCCCAGTGCATTTATTGCAGCCTGGAAACACTGGACTTACTGCATGTAATGCAAACAGGTGATCTGCATATGGGCAACAAATCAAAATTCCATCTGTACATGTACAATAGCATTCTCTCTGGGGCTGCTCTATGGCCACACATCCTAGATTAATGGCTAAAGTCTACAAATTCCATGAGAAATTAAAAACAATGCTGAGAAAGATATTTGGTAGAGAACACAAACCTGTGCAGGAAAAACTGGATAAGGAGTACCCTTAGCCTTCATTACGCTGAGATGGTCTCAGTAATGATGTTTAAAACCACAAAAATCTAGGTATGCCACACTATCACTGATTTTTTCAGTTGCATAAATAAGTTCAAGGATATAAATGCAACATTTATCACAGGCATGAATAAACAGCTGAACAGATTTAAAAATACCTTCAGTTTAATTATAGAAACAGCATTGATCAGATAAAATACTAATGGGGGAGTATTTTATTTAAGCTGCTCATATTTTTCTAGACATCAAACCCAGTTTTATAACTAGTCTTGCTCATCTGCTAAAAACAAAAAAAATTAGCAAACCAAATCATGACTTAAAATAGCATTTCCTGTGGGGTCAGAAGTTATTGATTAATCGTTGTGGGGGCATAAGTAATGCATAGGCTGCTTAGACAGTAGCTCAGTAGCTTTAATAATGAAATGATAAAATGGTGTGTAATGTGATATCATGTGTGATAGGCCTTTATACTAAGTCTTAAGTGACATTTTGGTGTTACTTTAAAAGTTCCTCTTGTTTTTTTTTCAGTAATTGACTTAAGTGCTGATACCTTCCATTACATTGCAGCAATAAGAGATACCAGCTGTCAGACTGAATGGCCGATGTGTTGCTCGGCTCATCCTTCTGTCCTGTGTGACTGCTTGCTGACAGAACACCTCAATCATGGATTTATTAATCCAAAGATTGTTTTAGTCTAAAAAAAACCACGTGGATTTGGATGTAGCAGGTCTGTCTTAATCTGTGCTGTAGTGAAGGAGCTTCATAAAAGTTGAATTCTGTTTTAGATGGTCTTTTCATAGAATCATAGAATCCCAGGTTGGAAGGGACCTCAAGGATCAGCTGGTCCAACTTTTCTTGGCAAAAGCGTGGTCTAGTTAAAATGGCCCAGCAGGCTATCCAGCCAAATCTTACAAGTGTCCAATGTTGGGAAATCCAGCACTTCCCTGGGAAGATTATTCCAATGGCTGATTGTTCTCATTTCAAGAGAAATTTTCTCTTTAATGATTTCTACTTGGTGCTGAAGTTTTACTGGTGTTTAAATCAATGACAGATGGGAGTTGTATTTAAATGCAGTGTTTAGGAATGGAGAACATGTTCACAAACAATTATTTAAAAAATAAAGTGAAAATTAACTATAGGGTTTTTGTGCATAAAAGCCCCATGGACTATATGCACTTAAGGTAGTGCTTCCCACTTCCCCTGAGTCCTCCATCAGATGAACACAATCCCTTTTTTCAACCCCTGCTTAGTTCTCTAATTCACAACTGAAACTGTAGCTAGTGCAGCACATAGTTTAGGAGCTGGGGTTTATTCCAAAGCACAGTAAATCACTGAAAGTCTTCTGGCTATAGAGAAGTGGTAGTTTGAGCAAAGTCACTCTCTTGAAACACTTTGCTAAATAAATATTGTCTGAAAGAAGAAAGAAACTAATCTGCTTAGACAGGATTAGAATGGTGGATAATAAAAACCTGAACTATTACATTGACTTACTCATCCAGGTATCATATGAAGTGCTTACTAATGTTGGATTTTCATAAGGTCTAAAGTAACCCTCACATAGAAGTGCCTGTATTCTGTTATTGCCATTCTTAAGCTTTTTAATAGTCATAGCCATGTATTTTATAAATATATAACATATGCACCTTTTAATCTTTACATTCAATTTGCAGAACAAAGGTTTACAGAGCAGAAGTGTAGCAAAAACAATGTAATAGCTTCTATAATTCCCCGCTGAGGAACGGGAGAAGTACAAAAATGAGGAGCAAAAGACTATCTGTGTAAGATGTCTTAATTTGGAACCATATACTTGTCCAATTTAATTCCATCAAGCTATGTGGTTACAAGAGTGCCAGAAATATATCTATCAAGCCATTTTAAATAAAAAGTTTTGTGGACTTGTATATTCCATTTGTTTGTAAAACATCCTTTTGTGCACTGTAATGAACTTGAAATGAAAAGTTATACTCTCATATCACTGGACAGAGTACTGTTCAGCTACCTCTATATAAGTTTGAAGTAATTTGTTTTTTCCGGATTTGTTTGCATTGTCATATAAAATATATTTTAAAAAATCATAGTCCAAAGATCCTGTATGTGTTTGTAGATGTACTTATAACTATGTTGTACCAACGAAGTCTGTGTGGAGAGTTGTTTCCTAATTAAAATTTTTGTGTTCTTTACTCTTTGGTTTGCATAACAACTACAAAGGTGAACAAATATTACATGGGCGCTGCTTTTTGTAGGTGTGTTAGATAAAGCACCAAAGAATAACTCCTAGATCTTGCAGTCACACAACAACACTTGAAATGAAGAAGCCAAACCATAGAAATTAGGTTGTTCAAACCTCAGATGTTGTAAAAGAGGACAACAACTTCTGCTGCTTTTTTGGGGGGTTTTTTTGGTTTTGGTTTTATTTCCCTTCCTCTCTTCCTTTGTTGCTGTGGTAAAGTAAAAATAATGGGAGCTGAAGAAGGCCTGGCTTACTGCACTACCCTGCACTTCTCTGGGCTTTGGTCCCTCTGATGCATTACTATTTGCTTTACAGGTTGCTGTGATTTAAACCTATGACCAGGATACCTTTTCATTTACAGTCTCATGCAAGAATGCATCCCAGCCACATTTAAGCTGTGTCTGTGTGGAAATGAAAGGACTGTTTTCAGTGATGACCATTTAAGAAGTTCCATAGAGCTATCAAACTCAACTTCACGGAGAAAACTAGATAATATCTTTATTCATAAACCTAATGTTAAGAGTTTATTCTACAAAAAATATGAAGATTTGAAAATTTTTTGCAAGTTACTTATGTATGGGCTGCTTCTTTTGCCATGTCGTTTAAGCAAGGTGTAGCATGCTTGTGACTTGCTGCCCAAGCCCCAGCCACTGCTGGGGGTCAGAGGTTGCCTTGCTGGCCTCTTATGTAAGCTTGTTCAGGCTCTGCATTTACTTCAGAATCCAGGGCACAGGCTAAGGCCTATGGTGAGCCCACAACTCATGTCAAGGCCTCTGTTATCTGTGACAAAATACATTTGTGTCTGATCAGAAGAAGCTTTGGTTGAAGTGCATTTTCATCAGGAAATAGTAAATAGTCAAAACCAAAGCTTTTCTTGGGAGCACGTTGAGTTAAACTATTGTTTTTAAGTCATAACTTTAGTTTTTAAAGCTTTGAGAGTGGATATAAAAAAGAGGGGTTTAGATGCAGTATGAAACAGAATTTATCCCAAATATAGAATAGCAAAATATTTCCCAACTACTTTCTCACTATGTCCTCATTTTATAACAGTGTACCTACACAGATTGATTCAAATGATATTTGAAATATGCCAAAGTCATCTACACTTGCATAATGCTTCATATTAAAATGATCATTAGCCATTTTGGATTTCTATCCTGTAAAGCAGTTAAAGGAAAACCACTGCTTCCAGTCAGCCTTTGCTCCCCAGTTCCCTGACACAAGACCCTTTGCTGACTTTGCTGTGAGTGGGATCAGGACCCTGTGCCATGCTGGGTAAAGGGAAGGGCTTATGGGACAGCTCCTGGCTGTGACCTGCCACAGCTTCAAAAATGTCAGGAAGATGCTTTTATTCCATGAATGAGATGCCACAAAATCCTGGAACATGTCTTAGTGCACCACGGCTCTCTGTATGGCTGGGTGAAAGGTATAATGGCAACAGCTTTTATCTTCAGGAGAGCTGCTGACTTCAGTAGCTTCAGCAGTTCTTTAGCCTCTACTGTAAGAACCATGGATTGCCTGGTCTTTGCTCCATGCTGCTCACAACCAAGGACAAGGTAAGGAATGCCAACTCACAGCCTCTTGGCCACATGTACAAATGAAAGAAGGTAGAGACTGCATTACTAAACTATTGTAGGACAAGGATGGGTTTTTAAAGGTCTTTCTGATTTTCAAACAGGCTTTTATCATCAGTCACTAGTACCAAGTTCTCTAAAACCTGCACAACAGAACTGGTTATATCATGCTTACTCGACAAGAGTAATGTTATATTTTAACTACACAGATAAATTGTTTATTGATACCAAAAATTAATATAAAGAGGCTACTAGAAAACTGATGTGACTGACCAAGCTTTTCTATGAGGACCAGACTTCAGCTGCCACAGACTGAATACTTTCTTTCTTAGGTTAGGATGACTTTCAAGTTGTTAAAGCCCAAAAATCACTGGCTGAAAGAATCTATATAACGAAAGTATGCACATGCTGTCAGTACTGGTTTATGCCAGTGTAACATCTTTTGTTTCAGTAGATCTGCTCTTCATTTATAATTCCATATAAATGAAAGGAGAATTAAGCTATTTATGTAAGTGACTTTATTTATATAACTGACTTATACTGTATTATGTGATGGCAAAGAAAACCAAGCACATGTCTCTTTTGTGTTTTCTATGAGCTACAGAAAGGTTTTGTAAAACTAATGCTAGCAATAAACAGTTTTTTCAATGTGACATTAGAAATTCATTCTCATCCACAGGGAGGTTTTATCATGAGTAGAATACAGGGTAATAGATGATACAATAATGTGGAAAGATTTTAGCAAGTCTGCAGACAGTCTAGAAAATGTGAAAGCTGCATATCACAATTTAGACTGCAAATCAGTTCAACAAAGCAGTTGTTATTCAGACTCTTCCTTGGATGAGTCAATGATTTGTACTGTGACTATTAGTACTGAATGTACCATCTAAAATTCATTTTGAAAGATTACTGAAGCATTAACTATTTTTAAATCGGTTCTACAAGTATTTTTTTATCAATGAGAAGTCCAAGGGCTAAAGAGCATGCACAAGGATTTTCATCATAGCAGAATTAGGGGTTCTTTTCACATTCTTTTACATTGTTTTTTACTCCTTAGTGAACAATGACTATATAATATTTAGGAAATCAGGGTCAGTAGAGTAAATGTTTCTGTAGCAATGTGGCAGACACACCTTTCATAACTCATAAAGTCACTACTGGAAAGGCACAACTGGGTCACAGAAGTGCATGGTGGGATGCTGCTTTCCAGTTATGCAACCAGGGTAACTAAAGGTTAGAGCAAGTACTTGAATAACGAGCTTTTTGCCAGAAAGAGTCAAACAGAAAACCACAGTGTTTTTAAATGCTGCCTTCTGAGCAGCAGCCACCTAACGTGTCTAGTTAGGAGTCATCAAACCGAAATAGAACCGGATGCGTCAGAACTTTGAAGAATGGCAGTTCAACATCCCAAAAGAAAAATACATCTGCTTGTATTCCAAAAGCAGTTTCTACCGGTTCTCTCATTCCCACAGATGATACTAGAAACATTTGCAACGTGCTGCTCCACTTTTTCTCCTGGCTCACTGTAACTGGCTTTATCACTCATCCCATCTTTTTACTTTCTCCATCATCCAGCAACATTTCCAACTTTAAGGAATTCCACAGTTTGCCCCGTTCTCTTTCCTCCTTCTACGCATATGTTGCTGGATTACTTCTAATAAACATAATTAATGCAGAATTCTTACCTAACTTCTGACAGAAGAAAAAAGAGAGAAAGGAAATTGTGTTTCCACATTACAATGATTTTCTGAGGTTTGGAGGGCTAGGACCATAGCCCAAGGGCACAAATTATGACATAACCAGCAACTAACTCCTATCAGGTTCAGGGATGTTAGTTACAAAAACTGAAGGCTGTTGCAAAGATACTAAAAAAACGGTGGTCTTTTGATCACAATTACATGTCCTGTTACAGCTGCACACCAGATAAATATATTAATCAAAATGACCTCATTTTAGACATGCGTAGCAGTGTGTTATATAACCATGTTAAGTATGCTATTTTATTTTCCTCCTGCCAAGGAGAAATGGTGTTTGTCTCACAAGAGTTCCAAATAAGTCTGGTTATAAAGTGATGGGGAAAAGAACAGGAGGGAGAGACAGAAGTGAGAGTACCAATAAGCAAAATGACTCATTTCCCAAGTGCAGAGGTGATGTTAAATTCCACTTTTATCTCACAAGCTCTGTAGGAAACTAATGTTGTCATCAGCAGTCTCAGTGCTCCTAACATGCCCAGTGTTTCTCAGGATGGGAAAAACAGGTGTGTGACAAGGATGGAAACTACGTCTTTTGAGACCTCATTGGTTCACAGCATTCCTGATTCGTTTTCAAAGCTGTTTTTGAAGGCTGCCTCCATAAACAAGGACTTTGCAGAATCCCTGTCACTCTTTTTGTTGCTCACTTCTTCAGTGAAAAGTGGTATTCAATTAATTCTTTTCTAGTGCTACTAATGATGCTTTAAACAAGCTCAAAAGCACCCTTTAAAGTAGAATATATCCCCCCACACAAGAAGGATGAGGCTTGTCTAGATTCATACTGCACTACAGAAAAAAGGACCAAGAGGCGTACATTTTTGCAGTATAAGATCACTCAGCCAGAGAACTCTGATAAGTGCTGAAAATGTGAAAAACAAATGGCAGGGTATGCATTTCCCGTTTGCTCAATACACACACATAAAAGAAACACTGTGTAGGCTTCACTGCAGCATACCAGTGCGTCCAAAACTCAAAGGTTAGTTACATAAATGATAAGGCGTGGGCTTAAATGCTTCACTCAGCTTGTTAATTACTTGCTTTGTGGCCTGAGCCAATGTTCTGAAGCAGGTTCATCCAATATTGTGCTGCTTCCTCTGAATTTTCATTTACTGTATTAAGCTGAAGTGCTGGGAACAATTTGTTGCAGTACCTTGGAAGAGTCTGTTTTCTTTTCAAGTGTTTCACAGAACAAACTTACTCAGACTAATCCACAGATGCTCTTTAAATGTCCTTGCTATTTCAGAAAATTATGAAATTTAATTCTTTGAGTATTCTCCTTAAGCAAGGGAACTGCTGGCTGCATAAATATGCATGTGTTATTGGCGTATGTTTGAGGGTTCCTTTTTTGTGTTCTTTTCAGTCTACAGATCCAATGTGGGGAAATGAATGGCAATGTGACAGAAAACTCTCAAAATGCTTTTTCTGTCTCTGGTAGAATAAAAGAAGCTACATTTAAATAGCAGATGGAAATATTTCCACCTTCAATTCTGTTAACTTGTTAACTTGGACACCTCATTGATAAGGCTCTTTAATGCCATGGCTATGAACAGGACCTCATTATTGAACAGCCCATCCCAAGCCAGACAAACTAACTATTTCCTGAGATGTGCAGGCAGAAACTGGAGTTTAGAATTCCTTACGTCTGTGGAAATAAATCATATTGTGTTCAGAGCAAACTGCAGTTTTACCTCAAGATCTCTCCTCAAGATTGCACCTGGGAAACCTGAGATTTACATCTAACCACAGAATTTGTTTTAAAATTAAAACTTCCTAACCTGCTTTGTTTTCAGCAGTGTATACTTGCAGACAACTTGATTTGCAACTCAGACATGGGCTAAGAAGCCTACGGAGACCTTGAATTTAACAGCTACAATAATGTGGAAGCAAATTGAACACAAACATCTCAGAAGTTTTTGACTACCTGCATTTTAAAAATTAAGAAACATCCTTCAAGCATCACCTTCTTATTCCTACATGAAGGCTTCATCTTTGCTTTCTTTGTTAAGGATGTCACTTAGAGATTTCTGAGTCACAAATGCAGATTAGCATTTGGATTTGAATCACAGGTCAAAAAAAAGGAGGCTGACTGACATGGAAACCTCATCCAGTCCACTATATGGACTAACTGCAAAGCACAGATTACAGCTGCAAATCTGGGCTGAAGCTATCTGGCTGTATGGATAGCTGAGGGAAAGGTGATGACATTATTATGTTGTCACCCTATGTAAAACTTTCTATATAATTCTCCAGACTTTTCAGGAGTATTACTTCTGAAGTTGCTCATTCCTTTCCGTTCTGCATTTCATATTATTTTCCCTACTTCTACTGGCTTGCTTCACTTTGCACATTTAATTATTTCCTGCCCATGGGTCATATCACATCATTTCATCAATATTTCACCAGAATTACTTCCTACTGGAATCAGTACAGATTTCTGCTTAAAAATTGATGCTGCAATATGGCCCCACATTTCTATCCTTACATACCTGTTCCTCTGGGGTTACAATCTCTCCATGTCTTAATACTTTCATTCTTCACATTGTTCAGAACAGCAGAGTAGTCTTAACTGTATTTGAACTATCTAATGAATAATATTTCTAAGTTAGAACATGCATAAAAACGCCTTTTCCATTAGGAAGTGAGGCTCAGCCACACTATTTATCTGATTTTACTACACAGATCACTTTTGTCTTCAGGCTAAACATTGTTTCTTCAAATTGAAGATGAAAACTACAATTAAATATAGGCCACAGATGTTCAGGATGCAGAGGACAGAAATATAGGTTTCATAACTCGACAGTTATGCAACCAGTTGCTTTTCACATATCAAAATGAACATTCAATTTTATTATCTTATTTACCCGTAATCTAAACACAAACCTGTAAGGAGTCCTTAAAACGGTGAGACTTAGAGGAAGATGTTTCTGATCTATTTTAATCTTGGGTAATACTTTCCTCAAGATGTTCATTATTTTCTGATTTAACTTCAGGGCCCTAAATACTGAGACATCCAGTTCTCCATTGCATTAATGAGACACCTAAATAATTTTGAGGATTTCAGTCTTAATTTTGTCACCTATATGTCAAAGGCTAGACTGTTTTAAAATAATGTCTATTGTATATAGATCTTATTTACCCTACTGCATTTTACTTTAAGTATCTACATAGCCAAAGTCCTCTCTGGGACTGGCTGCGTGACATCCTGCAGTAGTGAAACCTTCATCTAGTGAAGCACAGTCACACATGCAAGAGATAACATTTTTATAGCAGCTGAATCTAGACTATGGAATTTAATCCCATAGCAGATAAAAATGATCAGGGGAATAAGCACTTTCTGTACTTCCATAAAAATCCCTTTCTTCAACTTAGCTTCCCTCTAGTAAATCACACATATTAATTCTCTCACACAAAAATAAAGCAGCAAACAAAACAAGTTTGGTAAATGGAAACAATGTAAAAATGAGAGAATGTTCTTCTTACAACTATCTATATTTTTAGCCTGGATTTATTCAGAACTTCACTTACAATATGGTCCTGTGTGTCCATCATCTCTGAGAAGTTTTGAACAAGGTGGCTGATATTAACCAATTTTTTTTACATTTCTACCACCTCCTTTCGAATTTCAGACTGCCAGCCAATCACCCAACATGCAGTTGCACATGGAGAGGAGGTGGTAAACTTCCAGGTGGCTCTGGACTATCTGCAAGGTGGAGTGGAGAATACAAGGGACAGGGAACAAATGCAGTGGGAAATATGGAAGAGAAGATACACAACTCTGTATGAGAGAAAACTTCTTCAGTGTCAGTATTCACAGAATTAACTTCTTAATTATTCAGAAGACACTTGAATATTTTGGCAGTATGAGCACAGTTCCCAGAATGAGAAATACAAACTGAGCCTTGCCAAGTATTTCACAAGTTTTTTAAACTAAGGCCACAAAGCACTATCTTAATAACAATAACAACCAAAAGCAGAATAGGAAGACAACAGGTTTGCCCAGAGTCAATTAAGGCACTCATTCTCACAAAAAGTCTTTTTTTTTGTGATCAACAAGATAGGCTTTGTAGATATGTCAATCTGTATTTTACAGTAGTGTGGATATGCAGAACAAGAACGCTTTTATTTTTAAGCTAAAGAAGTTTAATTCAGAGACACAACACGGAGCATCACAATGCCATTTTTGCAGCATAATTGCATTCTGAAGAATGCAAATCAGACAAACTAAGAGTCCAAGATTTCTTAGAATAAAATCCATGTAAACATCTAGAAGAGCTCTTGACCCTTCTGCAATGTCTGAGGAACTGGAAAGCCACACTTTCAAATCAAACACTTAATAAATGAGAATTACACTTGCTAGTATAAAAACCTAATGTGTGCATCTGTTCATTCTGGGTCCCCATAACCTCACAAAGGCAGAATCAGCTGTTCCCAACCCCTGAAGAAAATCTTCATTAATCTCCTCTAAGAATCTGACACAAGTCAGTTGAGTCTGTCAGGTTCAGCCAAGCTGCATGAGTCAGGGCACACGAGTCAAGAATAGAGTTCTACTGGTATCTTGGAAAGAGAAAGACAGAGAGATGGTTGTTTTAAAGACCCTATAATAGCCAGTCTGAATCTGGCAGGCCAGTTCCCCTCCACAGCACAAAGCAAGCTTCTCACAGTTTCTAAATGAAGCACAAAGTCCTTAATGCAGTTACTAAATGAGAAGTGGCATCTCAGTGGGCTGCCTCAGTGGATTAATTTTAAATGCATAATTCAATATAGACCCACATAAACCTTTATGAATAGAAATAGAGGTTATATAAGCATGTTCTTACAGCATATATTGCAAATTTAAAGGCCAGTTTGAGTATAAATCAACTCTTTTATTAATATTTTCACCTTCCCATTGGTTCATTTCTCTAGCAAACGTGCTAATCAGATTACTTCCTCACTCATACATCGAGATGCCTAAAATAAAAACAGCATTTCATTGCCAGAGACCAACTTTTTTCCTCAATCCTTTAAGAAAAGTTTACACTGGGCTTATTCTGTGCAGGCAGTTTGCATCAGCAGTAGTTCAGGAAAGGCACTGAAGATGAAACCATCATTTCACATCGGTCAAAGTCAACCATCCACACGTCCTGCAGGCACCTGCAGGTCTTGCAAAGCCTTGTCTCACCAGAGCATAAAAGATGCTGGATAAGTTTCCATAGGAAACCAGTGCTAGAAGGCAAATTTGCAGAACATTTACATTCCATGAAATAGGTATCAGGCAAGAGTGAAGTAGCATGTCCTGTAAAAAACAGGCCAAAGCTCTAGGTCTGCTCCCTGCCTTCTTTGGAGCCAAAACATACACACTCCTCTGGGAAACCAGAATGGAAACCAGCTTCCTATTTTCAGTCCTTCCTAGCTAGACAAAATTTGCTTCCAAACATAAGCCTGCATGAGACACAGGCACTTCACTGCTTCTGTGACAATGAATGGTCACAGGTCCACCAGTTTAGCGCTCATTTCTGTGCTTTTAGTACACAGCTGTTAACGCATCAAAGACTTCAGAAAGCCAGAATAAACTAAGACCTACCCCAAAACTATTTTTCATGTTGTAGATGGACTGTTTCACATAAATTGATTTCTTTCAATGCACCTCACTGGACTACAAAGAATAAAGAAAAAAAAAAAGGTAAGTTTGATGATTCCAGAAATACAAAGTCATCTTTTTATCCAGGGATCAATACTGCCTTCAAGCAAGGCAAATCCCCAGCCCAGCGAATGCCATTTTAGCAAAACTGATTAGCAGCCTCACCAGTTAAAAATATGTCCAAAACATTACTACAATTTATAATTAAGCATAAACAGATTAATTAGAGTCAGAATGTCAGGCTTGGGCTATTAGTAGAAATACTTATGATTATGTGTTGATAGTAGCAGCTATTCTGCTATTGGGCTGTATGTTAACAGAGCGAGTCCAAAATTAATACTGTTTATAAGAACAAGAAAATTGCATGGGTTTAAAAACAAAAGCAACGCTCCAAATATCCCCATACTTTGAGGGAGTTTAGATCCAAATTTGGACCCAAGCAGCGTATCTGAATAACAGTCCCACAATACACAGAACTAAAACCTCAATTCAGCTGAGGTCAGCTTGTGAAGATCTCCTACCTTGGGACAGCTCAGGGGAAGGAATGTCTGCAGTGATATTGAGGAAGTCAAAGAAGAAAACAAAATAGTATTTCGAGTAAGAGATGAATTGTTAATTACAAGTCAAGTTCTGAAAGGGCTACCTAGGAAACACAGATGTATATTCAACCATTTTTACGCTGTAGGCTATCAGACAGTGTGAATTTGGGGCAACTTCCCCCAATTTCAACATCGTTCTGGCATAGCTAGGAGGAGACTTGACCTCAAGTTCTTTACTGGGATTTATTTTTGAGCAATGCAGAAACAAAAAGGACCAATTATAATCTTATTTAGACCAAACTAATTCCATTGGCTTTAGCAGATCTGTTCATGTCTGACAGAGCTGTTCCTAACAGCTCTGAAAGAAAGCCTGAAGTGCCACTTAGCACTGAAATCCCTCTTGTTATTTTACATTTCTTTGGAAAATTGCATAAAGACTGCTGCTGTCTACGTCACCTCCTAAAATAAAAAATCTTTGCTGCAGTACTGTGGTTACAGACCCATACTGTTAATAAAAACAAATGCAAAAGTCTAGCAAAAATGCGAGCTCTGTCTGGAAAATCGTTGGTTTTATCTGCTCAGTCAATCCAAAACTGTGTACTCACACTTCTGAAATTCCCATTATTGAACAGAGTGGGAAGACTGACAAGCCGCTTGTCCGAGGCAAAGGAATCAGATGTTCCAGAGGCTCTGGCTCTGGACACCGCCAGCATCGCTGGCTCCACTCCTTTCACACGGCGAAAACTACGAGAAAGTAATTTTGAGGACTAGGTTATTATGCAATGGCCTCGGTTACATCAGCACAGCGAGGGAAACACTAGGGGAGAGTAAATAAATGCCAGGGCTTTGCTCCTGCGAGGCTCGGAGGGCGTGCAGGAAGCCGAGCCGCCGACCCCGCCGGGACCTGCAGCAGAGGCTCCCGGGCAGCCCCGGCGCGGCCGCCGAGCTCGGGGCTCCCTCGGACGGTGAGACCCCAGTGCCCGGAGCAGGGATGGGGCGGGACACTCCAGCCTCCTGCTTCACCCCACTGCTCCCAAGCCGGGTCTCAGGCTGCTGACCAGGGCACAGAAGGCCAAGCCAGGGAGGGGAATAGGCTCTGCCACACCGTAAGTCTCCACAGAGGGGTCCAGGCATCCCACCACTCCATCCCAGCTCCCTCTGCTATGCCATTAGCCTTCGAGAGATACAAACTGCCTTTTTAAAGGAGTGGCACGCTCTAAAAATGAATTAGTCAGAGCAGTGTTTTAGAGCTACTGCCTTCAAAGGTGAAATCCGTAAGAAAATGATGGAATCAGATATAAACCATCATAAACAAATTACATTCACACAATTCCTGTCAATTCCACTGACTTTGGTGAAATTCCAAAGGAAACTGTTGCTACATGCAAAACGAGCACACTTAGGCCAAATCAGTGGCTTGCAGCCATAAAGACACCTGTGCTGTAAGGAACCCACAGAGCCAGATCAATCAAACATACCATGGAACACACCTGTCTGGGTAAGGACTGGCCATAGCTCCCTCAAGAGAGCCCCTAAACTGAACCTGCACAAACACTTGCCCTGCTGTATGGCACAGAAGAAGCTTCTGTCTGCACACAGAGCCAAACGTGCAGGGTGCCTCTGGGCATGGATGCAAATGCACTGCACGGAGCAGCTACTGCTCATTGGGATTTAAAGGACCCTCAGGACTGACTTAGCAAACGTGGCTTTAGAGAAGATGCATTTGCTTGGAACTTCTGACCACTTCAGATACCATTTTGGGGTGCATTACCTAGGAATAAGCGAAGACCTTCACACCCAGCAAGTCTAAACCAAACACATGTCATAGAGGCACTAGACTGAGCACAGCCCCAGAACCACACCAACCTGGTTACCAGGCTTGGATTCCCAGGACTAAGTGGTAAGACCCAACTTCTCCCCCACCCAAGTATGGTTGGACTCTGAGTTCCAGCATTACACTTTGTCGCATCAGCCCATGCCGTAACAATCCCTGAGTTACATTGTTTGAATTTGCGTAACATGGTTCGCTGTTAAAAAAACAACACACTTTTCTGAGAGCTTTTGTTCCACTTTGCTTAAACATCTCTTAAAAGTGGCCAAATCCAATTTTCACTGTATCCAGTAAAGAGCAGGACTAGACCTGCAATCCACCTTCGGACAGGCCCCACAGGGTCAGTCTAAGCCCCAGCCCATACTGAACCATGATGGAGTACTTTGCAGAATCTGGGCTTTACTAGCAAGTCATGCTCTGAAACTACTAAATAAGTAGCAAATAAGATATGATACTGATTCTTCTAGCATTTTACGTGCAATTATTTTGTGATTATTCTACCCCAATATGTAGTATATCTCACAGCCAAAGCTCTTATTTTACAAACAATGCAAAGTAAGGAGACAGTTATTGTTTTATAGGGATAACACTAAGGATGCTTATGTAATAAATTGTTCTGTCAAAGTGGAAGAAAAACCCCCATAAAATGAGGCTCTGTTCTGATTTCTTTTCATGCAACCTCAGATGAAGTCACTCATCTTTGGGTAGAACTCTCTTTACAAATTAAATGCTGTACTAAAACAGGTATTTTATTCCTCCTCTTTCAATTACGTATGACTCAGGATCCAAACTGAGTAAATGTCTCTTGCGTTTAAAACACAGCTCTAGTTTAATGTAGATATATCCTAATTTGTACATCTAGCTGTTACAGAGATGTCACTTTATTTACTCCTGTATGAATAAAACATTTCTACACCTCACGAAGTCCAGTGAAGTTATTTCATCCTGCAGGCACAACTGGTAAATTTGCCCCTTTTGGGTACAAGTCACCCCTGCACTGCTGCTCAGTGACTGTCACTTTACCCCCGTTGCCCCCACATCACCAGTGATGCAGACATTTAGCACAGCCTGAGTGTCACCTGTGAGGAGCCAACCAGCAACATCTCCTCCTGCTTTGTCAGTTCTCAGCACTGCAAGTGACACCATTAGGGGAGGCTGCTGCATGGAATTTAAACTCCATGGAAACACAACACAGCCCAAGGGCTTCGGCCCTTTCCCATACATTGCTGCAGTTCCTACAACTTACTGTGGAACTTAGAAGAAGTTACCTCAATGCCACAGAAACATATTCCTGAGCAATGTGGAAAGGCTCTAATTTTGAAGAAGTCAACCCCACCCTTCTATGTTGGAAAAATACCTGTAAATCAAAACTAATTCGGAGTCATAATGGTATAATGGGGAAAATGCAATGAAGTATTAGCTTAACCACGTAGATTATAGTGAACTTTGAACAAGGGTTGCCAGTATTGACAGGTATGTGATCTTGGGTTTGTCAGCTTTTCATCCAAATTCTGTAAAATAGGACTGACTACAAAACAGGTTAAGTAAAAATTGGGTTTGATCTCACAAACAAAAAGTAAGAATGCTTAGAGAGGGAAGCAGTATATTCTGAGGCAGAGAGAAGAAAAGCCTGGAACGAGTTTTCTGGGTACCAAACAACCTTCTCCATGCAGGTTATTTATGTCAATCAACCTCTTCCTCTTTCTATTTCTACATCATACAAAATTCTATAAATTAAATACTCTGCGCTTCACCCATTTCCATACCTACTTCTTGTTTAATGACTAACTTGGCTTACAGATCAGTCCAAGAATTGACAGTTAATAATCCTGTTTAGATAATCTGCCTCTGCTTTTCTTCTTTGAACTGCCTCTAAAAAATAAACAGCTATTAAAATAGCTTCTTTTTTAATCACTCCTAGCACAATGAGAACAAAAATAGCATCTCACATTTTCCATAGTCAATAATCCGCCCCTCAAGTCAGAGGAAGTTGCTACACTTTGGCTAAGCTGACTCCTGAGAAGTTGCATTTTTAATGCACAGATCATACAGCAATTCCATTTAAAGTGGTGCACTGCTATGGACTTGATCAGCTCACAGCAGGTTTTGATTTGCAGTGCAGTCATGGTGCTCACCTACTTAACGTGGTTCAAAGCAACAAGTTTCGGTATCCCTTACATGCAGAGAGAAATGCAGGAAGAGCCACTATTTAAAGGTCCCATTCAGTGCCCTTCCTTGGGCTTAGATCCATCCCACTATGGAAGAGTAATTTGAATTGCAGCTTCCCACTCTAAGCCTTTCATTTCTGAAGCTGAACTTTCATTCATCATCGAGCCATGCCCCTGCAACTACCCAGCTGGAAATACCTGAGTAACATTTTTGTTCTGGGAAGATGCACGAGTTTGTGTTCCAAGTTCAGAATTTACATCTTATTTCACCTGCCTACTTCCATAAGACATAAAAAGCCATTTCCAATGAAAAAACAGAGGTTTCAGTGCACCAAGAACGATCCCAGGCTGTAGCCTGTAACAAATAGTGATACTTTGGGTGCAAATCTTCCCGACAACATAGAGGAAAGAGGATTCTATAGTATAGCAAGGAAATCAAGGTCAGAATCCTAAACAGATGCTCAGATTCCCCAAGAGGTTCCTCATCATCACTAAAAACATTTTGGTGATGATTGATGTGAGAAATTCGTCAAATCTTATAATCAGGATAAATCTCTAACAAAATTGTAGGTAGGCTAACAAACACTGGAGGAAAAGAGAAATGTTTGCCTTTTTTATTAGGCTGCTAATCACATCTCTCATTACCTGTGTCCTTCAGATCTATCTTCGTCCAGGAATAGTTCTAAAGGACAGCGTACCCTCACAGGCTAATACCTTTCCTGTATTGATCTGAAAAGCACTTAGGAGAGCAGGTGGCACACACTCAGGAACTGCAGCTTTTCTGAGCTGAGAATTTCTACTTCAAAATTAATTACATATTTTATTTTAGACAACAGCCCTTAAAAAGACATAATATAACACATTAGGGGCGCCCTCTCTCTCCAAACCTCTACAAGAGAAGGCTAGTGTTTAGTGCTTTCCTCTCATTGTAACACATGCACACACTGAAATCCTCCTCCTGGGCTGCTCAGACATGGCACCAGCTCCCTCTGCTGTCACACAGAGCCAAGTCCCAGGCATAGGGAATTCCAGAGACAGCTTCCTACATCCTCCACTACAGATTCTGAGCCACAAAACCTCACAGTAACATCCTGCAAACAGGATGCACCTCTGCACTTCAACACAGCTTATTTTCAAAGACAGTGACTGTGTCTAGAAAAAATTACCCAAAATTAGCTTATTATATTATTTTTACCCATTGTACACCTAAAAACTACACTAGAACAACAAATCAAACCCACGCTAATAGAGTTACCAACTTCTATAAATGCAACAATAAACCATTGATATTTCAACATTTATCTTATAATCCCATCTTCTAACCTCCTGTGATGACATGAGACTCAGTTTTGATGTTTTCTCTATGTGCTTTTTGTTCTTAGTTGCCCAGAGAGACTTGAAAACATGAATTGCAGAAATCCAGAATGCAAGTTAATTTCAAATATACATCACAGTATTCTCTTGTGTTTTCCTTCTTTGTTAAAGCACTCCAAAAATGTCCTCCAGCAGCTTCTTTGAACATATGCAAACAAGTATTTTCAAGGCTTCCTATGACCACGAGTGCCTGCCTTCAAACCAACCCTGCACTGAAGGAGCAATAACTCCAGAAGAACAGGAGAGCCGTCAGCTCTCTCATGATGTTTTAAACTTAGATTTAGAAAAGTTCCTTAGTCTGATCAGCTGTGTTGATCAGTCTTAAGTCACACTCACACAAAATCACTTCAAAACAAAATCTATGCAGTTTATCCATGTATAGAGCCAATATTGACCAAAGACCTCTTTTTATTTCTTCCTAATGAATGCGGGCAATCCATCCCTCTTCTTTTCACAGAAATTATATCATCATCACTGGCAACAGCATTTAATAGTAAACAAAATATGGGAATGGAATACAAAAGGGGTTCCTCCAAGACAAGGATTACAAAAACATATATACATACCAAACATAAATGACAGGAAGAATATTAAGACCAAAAGGAAACTCAGGGAAAGAGAGATTATAGTATCCTTTGCAGTACTTTGGGTGAAGAACCACAATCCACATTAACAGAATGAGAAGAGAGTTTGCTAAATATAGAAAGACCTGTATTTCACACAGGGCAGTAAGCTTGTGGTGGGATGACAGCTGTACAAAATTTTAGGAATCAAAGCAGAGTATATTATTTTACATTACACTCAAAAGTTCCAGCAAAATACAAATGTTTCAGTTCTTCATAAGGAAAGATATGCTTCCTAAAGCAGAGAAAAACAAGTTACAAAATAGGCATCGATTACCAAGCCAGTGTGAAACTCCTACTCTTTCTGGTGTTAGTCCAGAATAAATAGTATCTATAGATTCTGAGCCTCCCTGGGCAAGTAAGTTTTCACCTATAGAAAAAAAATTTAAAATAACAGTCTAGCTCCTAATTAATACAGTTTCCAAATTGCAAAAGCTACATATTAAATTCAGGTCAAGACTGGAAGATTAAAGTCTTGCTTGAGCTGATCTGAAACCAAATTTTTTTTGTTTGCAGTTAATCCTAACAAGAGATTCTGTTTTCCTGTAAATATTCTGACCAACTTTCCAGCTAAAAACAGTCCATCAGCCAAGTCAGCCTTCAAATTTTGCACTGATTGTAAACAAAAACTACATAAATGTGCAATGCTGCAAGAACTGGAAGGACCAGTAGGTGCCACTCACTTAAACTACCAACATAATTTCACAAAGCTTATTTTTCAAGTGTCTGCATCCTTCAAAGTCAATAGCAAAACTTTAGTGAGTTTAAGTGACAGCAAGGCCAGGCCCTGAGAGAATAATCCTGCCCCAGCTGCACATTCTCTGTGCTGAGAGACTGATGCTGAGTCAATGGTTAAAGACTGATAAGACAAGAAGGAAAGCAGATGCCCCTTTTATGACTGACATTAGATACAATTCAACAAATATACAACCTTATGAACACAGAGAGTGGCATTTCTTGAAAACAAGATGCCACTTTCTAAGAAGCAAGTTCTCCCCTCAACACACTCTTAAAGAGAGACAATTGGCTGAGGAATCTCACCAAAAACATCATTATTTGCCATAATTAAAGAAAGGAGGGATTTTTTAGTAGAATGTTTAAATTACCCCAGATTTCTAACAGTATAACAAAAAGCAGACTGTATGCTACAGTGTGGTGGTTTTCCAGTGCATGGGAGAGAATGGGTGTGCAGCTCTAGGCCATTCCAGTGGGTACCTGTGAGCAAAGCACAAGACCAACAGCACTGTGGCTTCAAACCACACAAAAGCCAGAATTACTCCAACTCATGACGTGTTTAGATCTTACAGCTATCACAAAACAGATCAATTAACAATCTGAAGCAAAGTGAGGCTGCCCATCACAGAGCATTAGAGAAAGAAGTGTGATGACATCAATGTCCATGACTCATGATGCGTCAGCGACCAGCATTGTATGTATTTTATAGCATACATTAATTTCTTAGCTGAAAGCCAAACTGTACAAAATACTGTAGGGTCTTTTTAAAAGAAAAAGTTTCTTTAAAAGAAACTTTAAAAACATATTTTGCTAGAGAAATGTTTCAAAAGCCTGAAGCATGTCTTCTTATAACATCACCATCAGATGTGTAAGCATATAAAAATGAATCGAATTTTCCTAGTGTTTGGTATGCTTAGCTTCCTAATACATCAAATTAAGCCCACAATGGCATTTCTTCATCATGTATTTACATACAACAGTCTGATCAAAAGTTTTAAGGCTCTTATTTCTCAAAAAAAAAAAAAAAAGGTCACAGTAAAGAAGGTATTAAACGGAGTTAACACATCTATTGGCAATGCAAAGAAGTATGCTCATAACATTTGCTATTGTACAATCTGGGGCATTTCACTCCATGCTTTGGCTTTCTTCTTGGCCAGGGACAGCCAGGGCGGTTCAGCAGGACTGCAGGGTGTCATTGGCAGGTTAGAGGAGTGCCTTGCTTCCTTTTCAACAGCAGGAACCACAGATGCTTCCTGAGAAATAGGTCCAGTTTTACCTGCCAATGAGAAGATATACATCACTCATCAGAAGGCCAGAGAGTTAAAAACTCAATTTCTACCAATAATATTTTCTTCTCTCTAAAGAAACTGCTTTACAGCCCAAAATGCTTGTGACTCACCAATAAGTCAAAAGGAATGGTTAATTGGCTATTTCTGGCGCTCTCTGGTCCAGCTACAGCAATGGTGAGGACCAGCTATTGCAACAGGAAAATTGATACTAAACAGTGAGTAATGTGCCCATAAAAAAATATTCTCCTCAGTCCAAACAGATAAATGAAGGAAATTTTTCAAAATTCTTCAAGCATGTGAAGACTATAGTCCCAGTTATTTCTCTAACTCATATTCTTGGTTAATACATTTCTTAATTTTTCAAACACTTGATTTCTGTTAAAGAGCACAGCAAGGAGTTCCACCGGCTAATTCCGCTCTGTGAGTGCAAGAAAATATAGGAATAAGACTCCTGAGTATGCAGGAAAACAGGAACAAAATAGCTGCAGGATAAGGATTACCCCAGGCTTGCTGCGGAGTTAAAAGTTTATGCTTTCCAATACTGAGAAAACTTTAAGTTTTTTTTAGTCTTCACTGCCAACACAAATATTGCTCCAGCAATATTATTAAATACTAGGTAGGAATCAAACCAGTGCTTTATGTACTTTCACTTGTAAGCTGTGATGGTGGGATTTTGATGGTACTAGGTGTTCCTCTTGATGCAGCCTAACAGATGCCTGTCACACTCACAAAGGATGTAGGAATACAGATAACGCTTCTTTTATGGCTTTGAGTTCCTATTTAGAAAAGGACTCCTCCATTCACCTTGTTTGAATTTTTAAATTAATGTCTAAGCCATGTTAAGTACAAGAAGCTTGATCTTGCTTGCACTGAAATCAATGGAAAATATCCATCAGCTCCATTAGTCACGCCCCTAAGCAGAGCTAAGGTAGCTCCCTATTTTCACTCAGGAGGTCTCTGGTCTTTTAAAAGTTCTGGCTGGTTGGGAGTTCTTGCAGGAGGCAAACTGTACTTAGGAATACTGGAGGAAGTCTACTGTCCATTAAACAGGCTGCAGCTCTACATACACAGGAAATTTTCAGAAGTACTTAAGACGAGGTAGGAATTTGAGTGTTACTGAAATTTTGATCCTGAAACTTAATTTCCACATTTTGGGAGAGAACCTTCTTCATAATAAGCACAACAATCCAAATAAATAACTCCTCTGCATATTAACTCTACATCCTTTCTGCCGCCAGCACTTTCAACTAGACAAAGTCCTGGTTGGGCTAATGGGAACCAAATCAAAGAAGGGAAGAGTTTACATCTGGGATTCCAAATTTCCTACTTATGTGTAGACAGTGCTGAACATCTCCTAAACATAAGGCTTTCTGAGCAGCAGAAGAGCAGCTTTTTCCTTAAACATCAGCACTAGTCAGAGCTTTTTGTGATACTCAAGTCGTGGCACACCAGAATATGCCTATAAATGCTACCTCTGGAGGTGAGGAAACACTCTTTGGATGTCATGAAACTTCCCCAGTTCTGGGAAAGAGGTAACACAGAAAAACTTGTATTCTGCTGCAAGCACCACAAAGACTGTAAGTTCTAGTAAACGAGTAGTAGAGTGGTTTGTGAAGTTCTGAATTTTGACTAAAGGCTGCTGGGCTTCCAGGGTTAGGATGATGCAATATATAGAAATCAGCCTTTCAAAGAAGACCTCATCTGAGCAAAAATCTTGGCCTATTTATGTTTAATCTCTCACTTTGCACCTAAAACCATAAGACAAGGCTGGCCTGTAACAGAATCCTTTTTAAAAGCTATGGTATTTTAATCACACACACACACACACGAAGTTAGCTGCAACTGACATCAGAGCCTCTGTGTTGGTGCAAACATACTGAGCCAGCCACCTACTGTAGTCAGGGAGAAAGCTAATTTTGTAGAACCTGTAGACTCAGAAATGGTTAACAGCCCTAGCAATAACTACTACAGGGAGCAGCACAGAGGTACTCCCAAATATTTCTAGTACAACAACTCTGGGTGCTGCTGGATTACACAGGGAAAGGGGCCAGGTGCATGGGCTCTCTCTAGACAGCATCTCTTACTGTGTCAGCTACAAGAATCTGCAATGGAAAAGCCACAGCTCTGGCACAATGGCACATTTCTCATCTACTTAGGCAGTATCTGCAATCAATAGCTTTTAGCTAGCACAATATGCTTTTACAGCTGAAGGACTGGCTTATCTGTATCTAGCTGGAGCGTGTCTCTGAGGTTTGGCATCACACTGAGTAAGCAAGAAGGGATAAGCTGCAGCCCAGCAGAAGCCTTGGAAGAGATGATGTGAGTCACAAAATCTGAGTCACACTCTTCCCCTGCATCTTTAATATAGAGAAACACAGCTAAGTGCTCAGGAGAGGGGCCATCCAGCCTCTGTGTTCACCTGAGGGTGAAACTGACTCTACCTAAATTATTCTTGATACGTGTTTATCTATTCAACACATCCGGCCATGGAAACTACACCCTCTCTGTATCCAAGCCACGCTCTTCTGCACCTCACTGCTCTTATTGTTAGAAAGTATTTCCTAACATCTAAGCTAAACATCCCCTGGGGCATTTTAAGTTCATGCTGGCCATAAAGACTAGTCTTGTCCTCTGCAGAAAATTTAGTTGTCTTTTCTAGACTAAACAACCCCACTCCTATCAGTATTTCCTGGACTGGAGACCTAGTAAGACCTGACCTTTTTTTGCTGCTCTCTTCTGGACACTCTCCAACTTCAACTGCTATTCTTTAGTACTGACCTTGGCCAGTAATAAATCACCAGACTGTTTATATGCCATTTCATGAACTGGCAGTGGAGATAAGAGTTCCTCACTTGCTTTCTCTGCTGAGCAAACAAGCCATTATGTTGATTTATACACAAACTATAGTCTGAATAGGCCTTATATAAAGTGTGCTGATTATAACAACGGCGTCTCTCTTGCCCCATCACCTGCCACCCACACCATTTACTGGTGCAAACTGTAGCCACTACGTAAAGAAAAAGAATACCTGCTGCTGCAGACACACTGGTCTTCGTTTGTATTTTCTTGTCCTGAGAGCTGGAAGGCACATTCTTCTTCAGTGTGTTCTCACTAACACAGATCTCTTGCTACAATGTGAGGAGAGAAGAAAAGAATGCAACTAACTGCCAGCCAGGGGCACTCATAAAGCTGCCCCCTGGCAATCTCTCAAACCTGGCTGTGGAAATGCAGGAAAAGCCAGGTAAGCATGGTTGGGAACATCTTGAGGGAGGGAGGGAGAAGGCAGTGAGGAAACTAATGCAACCCAAAGCAGCTCTTGGGCTACATAAATATGCTCTGGGCAACGGGAAAGCTCTGAGAAGATTCAGGTGTGAGCAGTGCAAAGGAACATATAGGACGATCCAGCTCTGAAATGAATCCCTGTGACAGTGTAGCCACAGGCATTTGCTCACTTACATCAGTCTGTCTCAGTGTTTTAGAGGCCAGGCCTGCAAAACTCTCTTTGAGGAGTGCTCACCTCCCATTGACACAATATTGGACAGTTTGCAAAAGTATCCAGGTGACCTGGGGCAGGATTCACACCCATCCAACATTACTTGGTACTCTACCTCCTCTTGATCCACTTTCATCAAAGCTTTGTCTTCATCTTTATATTCTTTGGCAAGAGGATGGTCCTGGAAACCCTTTTGTTTTAGCTTTGCCATGGAGATCCAAGCTGGTTCAGAGGAAGAAGTTTCCAAATAAGGAGAGACTTTTTCTACAAAACAAGCATTTTTGAAGTAAAGAAGGGATTTAGGTCAAGTCAGCCTAAAGCTAGTGCTTCACATTTTAAATCCTTCAGAATCTGTAATACCCTTTGAACATGGTAGAAATAAAACTACCTTCCCTGATGATTTTGTCCTTGGCAATAACTGTTTTTTCTGTTTATTCTAGAGTTTTTGACCCAACTCTGCTTCTGTCTGAGTCAATGGCAGAAGTCCCACTGAGATCATTGTGAACCGGATTTTGCCTTTGAAACAACATCCTTCTATTGCAGATTAAATTAGTACAATAATCATGTTTTTTGTCATGTAGGCAGTAAAATACAGGCTGCCTTGTCACTCCTTAAATATTTTAAATTAAGTCATTGTTAAAAAAAATAATCACACCTAATGCAACTCCTAGTTAAGGTTTGAGCAGCTGCAGTCTGAATTTTTAACTACAAAACGGCAGCAAGTTTAAAAAGCTGTGTTAAAACTCCAACTATATGCACAAATACCTCATACCAGAAGTGTTTCAGAGGCCCTTAAGTTATTATTCTGTTGTTATTCCAGCTGGAACACACCCTTCATTAAGATAAGCCAAGAATTCTCTTGACTGGCCAAATCATCAAGCCAATTAAATTACAGTGCTGACAAACTCAAGGCTGAATCTGGTCCTCAGTCAAAAGGATTTTTTTTTATGCTGCTCTGCCAAGGCTCTTTACATGACCACTGTTTTCTGCAATGTTTGGATACAAATACAGCATAAATACCTGAAGGTTTATGACCATTTTGCTTCTTTGCCACTTCTTCTGATCTTGCCTTGGGAGGATTTTTGTCTTCTAGATCTGTTTTTTTAACAACTGATTTTGTGCTGACAGGAAGGCTTGGAGGTGGCTTCCCAGTGCCCATCAATTTCTGATCCTCCTTGACTGAAGCAAAAGAAGCAATTGGAACAGCTGAGGGGATCAGCTTTGGAGGCTCTACACGGCTTTCATTCTGATATTTTAGTAAAGATGATGTTCTTCTTAGTCTGACCCCAAATGGGTTCTCAAAGTTTTGTGTTCCATGGTCAGCACACTCCATAAAAGAATTCAAATGCAGATCTCTGTCCTTACAATCTCGATCAAATCTGTCTGAGTTGGTTTTTGCTGACTCCTGCATAACTGCATCAAAACGTGTGTATTCTTTTGTCATTCCTTCAAAGAACTCTGGTCTTATAGGGGATGTTGGAGAACTTCTGGAATAAGAATCTTCCTTCGAATTTGAACCCCCTGAGAGAGATCTTTGCCATGCTGGTGCAATGGTAAATCTGACTGGTTTAGCAGAAGCAGTCTTCAGTGGACTTTCTACATTTTCATCTGATGACTGACTGCCTTCTGCTGTTTTTCTGTGAGAAGCTGTACTGCCTATCTGGCACTCCTTACTGTCAGCATCAGAAGATACATTACTCTTCAAGCCAGCCAGACTTGAAGAGGCAAGACACCCAATGGAAAATTTTTCAGAAATGTGTGATGTGTTGGCATGTTGACTGCCTTGGTTACCCTTTGAAACAGGAACAGTTTCTGCTTTAAAACATACTTCCAATCTACTGCAAGGAACCACACAAACTGCTTTTGAGACAGATGCAGCAGTGCCTATATTTTTTTCTACATTGTCCTTGGATAACTGAAATTCCATAATTTCACAAGTTTCTTTGTCATTTTTTGCTACTGAACTCTCTTCAGGCCTCAAAACAGCCACTGTCTTGATGTCAGAACAAGACTCTGAGTCAGCTACCATGACCTGTGGAGTGTTCAGTGCAGTATCTGAGACAGCACGGTTGGAATGATTCCCAGTAGTACCAATGCAGAGTTCTTCTTTGCCAGTAAACAGTAGATCCCTCTTTTCCTGGGCTTTAATGTTTGGATTTACTGAGGAACTTTGTGCAACATCTGGCAATATATCCATGCCCACTGTTTCCACACCACTGCTAAACAAGTCAACTGCTGGTGTGTCTGGAGACACAACAGCTTCTCCTTCAAGCTGTTGCAATTCTGGAAGTGCAGGTACTTCAGCACTGGTACATTGCTGATGAACTTTCAATTCATTAGCAGACTCATCTGCAGAGTATGACACGTTTGCACTTGGGTGTTCTTCCAGGTTCACTGGAGAAGGCTCATGCCTCAGGAGGAGTGTGGCTGCTTTATAGTGATGGTCCACATCAGGAAGGCACCCATCCTCTTGCAGCAAAGCACAGGGGTCTTCTGCCACAAGTGTGGAATCATAAGAGTCATGGGCAGCATCAGTGGGAGTTTTTACATCTGGTGCCTCCTTAAAACCACCTCCCTTTGCACAGTGTCCCACCTGGGCTGACAGTCCTATATTAAACAGAGGAGACGAATGGGCACTTAAAGGTTACAATTCAAACACCATCTGTATGACTAATTTATTCCAGGTAGTTCAGTCCTTTAACATCAGTGCCCCATGTCTGGGCACTGCTGACTGATAAATAAGTCTGTTCAGAGCCTATTTAGAAATGGGCTGTCCATGTGAGAGACTAATAAGGTTTTAGTTTGAACATACCTAATCCAGGGAATGATTGAAAGTTGATGTCTGTTTCAGGTGTACCACATTAGTTGCTGTTCAGTTTTTTCCTGCACATACCCTTGGCCAGATTTCCCTAGACATTTCTTCATGTGTATGCCTACAAAAGCCACCTACAATGACCTGGAAAATTCTCTCTGGATGAGTGGCCAAGGAAGATCCAGTAAACACAAGCCAATCAAAGTCATCTGACACACACAACATACAATGCTGAGGTTAAGGTTTTTCTGAGTGTTAAGGAACTCAGTTTCATATTCATTGAGGTCCAGCCAGCTGTGTAGGGCAGGCAAATCTGAACATGGTGCTTTCACCTCATGTTTTTTTTCAATGCTGCCCTCAAAGTTCACCACCTCAGCATCACTTTGTTGAGTGTACTTGACTTTTTTCATCACAACAATTTAGCAGCCAGGATTGGTTTTATGTTATAGAACCAAAATATACCTGGTTTGAAAGGACTTACAATTCAAACAGGTCCTGTCAGTGTTATGCAGAAGAGTTCAAGCACCCAAAGAAGCAATACCTATGTCTTCATTACCTTCCCAATCGCTTTCATGTTTGTTACTCTCAAGTAATTCTGTTGATTTTCCCTTCCTTTCTGGAGTTGCAGGAAGACATGCTTCATTTTCCAGGTGTTCCAGCTAAAGAAGTGAAGATGTTTTAATTAAAGAATCATGCACAAAAATTGTACTTTATACACAAGCATTTTTATGAATACTCAAATCACAGACACAAAACCTCCACCCTGTAATTTACCAACACTGTGGGTAATGCCCTATTCCAGTTAAGCACTGGACTTGTAGAAATAGACTTAGGCCTCTTTAAAACTGACATTTAGCTTTTCAAACACCAGGAGTGTTTTTATAAATGAAGCATAAGCCACAATTTTTGGCTAAATAATGAAAACCAAGAATTGCACTTTTCTTCAGTTTCCATGATATTGAAGTTTTCAGAGTCTTTTTTGATCGGTTGGTTGGTGCAAAAGAGGTGTTTTCCCTTCTTCCAATGGAAGAAGTAAAGAAAAGTGGATAGGAGAGAAAAAAGAAATTAAAATATTTAAAATAATAATTAAAAACTCACACTCATTTCCTTCTGCTGAGTGATTCTTTTCCAAAAAACACCTACCTTGAGGGGTAGCTGATGCTTTTTGGTAAAGCCTTTCTGTTTCCGAGGGTTGATGGCAATCCTGTGCCTGGCTGCTGAGGTGTCCAGGCAGCCAAGGGGGCTAGCAGGGATGGTAAAATCAACAGGAAGGAAGCTGCTGCCTTGTGAAATGGGGGTCCCCAGAGTGGCAGAGGATAAAGGACTGATGGGCCTGGAGGAAGCTCCGGAAGGTATCTGTAAAACACAAAAACAATGCTGTACATATTTTGCTTTACTTCCCCACATCTCCGAACAGTTCCTTTGTTAGGTCATTCCATTTCAGAAGCTTGAAACAGCTGCATTTTTGGACATACATCCTCATTTTAAAATGCATGCCTAAAGTCATCTCTGCATAGAGAATCCTCGATTCTGTGTGTTCATCTGCACGTAACACAGAAGGAGAAATACCTGTCTCTGCAGCAGTAAGGCCCTCAGCTTGTCCTCACCCCAGCTCTTGTAAGCAAACCCGTTTGCAGTATATGCACACACCAGCAGGAGACACTGCTGCCGTTGGTAGCTTTTTCATCCCAGTAACGTGACCCAGTGCAGAAATTCATTATTAAAAAGCCACAGAAGTAGCACGGATGCTTGCTCCTCATTATCTCTAAGAAAGTTGCCATAGCCACTTTTCACTTTCAATATCCACTTTCAGGAAAATCAAATGCTTCTCACTATTCCAGAACCATCCTCCAGACAATGATGTGGATCTCAGCCTCGCAGCAATACTGCTCTGGAGAACTGAACAGCAGTAACCTTATATTGTGCTATCAAAATAAAGGGTTTACAGAAATGTTTGTAGAAAAGCCCCTAAACATGAAGTTTCAGTGGTTTTGCTACTGTGTTGAAATGCAGACCAAACTTTCTGGAACATTTGCAAAATGTCACCGATGTGCTAAACAAGCTTTATTCATAAAGCTGGGTGACACACTGTGCCTGGCATTCACAATTTAGTTTTGTTTAAGCTTAGAATATAACACAGCATTTCAAACACGTATGCTGATGAAGTTTTAAAGATCATGAAAACATCTTCACATCTGATCCACAAAAGCTATCAAGGTACATCAAAAAAAAAAGACCTCTGTAAATTTTTCCAATCTAGTCAAGAACCACATTGTTTTGCGAGCAGAACCTGCTGCTTCTCATGGCCATTTATCATCCAAAGAAAATTGCCAATTAAAACACACCCTTTCCTGTGGAATACCTGTCATCAGGAAAGGTCCTGCAATCATTTCCCTTGAGAAGAGAGATACAGGGCATTGCTCCCAAGCCACAGCTGACAGGAAGGTGTAATTATTTGGTACTGGGGCCCTGGAACATGGAAGCAGAATTGAAGTGCTTTGCCACGTCCAATTTTTTGTATAACTTTATAGATTCATACTGTGCCACAGAGCTGCCTCTGTGCTGTTCACACAAACCACTTACCAGTTGATTTCTGCCTATTATTTCTTATTCAAAACCCGGAGAGGTACATTTTAGGTATCATTTGCCTCACTCTGGAGTCTTAAAGAATTGTTTCCTAGGATACACTGTATCCAGAATAAATTTTAAAAAATAAAATTACTGTACTGGCTCCATATAGACTCCACATATGATGTCTCAGGGAAGTTTATTAGCAGGAAAAGGAGCTATTTACCTGTTCATCTTCACTGTCTGTCCCGCCTAAACTCAAAGAGCTATGACGCTGAACAGGGTTGGAGGACTGTGGGATAAAATGAGGAAGAGGGTCAGTCAAGGAAAGTATCACACTGAATTATCTTGAGCTGGATATCCAGTGCTAATTATGAGAAAACACAAGAGGAAAAATAAAGGAAGGGTAACTGGGTCCCTGCCTTACACAGTAGGTTTAATTTCTTCAATGGCATCAAACAAAAAGGGGAGATTTCCCCCACACGGAGATACGCCAGGAAGGTTGACCATAGGAGGCAATATATTTTATTATTTTGGGTTATTGTTTTAAAATCATCAGATTTACAAATTGTCACAAGTTCACTGAAGTCTAAAATCATGCATTTGCTAATGATAGAGGTCACAGTCCTCGTCTACAAAAAAGCATGGAAAATTGTACCCAGAAAGGGTATTTGTACGGTCACTTTCTAGGTATACCTCAGAGTGACAAGTCCACATTCCACCAAGGTAATTTCTTCTGGTTCTAACTGATCTGTACCATCACATTTTATCACAAGCAAGCAAAAAGGTCTCCCTCTTCTCCCGGCAGACTTTATCTTTTCTGTATGGATGGTCACTAAGGTGACATGAAAATTATACCTTGTTTGGTGAATCTGTCAGAACTTCACGGAGGGTTGACATTTCAGGAGGGCTTCTAGGTAAACCATCATCTTCAGAAATAGCCCCTGCATCTTCCAGTTTTTTCCCAGTTATAACAAGAGGAGGTGATCCAAGTCTGATGTTCTGCTGCAGCTGAAGCTGTGGTTGAAATTTAGAGTATAGACTTTCAAGGGCACAATCTAAAGGGGATGTTCCACACATTGTAACCCAGATCCTCCTATTATATATGCAGAATCTTTCAGTTAAAAGAAAAACTTGAAGTAACAGACCATTTATAGAAAAGAGCCATTAATAAAATTTTATCTAGCTACATTCATCAAGGACCCATCATTAAAACTGGTGTTGGCATAAAATTAAAATCAAAATCAATTTTATTTAGTAAGTTACCAAATAAATACAGGAATTTCGCCATCCCAGAAAATTTACTACAGTTTAACTCCACTTAAATTAAAAACTTCAAAAATTCTAGATTTAATTCTTTGGTCACACAAATTTAAGTATTTAGTCACACAAAGTATTACCAGTCAGCATTGCCAATCCCAGGTTTAAATAGTCACCTTTCCCTCACAAAGCCCTTCCAAATTTGAGAGCTTGTTACAACCTTCTCCTACATAAGCAGCTAAAGCACAGTTTTTATACAATACCAATTTAATTTCATTTCTGGTCCACCTTAACGAATTGCTTGTTAATTTTCCCCATCATCACATCCTGGTCGTGTCTACGGCAAGAATGGTAACAGCAGCCAGGAACAACTTTGTTTGTAAAGGAGTATGGGGATTCTTTTCCAGGATTGCACAAAAAAATGCTCTGGCAGTCCCTGACCCTAGAAAAATAAAACAAAGTCTGCAAATTCACAAACAGCCAGATGTTCCCTCAAACTAAAAATGCTCAGATCTCAGGAAACACCATTACTAAAATTCTTGGCTTAAGTCTGTCAGCTGTGGTAAAGCTGGAATACAAACAAGGTCTCAACACAAACTTTGTCCTTCAACTGAAAACATCTCAACAGAATATTCCCAAGATAAACATACAGACTTATTTTTCTGGTTTTTTTCTTACTAAGCCATACTGGGTAATTCTAAACCTAGTTTTGTGTTTCCCTGCAATCTATGCATTCATTTACACTTCTGTGTAAACAGCTGCAAATTCTTATTTAGCAAGATTCATTTGCAATATAATTCCTATAGATCTAACTGCCACACAGGGTAGCACAATGTCTAGAGCACCAGTCCCCCATTTAAAACAGCTTTCTTTTGCAATTTATGGGCAACATATTGCAATACTGTGATATATGGGCAACACAAGGCATACAACATAAGTGTGCACTTAATGGGAAGACAGAAAGTCAATTTTGCTTCGGTCTCTTTTCACAACTTCCTGTCTTAGATTTATTAAATTTATTACATACAGACAGCAAAGTGGTGTGGGGGAAACTGAATTCTGTCTTCTACTGGTAGAAGTTAATTTACATTGCTAAGAAAGTAACTGCCTGTATTAGTGCTTGCTTTTATTCTGACAAGAGTCAAGCTCACAGAAAAAGCCTGTCTGTTACAGCTACAAAAATAGTGCTGGCAGGATTACATTAGTATGCAGGATGATGGATGAGGAGAGGGCGCAGTGGACTGCAAACAGCATGAAAATAGCTTTTTCCTCCTCAACAACGTTCTGTAATATACAAACATGACTTCTTCTGCTACTCCTCTTGTTATACAAAAAATAGCTTAGCCTATTTTGCAGTCTTAGACAGGAACAAGTCCCTCTGTGCATCTTCTATTACCTAACATGTGACTCAATTGTGTTTTGCAACATGAAGCTCACACTGAGCAAAGGAAGAATTTCAATGACCTTTGGCTCCTTTATCAACCATTTGTATTCAGTCTCTGGAAAAACCTTAAACTTTTATCTGAGTGTTCCAAGCCGGGCAGTTAGTGAAATGCAATTAATATAACCAACAGTTCATAAGGGAGCTGCCAAGGAGGGTTCAGTACTGCGTTGGAAAAGGAAATGACCCAGCAGAATACAGTATCTTTTGCTGGCAGAGATCATAAGAATAATTATATAAATAAAGCTGTCGGAGCACCCTGACATATCCATCATCCCACACACTTACACAGCCACTGGTACTACCATGTATAGCGAAAACATCAGAGCCAGAACTGCCAAAAAGAGTAACACAAATAATATTTAAAGAATAACAGTGTAAGGGACACACTACAGTATAATAAAAGGCCTTAACCCAAAAGCAGTAGCTATGAAGTAAACAATATAAATCCCATTGGAAGAGGACACACTTTAATAAGGAAAGTTTCCAAGAGTTCATGAACTGGACCCCCATCACACACTATGAGACCTGGGCAAGGCTGAAAGCACCAGGACTGCTCAAAAATTCAGCTTCCAAGACGAAGAATAGATCCAAAAGTAGCAAATTTGTCTTTGGACACTTCAGTCAGCAAAATCCTAAGGCATACAGCAAGGGAATCAAGCAACAGTTTCCTGGGAGACAGCTGACACAAAGCAGCACTATTGATGAGGGGATGATGTTCTCACCTGCAAAGTTTTCACTCTTCCAGGTATGTTTTCCTGAGACAAGACGTCACCTGCCACATTTCCTGGTGCAGACTCAAAAATGAAGACACTGTCATGGGACAAAGCTTTGTTTCCCATGCTACCCTTGGGCCTGGAAAGGAAGGAAGGACGAGTGGTCAGCGCACTGGGTATATCACCCACACCATTTCACCAGGGCAGAAGGATGATAAAGAGACCAGGATGGGATGCATCATGCTTAACTTCAGATTCATGCATGTTTAAGATAGTCACTGTTAGCTTCTTTTATACTCAGAAGGGATGCTGATCAAATGCAGATGTCCCTTTGCAGATGCACTCAGCATCTGCATTGGACACAGTCAGTGTGTTCAATCAGTCTGTGGACTAGAGAGGGAGTGCAGGGTGATTAGGTACGATGTTAGGAGTTAGGTGGATGCAAACCACCCTGAGAAAGGTCTACAGTGCAGAAAAGGACCACAGGAGTCTCCTGTCCTCCTTTGGTGGCAGTGTACCTAGCATGAGACATTCAAGATACAACTTCTGCAGCCTGGTGTGTGTCAAACCTGCCAAAGATGGTGGATTGTTTTTCCCTTCTTGCAAATGTGGGCAGAAAATTTAATTTTGATACATTACAAATTTGACTCAAATCCTCTCATGTCCAGCAATAAAACCAGCTGCATTCACCTGTATCCTAAATATGATCAGATCCCAAGCGTATTAAAAAATGTAGATGGGACAAGTGCCCATGGCAACAGTTATGGACCTATCCACGGCCAGGATAAAGCGCCTAGGTAAGATTCCTGCTCTGTTTCTGTGCTCATTGGGTGTTCAGCCCAGTGAAGCAATGATGAGTTCCCACAACAGCTGTTAACTGAGTTGTAATTAACTGAGATTGATTTGGCTTGGGCTATTAAGTTTTGCAGGGCAAATTTTGCACTTGAGTGACACAAGGAAGGCTTCAAATAATTTATCAGCCAAGTTCCACTAGCATAGGCAGGCACTATTTGTACATTACTTTGTCCAAAAGACAACAAGGATAGCCTCTACCAGGATTTCATCCTAACCTTGAACTGGAAAACATCATGGAATATTCTCTCGTTGTTGGCCATGACATTATTAACAAATATAAATTACAAAGATTCCTTGGCTCAGATGCTGTGCAGGCAATGTTTCGCCTCTGAAAGTTTGACTCTGGGGAACAGAGGATGATTAGGAACACGACTCTGACAAGAAAAACTCAGTATGTCAAAGCTCTTCTGCAAGGAAATCAAACAGAAGAGGTCTCTGCCATTTGCCTAACCATAGATTCTCCCTTTATTTAGAAGAAAGCCCTGAAAGACTGTGAGCATTCATTAAGTAAATACACTGTGCAAAAAACCACAAACAAATGACTCTTTTTTTCTCCTGCATCTCCCTTCTTTACATCTCCAGACACACCTCCTCTAGCTGCTAACTAACTAAGGGACTAACCCTTCCGCTGTCCCAAAGGTGTAGTCAGTCAGCCTACAGCTATACACAGCCTCACAGTAGGGCAAAATAAATTTTCTCTAAGTTTATGTTGTGTCGAAGGCAATCAGAGCTGTTTCTCTCACAGCACAGGTCAGAGTTTGTGCTTCCTCCCATTATATGTCACAGGACAGCAGTTCTACACACAAGCAAGGCACTTGCTCTATTTCATCATTAATGAAGCCATCCCATCCTTTTGTGTTCGACTTTATAGTAATTTTCAGCATGAGAGGTACTCCGTATGGGTAAGACATAATTTTATTGCATTAAGAAAAACAGTCATGCAGCTCTTATTTACTGTAATGTATATTCACTATTAGTTGGCATATTTTATTTATTGCAGAGAATGAATGTGCATTAGGATGCATTTGCCTTTCTAACTGGGGAATTCTTTACCCATAAGAGCTGAGGGTTCCTTGTTCTTGAGACTGCCAGTACAAGGTCTCCCTCTTTCCTTCTCTCTTTGCATATGTAGCATATGAGTTTGCAAGAGAATTACTGCATTTTCTTCTGGCAGTCACCAAAAAAGCATAGGATTAAAGGCAGAATTAACTACAGCTTTAGTACAGATCAGTCTCTTATGTGCAAATCTACATTCCTCCGTAATTCCAGGCAGTATATATATATATATTTATATTTATATTTATATTTATATTTATATTTATATTTATGCTGAAGCTAAAGATTCACTAACTAAAGCCCAGATGTTTCAGCCACTGTATGTCCACACTGATTTCCCTACACAAATGCTCCATTCATTCATGTGTATCAACATTCAAGCTGCCCACCAAAACGGAGGAAATGATGGGACTCTACAGGCAGCCACAAAGCTCCTAAATCCATCATGGCTTGTGCCGTCTTCCATCTCTTGTTGCTGCAACCCCACTCCTTTTGTTAGTGTTTGAAGCAGGGGGACGAACAGCGATGCTAATTGGTGAGTGATCTCCCCCTGTCCTTATCTTGATCCACAAAGCTTTTAATTAACTTTTTTCTCCCATGTCCAGCTGAGGATGGGAGTGACTGAGCAGCTTTGGTGGGCACCTGGCATCCAGCAGGGTCGGCCTACCACACATGGCTTAAAAAAAGAGAAGAAAAAAAGAAGAAAAAGGAAAACCAGTGCTTCTGCCTAAAGAACAAGCAAACAGCAGTGTTGTTCTAGAATTGGGTTTTATATTCTGCATGCCAGAAACTGAAAAGTTCAGGGTCCTGCTATAAACCCTTCACAAGCTGTATTTCCAGTGGCTTTCAGGATCAGGTTTTCTAAAGGATTATGTAGTTCAGTATCTTTAGGTACTTGTAAAGTGTGTTTATGCAGAGTCTGTACATGACAGGGTTTTCAAGCAGCACAAACATATCTCTAAGCTTTTTGGATAGTCCCTCTAATCCTCTCTCTAAGCGAAAAAACCAGAAGGGTTTTACTCACTTCCTGATCTCTGATCTTACAAAACAGTTCATAACCACTGGAAGATAGCACTGAGGTAAACAGCAGTTGGGCTTGAAATACTTGGTTAAGGGCAAGAGAAAGAGTTCTCACCCACAGTGCCTCTGGAGCAGACAGCTGATTTTAAGCTGGATCCCTCCTATGGGCTGATGGTGCAAGCTCAGATGTTCCTAAGCTTTTTGGACTGGGCTGACTCTAATTTCCCTTGCCCCAGGAGACTGGTTGTATGGCCGCTTATTCTGTTGCTGTTATGCTAACAAAAAAAACAAATAGATTGTTGTTTCATACCCAAATCATTTCCATGACACACAGAGCAAGTGTGGGAAGGTGGGGCAAGGAGGAACAAGCACCCATGAGAAAGTAACATCTACAAGTTTTCCACCAGAGAAACGCAGCGTCCAGCTCCACCAAATGCCATGTTTGATGTTAGAAAGCATCTGGCAGCAGTGCTGGTTTCAGCATGTCCCACTCTAGTCACCTATTCATGACCTCTGCTCGTGTCACCTCCATCCAATGTCTCCTCCAGCAAAACACTAAACCATTGGATATAGCCAGTGTCTTGTCACAATGCTTTGTTAGTCTGCAGCTCCACAACCCAAGGCCTAGAGCAATCCAGAGAGAGGCCTGGCTGAGTGGCTAACAGGGGAGGATGAGGAGGGTGGGGAGCTGGAGAACAGCCAAATTACAGGTTACCTGATACCATTCCATGACACCTCTGGAAAGAGACGTGACCATGCTCAGAGGGCTGTTCCAGGCCAGAGGCAGTTAGAGATTTGCAACGGAGGTGTTGTGTATTTTGGTGGTCTAAAGATTATCAGTGAAGCAGTGTTTGCAGTGCAAGCTGACAGCTTGTATTACACTGACCGAAAAAAGGACACAGTTTTGGACTAACACCGTTCAGAGAGCCGAGAAATGCTCTTATGGACTTGCAAACTTCGCTTACATGCACAGCCCTCCAGGGGTGGCTGACACAAAACCAGGGGCCTTCAGTTGTTATCTATGCCTAAAGAGCTAGGTAAGAAAGTTAAAGAAGCAATCACACATTGATAATATACCAGAAGTACTTTTCTCTTTACTGCAGCCATGACAGAGGGCATCACTGATGCTGAAAAACAACCACACCGCCTCACAAGTTTTTTCTGTACTAGCAGTACTCAGTCATGATCCTCTTGTAAAGTTGCTGCTGATCAGACCTTCCTAGACAGATTTCAAACACTAAAACCAATCAAAGCAATCTGGGCTGTCTGCAGTTTTAGACTAAGCTGGATCACCCCTGCCCCCGGCTGCCCTCCCCCTCCTTTCCAGGCTGACTCTTCAAGCACTAGAAAGAGGAAATTCCTGGAATTCCTTCATCAGCATTAGGGCTTGTTTTGCACAAATTTGGACAGAGGCAGCTCCTAAGGAGCCAACTCATGCTTTCATCCTACTGCCGTGAGAGGTCCACTTTTATTTATTTTCCTTCCCTGCCAGCTTACCCAGCCTCCTTCGGTGAATGAAGTGCAGTAGTGTCGAGCACAGCGATGTTGACATCGCTGCTGGACTGGCAAGGTTTTAAATTACTCTCTCCCCTGGGAGGTGGAGGCTCTTTCCTTTTCTTCTTGGCAAAGAACTTCTTGAAAGTCTGAAATTTGGATTTTTTCTTTCCTACAACATGAAAAAAAAAATTACGAAAGTTGGTGGTATTGCTTAGCTTGGGTAATGTTATCTCTTAAATTGTGGAGGAAGCCTCAAAGCTAGAGCAGCTCATTCAGTTTTAGTCAGATCCTTTGTAAATAATTCAGTGCTGGAGTCCAGTGAAAGGTGAAGCTTCAATTCTTACATTTGGTTCCTATAAAGCAACACTGGCACTAAGCTGACAATAGTGGTGCCTACCTAGGTTCCAGTCTATGCAAAAATATACCTTATATACAGAATGTATCTATCTACAGCTGAACAGTGACCATACTTGTTATATTTTCAATAAAAATTGCTGTCAGTGTCTTTAGCTATTAATGTTTTTACTTCGTTTGGTTTAGTTTTGCTTACTCCTTACTCAGTGCTCTAAAGAGACAACATCTGAAAGACATTCAACATTGGCAAAAAGATTGAAACTGGAAAAAGAATTTATAAACTCTAAAACCAAAATATCTGTTTCCACATTAAACAACTGTCCCAAAATAAAATCAATCCCTCCAGGGACAAAGGAGCAAACTTTAATTAAGACATTGTCTTGCAGGACATGAAAGCCCCAAACATAGCAGCCCTAAGAACACAATTGGAAAACTGTTAATTTGGTTTCAGATTTTCCACAGTCCAAATGAAAATACAAAAAGAACAAAAAAAAACCCCACCATGAAACATCACTGATCTTTTATTTTAAATACGCTAAGATATTTTAACATTCTTATGTATATTTTCTTTCAGCACACAAGTACTGTATTTACAGTACTGACCCTTACACTGAGGGGTCACTTTGAGTGGTTTGGGCCAAAGTATTGTACTAAGACCCCTGTGACTGACTTAAATACATACACAGAGCAATAACATCATTGCATATCTGAGCCAACTTCATTGTTCAATTAATACTTTACAGCAGTTGGCATAATACATGCCCACAGCTGGAGGATTCCTTCATAAGTAAGGCATTATTTCAACACAATTATTGTCTTCTCCCAGCAATGATTTAGTCGGCGATGCTCTGTCTCAACGTGTGCCCTATACGTGCAGGGATCTCTGCCAGTGGGCCTTATCTGGGCTGAAACTGTGCCACCACACAGCTGCATCAGACAGTGGCCACTTTGAGAAATAAACAATGATACTGAGATCTGCTCCCCCTGTCTCCTCCCTGCTCTCCAGCCCAGTGCCAGCACCACACATCAGGACACACAAGGACACTGCCACAGTGTCCGGCATGGCCTGTGCAGAGCAACCAAAGACCTGCATGATGCTTTTCAAGTGACCTGGGCTGTTTCTGAGACCAAAGTATCTTTCAAACCATCTAGAGCGAACAATCACTGGAGTCCCACTCGTATCAATAACAATGGGATGTGGCTGCTCCTAGGGAGGGTTTATCAGTGGAAGGTCTTTTTATCTTCTACTGCTGCTTATCAGGCAATGAGCGAATGAGACAGTCACAGAAAACATACAGGTTGTATTGCTGTGGCACAGACAACAGAGTTAATCCCAAGGGTTTGGGATTTAAGACTCCCACAGGGCTCAGTGAGTTTCATGCTGCACCCACAGCAAGAACTGGCAGGACATGACAGGTCACACAGCAGGCACACAGAGCCTCTAAAGAGAAACAAGCATGTTGAGTGTGCTTCAGAGTCTTTAGGAACACTTCCTAACCATTCCTGTCTTCCATATCAGCAATTAGACAATGTGTATGATATTCTTCCAGGAAACTTGCCCAAGCTGATCTGGTTTATCTTAGATAGGCAAAACAAAAGTTTTCAGTCAGTTTAACAAGTTTAATGAAAGCAGTTCCCCAAAATTATCAATTCTGCAATGTCTGCTAACACAGTCAATGACTGAAAGACTGAAATGGCAAACCTTGAGACAGGCAAAGAGCTCTGCAACTCAAAAACTATCTAAATGAGAAACAAGGACATGTACATTGATCATGTACACTGGTGAGCTGTCAGTTGTACAGACAAAAAGCAAGCTGGATTCTAGTGCAACCATTACTGATGAGCTTAAATAGATGCGGCTATTTCCAGAGAACCAGGAGAGTGTGAAAAAAAAACCCTAAAAACAAAACCACACCGAAAAACCCACAACACAATAACAAAACAGAAGTGATCCTAAGGATGTTTAAGAGAAACAGACACAAGTCTTGCCACAAAAGCAAACATTGCCAAGGTACTACTCCAAATTCTTGTCTAGATCAGAAGTAGTGCTAACTTTAGAACAGAGGCTACAGAAAGGATGTGCAAACACTGCCAAGGAGCAAACCTCAGCTGGCATGGGACAACACTTGTATCATCGTGCAACAGAGAGTATGAACAGATGCAGACACATCAGTTCCTTCAGTGCCTTCTCTAGACTCTAATTTATTACCACTAAAAGGATGCCACCTTTATGCTAAAGGTGCCTACATCTCAGTGCACTGAGCAACCCAACATAACACTAAATTGGCAGAATGCTCAATGATACTTGAACTAATAAAATAGAAGGGGACCTTAATACTTAAAATGGAAAAAAATCCATTGCATAACAAAAATCCGAGCTCAAAGAACTATGCCTATTTCACCTTCATCTACTGGTGGTTTTTGAAATCTTACAGTTGCCAATCTTCAGTTTCATGGCATTAAAAATAAAATACTAAATTTCTAGGTTACTGCCCTAAAAAGGAAAAGCCTTCCCAAAAATTAGTTGCTTATGCTAACTATGTTTTAGCCAACGATAACAGAAAAGAAGCAGAAATAAGCATTTTCCTTTCTCCATAAAGTTTGTGTATGCTGTAATTTTTACTGCATGTGTACTGCCTATTTCATTGTGTCTCCTGTGCACAGAGAGAATTAACTCATGACTTTCTGCTCATTGAATGGTTCTTCCTTATAACAAGATAGAAAAGAAAAGGATGCTTCTTCCAGTGCAAAAATTAAAACTGCAAAAAGCATAGGGAACATCTCATTTGGGAGGTCAATGATTATACTTAAATTAAACCATTCATTTGGGGATCTTCTATGGTCTCTGAGTTCCTAAGGTGCAGTCAAGACATTTTTTCTATCTTTTTTTTCACTCAAATCCAAGGACTAGACAGTTTCAACACTAAAAACACCTGAAAAAAAAAATCCCAACACGTAGACAAGATTGTCAGAAAATGCCATGATTCTAGCTTCATAAAAAATACCAGATATTGGCAGCCAGGCAATAAAATCACAGAATTCAGTACCACTAACATTGGGTGCTGACAGTTTTTGGACAGTGATGTGGTTCCTGCCACCAATGAGCAGCATGCACTGGAAGCCTTGTACTGCAGACACTTCTTGAGTACATTTACCCAAGAAATCAGTCTAATCGACTGGACTGTGAAGGGTGGGGATTTTAGCCTCCTGGAGCCTTTACATCATGAGCCAATTATGAAGAGGGAGAGGTGACACAATACTCCATTTCACTGGAAGTAAACAGAAGATTCTAAAAAGGCTTTAGCCAGGTCCAGCCAAGTGTCTCCTGAACACCTTGGCAACAGCATAGCAGCCTTTAACTATTTAAAATTTTGTTCATTTAGGGTCAGAAATATTCCTGCTGGATTTAGAGCCAACACTTTAGATCATGAGCCATCTCCTGCTTTTCCTATCACCTGGGTCAGAATTTGATCTCCATTCTGAATCTTCTAGTGAATCTGAGTACAAAATTTTCATGCATGTGTGTTTTGGGGTGACTTTATGATGCTGTATCCCCTATCGCCTGCTCTATGCCCAGACATGAATCTTGTGCCTTTCTGTGCCTGTAAGCTATGTCCAAGAGAAAGGGGGGGGGAGCCAAGGGAATTCTTCAGTGCAGTTTTGTGTTCAAGGACTCACAGACTCGCTCGCATTCTCACCGCTGCAGAGCCAAGGAAGCACTTTTTCTTCTTTTTGCCAACTTTCGGCTCTGTTTCTCAGGAGAAAGAGATGGAGAGTTAAAATTCTTTGCTTTTTAGCTAGCCTGTTAGCTGAGGCAAAGAAGTTTTTCCTGGGACTGTGGCTTCTTTTTTTTTTTTTCCTGGAAATGGTTTGCTCCAGTTCCGCACC